>JAFIRS010001442.1:0-359700 GCA_018342105.1 Gonioctena quinquepunctata | reverse complement strand
ATCCCTACCCCCACCCGAAAACCACCCCCTCAACCGCTCGCCAAAACCCACCCCAAAATAGGGGTTGCGCTCGTACCGGCATAGCATATCTACTTCAGAGATCACAAGAGAACGTTGAATTTTGGTTTTTGTATTTGGAATTTTAATAATGAAGATTTTCCTGTGTCCTCATCTTCAATTTTCATCTCTCAGTTCTTGTTTTCGGCATGCACCACTCGCGCCAATTATAAGAACAGTCTGAAAATAAATATTACTGTAAATGTGAAAAATAGTATTAGTGGACATTATGTTACCTTCATAAACAAGTACTGATTGTCAGGAGCCGCGTCGAGGAAATCTTGAATATTTTTGGCCGTCAAAATTTTAGATTTTGTGCTTCTAAAGCCATCCGATTTCCTTTTTAATGCGCTATTAACTTGGAATAGGCTTCTATATTTATGTTGTTTTTTATGTTTAGAGTCGATCTAAGCATTGAGTAAAAGGCCCATAGAGAGCAGGTTTCATTTTTTCCGATAGGTGTTGAAAATATGCTACCAAAATATTTTAGGAGAAAGAATTCACCTTATTTTTTAGTCTCCAGTCCATGAATCTACTGTAACAATTTTCGTAGCGTTCGCGGGATTAACTTGGCAGTAAATCATTCATTGCCATTTTTGCCATTACCATGACGTAGGAAGGAGTTGAATTTTCGTTCTCGCTATCACTTAACATATTGAAAATGTAGGTATTCTTTTTTAAACAGTATGTATATTATTTTTCTTCCAAAAAAGTTTGTTTGTATTATTTTGATTTGACAGTTGCTATGACTACGCTGTTGACGGGCGATTGCGCGATCATGACCTACTTGCGGAATTATTAAATGTTCCGCTTTCTTTTAAGTATACATTTTAATATATTCAAACTGTTCGTTTTGTTTACGAAAACTGTGAGATTTGTTTACCGTGCGTAATGAGCTATTTTTTATTTTTGGCGTGTGTTTTTGTCTATTTTCTACAGTGGTCGTAGGTAAACTATATTTATTGTCGTATACTCTGTTTCCTAATATGAGAGAGTGATAAAATGTTAATTTGCAATGACAGAACCCATTAAACAGGGTGGACAAATTAAAGGTTGAATTATAAACTTGCAATGATAGTTTCAAAAAACTCCGTATTACGTATACATCCCGAATCGGTCCTAAATTAGGGCCACCTTAATTTGCATAACAATCGAAAGAGGAGTTTTCTGAATGAAATTCATGTGACACCAGCGTAACAACATGTAGTTTATTAGAATAATAAGTATAATAATAATTATACATGATTATAATAATAGAGATCGGCAGATAATTGAAATATTCATTATTTTAATAATAAGTATATAAAAACTTAATTTTTAAATTTTAACCATCATATTCCCAGTAGTCCGATGAACTATCGTCGTTGGGGTCCAGAGAAATAATAAGAATCTCTACAGTGTTTTCTAGCATGTTATCAGCTTTCCACATTCTTTCTTCTACTCCAATCACATATTCGACGCACTCACCCCATTTTTCGCAATCCACTGTCTTTATTCCCTCGTGCAAGAGGTTCTCAACGTCTCTTATTTTGAAAGTAGTGCTACAAACCTTTTTACTTGCGCCCATACCAATTCTATGGGGTTCAATTCACAGTGATATGGCGGAAGTACCGTTATATTCCGTTCTGAAGCGATTTCGTCGATAACAAATTTCGTACAAAGAGGTTTATTCAACTTTACAATCTCCAGTAGCTCCTTTTTCAGCATATCTTCGTAAAATGGCTTCTTATTTAAAGTAAGCCAATGAATTATGTTTGTTTTTGCAAGAAGATATTGGTATTTTTGCGGATTTTCTTGAGTGGTAGCTGACATTATCCATGACTATAACAGACCCAGGAGGAATGAGATCTAGCTTTTGCTGGAAGTCTTCTTCAAAAACATCAGCGTTCATGTCTTCCTGATAGTCTCCAGTTCGTTTTGATTGAAATTCATTGTTGCTACCAATGTGAGTAATTATTAATCTTTTACCATTTCCCGAAGGTGCTTTTATTCCAGTGGACCATCCTTCCATGAAAGCTTGCCTCGCGCATTTCATATTTTTATCCTGCCATATTTTATCATCGGTATATCCCGCATTTAACCAAGTTTCGTCTATATAATAGATATTCCTGTTTTTCCTTCGAAATTGTCTAACTGCCATCAAATATCGTCGTCGCCAGCAGATTATTTGTTTCGTCTTTCTCTATTAAACGTGATTTTGTTTTGAATTTTTTCATAGCAAAAATGTATTTCCTTCAAAGTTTTTCATACTTTCTTCCTACCCTTGGGTGGAATGAAATCATCCTCTTTCATTTCCGACATTATTTTGTTCAAGGTAGGTATTTCTTTTTTTAAGTAAAACGAGTGTTTGATTCTTCTTTTCATCCTCAGTTATTACAGTTTCTTTTCTTCCTGTACTTCTCTTTGGTGACCTGATGGGGCCGCATTTATCCTCGTGCACATGTCGGTATATTGTTGACTGTCCAACTCCAGTCATATTCGAGCACATTTCAACTATTTTTGTAACTCGAAATGTTGAGTTTTGATGGCGAACAGCGATGAACACATGGAGAATAATAATTTTCTCATTTTTAAAAGCGCACTTCTACTATTTCGTTCCTCAGCAACAAATTCAGAAACACTAGCCATATTCAAGAACAAACTTTTCCAACAACGGTCGGAAATTTTTGAAACACTGAGGTACAGGTAGTTTTCTTAGAAGAACCCCCCCATTTGTGAAACAAATCTGACCAAATTGTTATTTCTTATCGCAGGGACGGATTTATATCTACATAATATTATTTGTTAAAAAAATTTTTGAAGGTGGGAACAGGAAATTACAGAGCATACTTGAGGGTTGTCCTTTGTTAGGGGATTATCATATTAACAGTCACTAAGCTGGTACGAAATATCTTTGAATCAACTTCACATTATTGGTTATATTTGGACCAATGGATATCCTCCTTATTGGAAAAGCTAGAAAAATGGTTGAATTAGGGAAGTTGTAGCATTTTTTCTGAACCGCCAGGAAATGTTAATTGAAAAACAATTGAAAGTCGCATTAAAAAGTTATGATATAATCTTTTGTTTTTTGTAATGGGACACTCAGTATATTATTGAATTTTTGGGTTCTCCGGAAAATTCTAGATATGTTTCATTCCTAGTGTGCTATATATACTTGCACATTCCTATCTTAGTTTTTCATAAGCTATCCAACTTCAACTTCAGATGTAACCTCGTACGCCTATGGAATAAGGCGAAGACGACTCTGTTTTACAGTTCAATAATGATTTATTACTCTCTCACATTAGAAAATAGAGTATAGGCGAATGGGCTTTCAGGCTATTATAGTGCACAAAAATACTAATTTGCAATTCCCATCTAAGATCACAGGGACCCCACAGAGATGAAGACAAAATTTCAGATCACATCTTTCACAAGAGAATAGTCAACCTTTCTAATACTGTATTCAATACAAATGAGTTAGAAATTCTTCAACCTTCTACTTCTAGCCATTCGAAAGATCAGGAGCACACTATTGGTAGCAGTAATGATTTCGAAATTTCACATAGTATCACTAACAATAACCTCAAACTTGTTTTGTAAGAGGATTTGGAAATATCTAGAGAAAGTCTGGGAATGAAATTTGTGTAAATACTCAGATTCATTTAAACCAAACCATATTCAATTCTATTTTCAAATCGGTATAAAATAAAAAGAGTTGTTCCTTCTTCGCACATCCTACTTCTAAATTCACTCCCAGTACTTTGGTACTTTTTATATTTGGCGGTCTTTGATTCTGAATTGACGTGCCCCCCTTTTAATTCATTTGTAAAGTCATCTTGCGAGTTAATTTTTTTTGAGTCACGTTTTCTTCATTGTATTTTTGACAAGGCCAGATCAGAGCAGCTACGAATATGCTGCTACGCTACAGTTGTTAGGGCATTTCAACACTCACCTTCCTTGTCAGGTGGCCACCCATCCAAGTACTAAACGCTTGGCTGAGATGTCGATAGGGCTCTCGCCGACCTGACCAGCTATCTTTGCCCAGATCTGAAGTTATATGCTGTGAAAAGAGTTTATAATGTAATAGAAAAGAAAACATTAAAGTACAATAATTTCATAATAAAAATTTATGGAGCTAAATCTAATTATAAGGCGATTAAAATTATGTCAACTGCATGTACAATGTAGGTTGGACATTAATTGCTTGAAGACTTTTTTCTTTCTATATATATATATATATATATATATATATATATATATATATATATAATCTTGTTACTAACTAACTAACTAACTTGTTACCAACTTTATCCTCTAAATCACGAGAGAGTGGAAGAGAACATATTCCAAAAATGATGCACATTACAGAACATTGGATAAAATCGGATTTTCATCCGATGCAAATTTTTCCATCAGAATGTCCAATACCATAATTTCCATAAATTTCCATCAGTTACATCGTACCCTAACTCATTGGTTTCTGAAATACGTTCAGTCAGGTCATATTTTCATTTCCCACTTTCAGACTGCAACGAATTCAATTATTTTCACATCGAAGCATCTATTTTAAAATAGATAAAACAGAAACAAATGAGTCTGAGGCGAGGCTATAAATATCAAAGAATTTCAGAGGCAGATGACTGTGAATATGAGGGTGTTTTAAATAGACGGAACGGGTATTTTCGTTTCCGGAAGAAAAAAGAACTATCGAACACATTTTGTCTTGTTTGTTTCAGTTTGCTAGACCTTGTCTGGGAAAGGTAGGGATTGTCAGCATGCAAAGGAACTCAAAAATAGTATTTTCAATTGAAAAAAGATGAAGATGAACGTGATTAATGAATCAACGAAGGTGCTACAGACAATTGAAAAATAAAAACTATATAATAACAATAATATATACCTTCGAATGCCATGAAAGCGAAGAATGAACCAGAAACATACACATGGAAATGTATATAAAATAAAAATAATAGTCAATTGTGTAGATTGAAGTGAGTCAAGGAATGAATCTTTATACATACTAACAAGAAAATTACATTTTCCGAAAATTGGTCATAAAATTGACATTTTTGAATGAAAAAGTCAATATTTTCTTGCACTTAGTCGTTGCCAGGTAACGAAAAATAACTGTTAATTTTTGTACTGTTTCAGTATTTGTAAACTAAAAAAATATTGAAAACAAGTTTTTTCGAAAAGAATTTAATTTTTAAGAATTATAAAATACATTTCAAAATTAGTTGTTTGTTATATCTACAGTTATTTGACAGTCTTCGGAATCGAACTGCTCTGTGGTAAGTTATACGTGAAACCTCCCCCTTTTCGATTTCGTCAGTTAATAATTCATTGGAAATAGCCAATGGTGATAGTTTAAAATTGTAATAGTAATTTTTGAAATGCAATTTTCAACCGAAACTCATCGTATAACCATCCTAATTATGATTGGATATGGAGATATGACTAGAACACAGGCATATGTTGTTAATTTGTTTTGTGAAAAGTATCCTGAATTGCCTCCTATTTTACAAGGAACGGTTAGCAAAATCGAAAAAAAAAATCGTGAGTTAGGTCATGTAAAGTGTTTGCTTTGAAGAGGGCATTCTTTCATTGACGAAGATACTAAACTAAATGCATTGTTGGAGGTAGAAGAAAATTCTACGACTTCTGAACGGCAAATTGCACGGAATAGCAATGTAAGTTATAAAATGATTACAAAACTGTTTAAAGCTAACAAACTACATCCTTACAAAATTCCCCCGATACAAGAGTTATGTGAAGATGTTCCTGACCGCAAGATTGAATTTTGTGAGGATATGATGAGAACGTTAGACCAACATGAATTATTGCTATCCCATGTATTGTTTTCTGATGAATACACATGAAGGGGACCATGGACATGTAAATCGTCAGAATTGTAGATACTGATTTCGAGAAAATCCTCACTGGATGCGAGAGTTACATACTCAGAGACCAGAAAAAATAATTGTCTGGGACGGCATTCTAAGAAATCGGATAATTGGACCAAAATTTTCTGAGGTTAACCGACGGAGATTTATTTGGAATTTTTACGCAGAGCTTATTCCTAAACTAATAAATTTATTTCCTAATCCAGTTATTCCAAATATACTACATTATTCCTTATGGTTTCAACAAGATGGAGCATCACCGCATTTCAGAGTTCCTGTGAGAGAACATTCAAATACAGTAATCCCGAATAGATGGATAGGTCGAAGAGGTGCGTTGAAATGGCCGGCGAGATCACCTGACATCACCCTATCTATTTTTTTCTAAATAATATAAAAAAAGGTCTACCAAACGAAAACTGCAAACATAAAAGACTTGAAAGATAGAATAACGGCAGAAATGCGGGCGATTACTCCAAAGATGTTCGAAAACGTCAGAAATGAATTTTATAATAGGCTGGGTTATTGTCAAGGAGTAGAAGGAGCACATTTTGAACATCTTATTGATTAGTGTGTCAAAATAAAGTTATTTTCATCTGATTATTTTTAACTAAAGCATAATGAACTCAAATTTTTTCAAGCACAGCAAAACGCGATCCTTTTTTGCTAATTAAAATTCAACATGGAGCCAATCCGTAGGGGACAGAACTAAAAAGGTATGACATTTTTGGGAAAAAAATTATTTTTGGAAATAAAACTGGTCTGACTGTTTTTTTAACTAAATTTTCACAAATAAAATTTTCATTATTTAAAATGCTTTCATCTCGAATGAGCATCACAAATAAAGAAATAGTGGTTGTATTAAGAATTTAAATTTTTTTCAAACAAGGTACAACTCAACCCTCCTTTTCATTTCAAAATTCTGAAGGGGTTGGTCTGTAGGGCTGAAGGTTGAAAGGGAGTTGAAAAGCTTTATTAAAAAATTTTTTTTTTCAAAAATAAAAATCTACCTGTCCGAGGATTTTTAAAAATATATTTCTGTTATGGAGATACGGATTTTATTCTATCATAGGTTTCCACACTGTATATATATTTTATATTTGTCTTTATTTTATATGTATTGATACTTATTATCTATAACTATTATAACTATATTGGATGAATTACTTATTAGTGCTATATACAGTGTGACCCATTTAAAATGGAACACCCCTATGGAATACGCATTTTTCAATCAATCTCAATTTTTTTTTTAATATTGAGCATCGAAAACTGTATCTTGACAAAAATTTTCATAACTTCAGTTTTATTTCCAAGGCACACTATGATTTTGTTTCTTTGTCAAAAACGGCAAAAGTTTATTAGGCAATTTTTGTTTTCAAGTTTGGTGTAGTCAAACTTGATTCGTAGTCGTTATAAATAAAAACCATCAGAATTTCATAAAAAATTATTTGTTAACAACGAAGTTACAACAACTTCAATTTAAGATTTGATTATATTTTTATTTAGATTATAGACATATTTAAAATCTGGCAATACCGTCGATACAAAGTAGAACACCATTGAACTTGCACACTGAAAATCCGAAGTCAATAGCTCATTCCGTTCTACAGTTATAAGAATGGTAATGTGAGCGATTTGTGGTGGAAGCGATTTTGTAATAAAAATCTGACTAGGCCACGGGATTTGTAAATCCCTTAAAATCATTTATTCAAGTGTAGGTTATAAGTGTATTCGAAAAGGACAGAAAATTTTAAATTCATTTTCAAGTTATACAGTAGTACATTCTTCCATAGCCGATAAAAACGAAATGAACAGAAACAAGTTTTAAAGTATTTATTCAACAATAAAACGTCATTAAGCAAAAACTAAAACTAAAATAAACATTGGTGTAAAATTAAATATTTGAATTTTTGTGGCTTCTACCAAACCTCCATTTAGTTCGACACATTTATCGTATCTCTTCCAAATATGTTTTTTACACTATTTCTTATTTGTTGAGGTGTAATTTCGGCACAAATCCAGTGGCGTAGTCAGATTTTTATTACAAAATCGCATCAACCTCAAATCGCTCATATTACCATACTTTCAGGAGTTATAACTGTAGAACGGAATGAGCTATTGACTTCGGATTTTCACTGTACAAGTTCACTGGTGATGTTCTTTGTATCGGCAGTGTTGCCACATTTATAATATGTCTAAAATCTAAATAAAAAATATAATCACATACTTTGTTTCCAAAATCAAAGTTGTTGTAACTTCGTTGTTAAGCCATATTTTTGTATGAAATTTTGAAGATTTTCAATTATAGCGACTACAAATCCAGTGGTGTAGTAAAATTTGAAAACAAAAATTATCTAATAAACTTTTGCCGATTTTGACAAAAAAAAACCATAGAGTTGCCTTGGAAATGAAACTAAAGTTATGAAAATTTTTGTCAAAATACAGTTTTTGATGCTTAGTATTTTTTTAATGGGTCACACTGTATATATATATATATATATTTTGATTGTGTATTATTATTTTAAATCGATTGTATTGCGAATATTAGGATTCTATCCTATTCAATAAACTACTTACTTACTTTACTTTCGCTTTTTAGAACGTTCGAAAACACTTGTTTAGTCAAGTTTGACAATACAATATTACTTTGTTTCCATAGTCATAAAACAAATATTTCATGGCATCCTTTACTTATTTGTGAATAAAATTAATAGTGCTCATTTAAAAATTTTAACAAGTTGATTATATTAATTCGTGTCCTTTGAATAATTTTCGATTTTCGAAAAAATAGTAGCCATTCTCGACCTGCGCGTCGACAGGCAATCTTTACTGTCGTCCAGCTTTTCCTACTAGATATACAATTTACTATTATATAATTATTGATTTGATCCAAAAAATAACAGCGTTGTTCTCGGCTTATACAGTTTGTCATACAATAAACACGTTCGCGGACAAAACGGCATGTGTTGTTCTTCGCCTAGGGACAAGAAATGATATGCCGGCGAGATAAACTGCTATCTAAATACAGCAAGACACGATAGACCGTCGAGTTTATATAGCGATTTCTTTTTAATGGAGTATATTGTCCGAGAAGAAGGGGAAACATTTCCGTAAATGACCCTGCAGAAATTATTGCAACCAGATATACTTACCCATAATTTATGTCTTCAAATTATATCCATCACAACCAAATGACATTTACAATATAAAATAAAAAAAGTGTGCGGTCGGTGCGGTAGGTGTTGACTGTTAGAAATCGTCACGTTATACCAGGCAATACTATACCTATATATAAATATATATATATATATATATATATCTCCTTATTCCAAACTCCTCCGCCACAGTGGACGTGCAACATATTCAATGCATGTTTGTTTGAAGGTTGAAGATTACTCTCGTTTCGGACGTCCATCGTTTTAATGGATTTAAAAGGTACCTACTCCACACAGGGAACTATAAACTCTTGAAGAAGGATCCGACACCCACTATAGAAAGGAAGATCTACAACACACTGAGGAAATTTTAACATTTCATTCCAGACAACGAACGATCACATCTAACGCCACACTATAGCAAACCACCGCATCTCTACGGGCTTCCGAAAATCCACAAACCAGACATGCCACAGAGACCTATCACCGGCTCGCGGAACTCACCAACCTACAAATTATCGAAATACCTACTACCGATACTACAACCCTTACAAGGAAATAGCAGTTCATACTTCAAGAATTCCAAGCACTTCGTTGACACTATCACAGATGTTGAACTTGGACCAGAAGATCGTTTCATCAGCTTCGACGTGGAGAGCCTTCACACCAATGTCCCTAAAGAGGAATCCCTTAGTATCATCGAAAGGAAACTCGAAGAGGATAACCAGCTGCACGAGAGGACTGACCTTCCTACCCAAGCCATATTGGAATTACTGCAGTGCTGCCTACAGAACTCATATTTCCAGGAAAAGGACCGATTCTTCTCTAAAGTCGACGGACTTCCGATGAGATCTTCCCGTTCTCCAATCATCGCCAACATATACATGGAGTGGTTCGAAGAATTGATTATGCGGGAGGCAGAATACAAACCAAAGCTGTGGTTGAGGTACGTGGATGACACCTTCATTATATGGAATCACGGAGATAAACATCTCCAGGATTTCTTCTCAAGAATTAACAGAATCAGGGAATCGATCAAATCAACGATGGAAATGGAAACCAACAGTGCCTTACCTCTCCTCGATGTGAACGTTGAGAGAATAGGCAATGAAATCCGCACCTCTGTCTACAGAAAGAAGACACATACAGGGCAGTAGAGCTCATCCAATATTGAAACGACCACGTTGGCCTTCCCCCACCTAACAACCAATTTTTATCGAAGATACCCGAACCATGGTCTAACTATGGCTATTAATAGAAATTCCATGGGCGTACCAAATTATTTGGTATAGGCGATTCACGAGACGTAGAGAACTTACACTCCTATATTTTTCCTAACATTCCTATTTCTTTTTCCGCTACTGAATAGTACTTACCACTGGTCATTTTGGCAAGGTAACGAGTAAACTATTGCAAAGTTGAATAAATAACTGCACAACCTATTTATTAATCAAACAAACCTAACCTTTCAAACGCTGCATGCCAAGACACTGGTGAAGATTCGCAGTAGCACAGCAAATCGTATCCACTCGTGTTTTCCCCCTCTCTACCTACCAACAGGTCGTTTCAATACTGGATGAGCTCTACCTCAGTTACAGCTCCAGCCATCCGAGTTCGACAAAGAGAGGGATCGTGAGAACATTGGTAGAGAGAGCGACGCACATATGCAACGACAAGGAGTCACTAGATGCCGAATTAGACCGCATCAGAGAGGATCTTCACCGGAATGGATATCCCAAGAAACTCCTAGGAGAAGTATCGAAACAACTCCAGAGAACGAAGACATCTGAAGAGCAACAACAAAGCACAGTGATCTGCCTTCCGTATATCAGAGGTGTCTCCGAGAAGGATCGGAAACAAGTTCAACATCAAGAGCTGCTTCCAATCCGGCAGTACTTTACGGAGTTTCCTGACCAAGACCAAACCTGACAACAAAACAGAAATCAGTAAGAAACGCATTTATGAAGTTCCATGTGAATGCGGAGATTCCTACATTGGACAGACAAAGAGGCCATTATCGGTAAGATTGGATGAGCACAAGAAATGGACTCAACGTGGAGAAACGTCAAAATCGGGAATCGCTGACCACGCCTGGACTGAGCACCATCGAGTTCTATGGGACGACGCAAGTGTTCTACATAGATAGGAGGATTGGTTCAAACGAAAGTTCAAAGAGGCCGTCTACATCGAAGCCAATAAGGCCTTCAGTCAACCAAGCGTTGAGATCAAGAACGTATGGAAACCACTGCTTGCTCTTTCTGGCGGGCTGCAGAGCCGCGAAACTTCACGCACCACCTCACCACGCGAAATTATACGCACCACTTCACATGGCGAGATTACACGTATCATTGCACCGGCAGTCATATAAATTGGTAAGTAGCACATAAACTTGTCAGTATTCACCTGAAGACGATTGCAGATACAAGCATCCGAAACGTCGTGAAAACCTTTTGAATCCATTAAGACGGTGGACGTCCGAAACGACAGTAATCATATTCAATGTAAACCATTAATCCAACTTCGGCATACAAAAAACATAAGAAATCATGTCCAAAAAAGGATATAATCATCCAGACAAACGTTATATAGGAATATAAAAAAACAAAAATATCTTCCACGTATTACCACTCAACTAAAATATCCGACTTGTAATCGCATAGTTATCCTACCGCGCATGTATCATTTTAAATTTCTCGCAAGCAGAACAGCAGTCAGGATAGTTTCGTATACCTTCGGAATCGTATGAACAAGAGCTAGACGATTGTCGCACAGACTCGTATATAATAGAAAGAGACAGAGAGAGAGAGATAGATAGAGAGAGAGAGATAGAGAAAGAAAGTTGCATAGAGGATGCATAATATTTTTCTCTTACGTGACGATTTCTAGCAGTCAACAGCTACCGAGGGCCGCGTAAAGGAACTTCGTTCCAACAAAGTTTGTACGGAAGTATTGTTTTCAGTTGTCATACCACAAGAAAGTGAGAATAAAGTAAAAATAATTCGACAGATTTTCGTAAACTTGTTGTCAGGTGGGCTCGAGTGGCTATTACCAAATGGCAATAAGTTTAGCGAAAGAAATTTCGAGAATTATTCTGTAGATAATTTTTCGTGTGGTACTATGAAGATTATTTTTTGAATTTACGATCACAAACACAATTCCTCGCAAAATGATATTATGAACTAAACCGGTTTTGATTCATCTCTCACTTTTCATGCGAATTGATGACAGACGTCAAATAAAATAAATAAAGTTTAAAAACTAAAAAACACGCTTTGAAAGAAAACTAAACTAAAAAGTAGAAAATAATTTTAAATGAGTTTGAAATAAGAATACAGTGAATAACAACAAATTTATTTCATCGTTAAAAAGCGTGGGGTGCTTGATGTCAATTGTTGTTAATATTTCATGGACAGATATTGGTAAGAGTAGAATCATTATGAAAATATCTTAAAAAGCACCCCACGCTTTTTTACGATGAAATAAATTTGTTGTTAATCACTGTATTCTTATTTCAAACTCATTTAAAATAATTTTCTACCTTTTAGTTCAGTTTTCTATTAAAGCGTGTTCTTTAGTTTTTAAACTATTATTTATTTTCAACTTGTTAGTTTTGTTTTCTATTAAAGCGTGTTTTTTATTATTTCAAACTATTATTATTATTATTTAATTTTTTCAACTATTATTCTCCAATAGAATCGAGAAACTCGTCTGCCATTTCGGAGCCGCCATCTTGAAGCCTTAAATCTTGACAAAATAGTCATAATCTCCGACCCCAAAAACCCCCACATACCGATTTTGAATAGAATTGGACAATAAACACAAAAATCGTCCGCCATTTTGGAGCCGCCATCTAGAGTTTTTCAATTTTTACAAAAGAATCATAATATTGGACCCCAAAAACCCCCACATACCAATTTTGAATGGAATCGGACCATAATCACAAAACTCGTCTACCATTTTGGAGCCGCCATTTCGAATTTTTCAGTTTCAAAAGAACCATAATCTCTGACCACGAAAACCCTCAGATACCAATTTTGAAGCGAATCGGACCATAATCACAAAACTTGTCCGCCATATTAACGCCGCCATTTTTTTTTTCAAACAAAAATTTCTTAATGCATTGTCACCGGAATTATGTACACCTGCCAAATTTCAAATCATTCGTACGTCTGGAAGTGGGTCAAAATCGCGCCCAAAGGAGTCGGTTAAGCGTGTAAAAAATAGATTGTCAAAGAATTAAAAAAAATACCTAAAATTATTCCCGCGGCAATTTTCTAGGTAGATTATTCTCACTATAATAATGTTTTGATTAGCCATAACGTACATGAATGATTTGAATTGAAAGTTTTCATTGGTTTCTAGAAATGTCAAAAAATATTCAAGGAAATAATTCGAGAATCAAAGGTGAAAAAATCAGGAGAGCTTTAGCAAAAACCAAATATAGCAAGACGTGCTCTGAAAATTTTGTAATGCATTTTTTTCCTAAATAAATGTCATTCTCTACTCAATATTTGACGGCATATGACGTCACCGTCCTAGCTCACCAAATTTGTATTATAATAGGCCGCATTATAATTTATTTCTGCAAAACACTGAAAAATTGTTTTTCAAGCTTTTATTCAGTTTTACCTTCCCGGTGTCTGTCTGTCTGTCTGTAATCAAATTTTACAACTTAAATTTGACCCACTTCTAGCTACCCGATTAACGTGAAATTTGGCGGGTGTTCATAGTTCCCGTGGCAATGCATTATGATTTTATTAGAGCAAAAAACAGAATGGCGGCTCTAAGACGGCGGACGAGATTTGTGTTTATGGTCCGATTCTATTCAAAATTGGTATGTGGAGGTTTTCGGGGTCGAAGATTATGAACTTATCTTCAAAATTCAAGATGGCGGCTCTAAGATGGTGGACAAGTTTTGTGATAATGGATCTTTCTATTCAAAATTGTTATGTCGGGTTTTTGGGAGAGATTATAAATTTAGTCGAAGATTGTTGATTTTTTGTCAGAACTTATAAGTTGAAGATGGCAGCTCCAGAGGTGCGTTCCATTATAGACTCCTAGAGTAGAGTAAAGTTTTTGAAGGTTTCTTAAATTTACTCTGGAGTTGAGTACTATTCATGTAATATTCGAACGGTGCGGAGGAAAATATTGTTGACAATAGCAGATAACTTTTCTAGAATCTTGTTCGCCAATTGTGAATTAAATGTTAGTATTTATAGTAGGGGATGACAATGGTAGATTCGAATGTCATGTGATGCTTTCGAAGCAGCTTTATTAAAAATAGGTCCTAGGAATACGAGTGGGACAGTATGAACTTGGCAGACCATATGTATCTCCAAGATTACAACTATTATCAGTGAACAGTATAAACACTTTCACATAAATAATCTCAATCTTGGGTTGGCTGTGAGAGTGTGAGACACAGCATAAAGAGGTTTTCGGTCCCCCAGAGTTGTGTCAATTTTGTGGAGTTAAATAAACCCAGCTATTTCGTAGAGTTACGAGAGTTAACTCGGTAGCGAATACTCGGGTCTTTTCGAACGACAGTCTTGTAGTAAAATATACACAACTTAACGATTTTCGAACGCTATTTAGTAAATTATACTCGATGGAGTTAATAATCGAACGCACCTCTGGATGGCAGACGAGTTAATCTTTAGATGTTCTCCTTATTGAAAAACTAGATAGCTCAGAACTTACAGGACAAAGGCCTCATAATGACGATGCATCAAAGTTTTTAGTTCGAATACAAAAGCGACAAGCTTTTGAATCTATAACTCACGGAATAACCTACGTCGCACATACAAAGCAATTATTTTTCACTTTTCAGCTAATTGGATTAAAAGTTTGTCTTTAAAATATTTTTTTATTAATGATTTTATTTAGACATATGGGCAGTCACTATTTTCAAAATAATTTGAAAAAACATTATTGAATTATCTGTTTTTGAGGACCAACTTTTTTTCTCAATTGTCCGCGAACGTGTTAATACAGAGTGACCCATTTGAAAGCGGGCCACCTCTCTAAAACTGTTATTTATTATCCGATTCAGAAGTTTCTTTTTTCAGTAGATAGAGCTTCAATAGTTCTAGTTGCATGCCAATTCGAAATGAAAATAAAAATTTCACGGCCTACTTCGATTTTTTTTCAAGGTCAAAAATCCAAAAAACATACTAGCGATTTTTCTTAATAAAATTTGACGATGCCACTGGATTTGTGATGCTTTCAAATGGGTGTGACCAAAATTTAACGTTGAAATTATTTTTTTCAATAGAAATATGGCATAAGTAAAATTCATATCACTTTATCAAAATATTTCGAATAGTCGTCATATAAATCACAATCTTGTTAAAGATATCGTTTAAAATGCTCTTTCAGGTCGTTAGCAGTCGTGTTTGTGAATAGCAGTTATTCAAAATGGTGTCAAATTATGTTTCTTCCAAACGTAACTCCATAGTTTAGGAGATAGTTATGTCCATCAGAACACTGCAGTTTTTTGCCAAAGAAATTAAATGTACATATCTACATCAAATAGTAATCAATATTTAATAATCAATAATAACCAATATTGATAACATAAATGAACTACAACACATGAATGGATTGAAATGAGAGTGCCTGCACATTAATTTTCGTACTTTTCAACCAAATTCCGATATAATTCGATACATTTATTCTACCATTTTCTAATGCTAAATAACCATAAGGTTCGATGAACATTCGATCATTGGTTTGGGGTAATATCTGTGCAAGCCTGTCTTATTCTTTCACGCAATTCCTCTTTGGTGGTTGACAGTTATTCCAAATATCAATCTTGGTTTCATTCAAACATGCTTGGGATACCACATTTCAAAAATATTATTTTTATTAGGAGGCTCTGTAACTTTAGTTGCTATAGAGATGACAAGTCATCAGAACAATAGACGAAAAGACACAAATTTGTCAGTGTGAAGTTTATAACTCCCCAAGTACTTACACTAATGAAGAAGTATGGCTGATAATTTGACTTAGCAGGAGAAAATTGAAATAGTAAGACTTCGTGGTAACAACGACAGATCCGAAAGGGAAGTATGTAGAATTTTCAAAAGCATGCATCCGGAGCGTCGAAATATTAGCAGAGCTACAGTTGGCCGAATAAACCAAATTTTCAATCAGTATGGAGCTGTTTGTAAACATATTTTGAAGAATTGTACAAAGACAGAGACGAAATAATTCTGAACGAATTCGATATTATTTTAATAATAGTCCAAAAACAAGTGTGAGAATTGCAAGTTTGGACATTAACTTACAGCGTGAAACAATAAGGAGAAATGTTAGGAAATATAATAAGATGAAGCCCTTTCAACCAAAGTTTCTTAACACCTTAGAAGAAGGCGATAATGAAAAGAGGATGGAGTATGGTTTATGGGCTCAAGGAGAATATCTAAATAACAGGAACTTTCTGAAAAAAAATTTGTTCAGTGACGAGGCAACATTCACAACCAATGGAACAGTTAATTCTCAAAATTCAAGGTACTGGACGGAAGTAAATCCATATTGGATAATATATTGCAGAAGACAGTACTCACAAAAAATAAATGTTTGGTGTGGAATATTACATACCAAAATAATTGGTCCCTTTTTTTTAAAGCAATTTAAATGGTAACTTTTTTTTGAATTCTTTGAAAAACGAATTTTCCAAAGCTATGGATCAACTTCCACTGGCAGAAGAGGCTCATCTTCTATTTCAATTAGGTGGCTGTTCCATCCACAATAGCAGGATTGTGAGAGATTGGTTGGAAGAAAATTTTCCTAATCGGTGGATAGGGCGAAATAGTGCATTGATCGAGTTTCCCCCCAGATCCCCGGACTTTACTCCATTGGATTTTTTTCATAGGGCTTCGTTAAAGAAAAAGTTTTCAAAACTCGCCCAACGAGCAAAGAGGAACTGCTTGCAGAGATATCACCCCAAACCAATTATCGAATGTTATGGTTAACATTAGAAAACGATACGATAAATGTATCGAATTAAATGGAGATTTGGTTGAAAAGTCCGAAATTTAATGTGTAGGCACTGTCATGTCATTATATGATTGGATGTAAAGATGTGCATTTCTATTCCTTGACAACAAACTGCAGTGTTCTAAGAGACATAACATATCACACAAGAGTTGTTATGTTCTGAAGGAGTATTTTAAACCATATTATTTACAAAATTGTGGTTTATATGACAACAGTTATTTCGATATTGATATGAATATTTTACTTATGCTATATTTATGTTAAAAAAAACATTTTGGTCACACCCATTTGAAAGCATCACAAATCCAGTGGCGTCATCAAATTTTATTTAAAAAAATCGCTAGTATGTTTTTTGTATTTTTGACCTTGAAAAAAATTTGAAGTAAGCCGTGACATTTATATTTTTATTTCGAATTTATGGCATTCAACTGGAACTATTGATGCTCTATCTACTGAAAAAAAAAACTTCTGAATCGGATAATAAATACCAGTTTTAGAGAGGTGGCCCGCTTTCAAATGGGTCACTCTGTATGTTTGAGAGATCAAAATAAGAACTGCAAAACAAATTTTCGAAACTCCAAAAGAAACAATCGAAAGCAAACCGAAACACACCACAACATTTTTTATTTCTGGGGACCGTGATCGGATGTACCATGAAATCTACCTGAAAATTATCGAATTGCAAGTTCAAGACAATCAGGTAGACAGATATCGAGATTAATCTGTCAGTATTACGTTTTTTCTCAGGGATAATACTAAAAATACCGTTTTCAGGTTTTCGCTGAGACCGTTCTTTTGTTCCAATGATTACTTCAACAAACATTCTGTAATGAATGTTTCGGTATTCACGATAAATTGCTTTTCGATAGGAGGGCATTGTATCTAACAGTAAGTAGTGCGATATTTATCTGTATATAACAGAACGTGAACGATGAGTGGAACGCAAGGTTAGAGTTTTAGAAATAGTCCAGGCAAATTCGACAAAAACCGAAAAGTTTGTACAGATTTCCCAATCGAGTTCCACCAAAAAATTTCCCTATTTACATTGTTCCAGAAGGCACCTACCGGGTGAATAAAATTCAGTAGATGCATGGGGATCTCGGAAACGGTAAGAGCTACAGAGAGGATTAAATGGAGGCAAAGTTGCGTATTATGGAGCTCATTACTATGATGTTGAAAAATCTAGCTCCCTCTCACTTTCAGAGATTACAGGAAGAAACGAAAAATTTGATTTTTGTTTTTCACCTATATCTGCTCTAATACAATAGATTTCCAGAAACTGTTTGCCCTTTGTCATTGCAACTTTCAATGGGCTGTAAAAATATGTAAACGAAAGTGTTCTAGGGTGTTGTTTTCCTTGGGCCACCCCTAACTATGAACTTTTAAATACGGACCTGGATTTTTCATCACTGTTTTTAGGCTTCACAATCATGATAAAATATAACCATTGAAGCCTAAAAAAACTGATAAAAAATCCAGGTCCGTATTTAAAATTTCATAGTTAGGTAAGAAACAACACTTAGAACACTTTCGTTTATATTTGTACAGCCAGTTGAAAGTTGTAATGACAAAGTGCAAACAGTTTCTGGAAATCCATTGTATCAAAGCAGATGTAATGAAAAACAAACAAAAAAATTTTCGTTTTTTCCTGTAATCTCTGAAAGTGAGAGGGCTAGCTCAGATTTTTCAACGTCATAGTGAAGAGCTCCATAATACGCAACTTTGCCTCCATTCAACCCTCTCTGTAGCTCTTACCGTTTCCGAGATCTCCATGCATCTACTCGAATTTCACTCACTCTGTATACTGAAAAAGCAGAAGCAGCAATTGATAAGTCAAGGAAAAAGTTAAAATATTAATGTCGTATCGTTTGCAATCGATTGTAAACTAACTTTCCGATGAATCTTCAAAGATAGCTCAGAAGTGAATAAAAATGCAATATTAACCCGCTTTCTTGTCTGTCTGTTCGTTTGTTTATCTCGATCGAGACGTAAAACGCACATTCCTCTCGACTTGCCAGTGACGTGCCGATACATGCAAAATTTGTCACATGTCTGTATAAATTCCATCAAGATATTTGAAATATATTGCAAAATTTCACACACACTCACACAAGACTGGAAAGCAGATGAAAACTTTTTAACAAAAAATTAAACCGACGAAAAAATCAACTGAAAAGCAAAAAATAAAATAAACCATCTTAGTCTAAATGATAATTGAGCTCCTAAACTAATGTGAGTAACTGATTTTGAGTCGGCGCCAAACAAACAATTATCGAAGATCATTATCTATGAAAGAAGTCATCAAAACGCAGCCGTGCATCTCGCTGCCATCATTTTACTTCCTTTTTTTTTTAAAAAATTAACATATAGAAATTGCTAGTTTGTTTGGCGCCGACTCAAAATCAGTTACTTACATTAGTTTAGGAGCTCAATTATCATTTAGACTAAGATGATTTATTTTATTTTTTGCTTTTCAGTTGATTTTTTCGTCGGTTTAATTTTTTGTTGAAAAGTTTTTATTTTTCAATTTTTTGTTGCTGAAATCTACTAATTACTACCTACTTAATTTTTGATCACTTCCAAAATACTTACTTACCTAGCTTACTCCAACTATTAACTATTAAATAATATGATTTTCCATTTTAACTATTTATTGTTATATAATATTGATTAATTTTGAAAGATCTGGTTATGTGATTTCATCACTCCATATATAATTCCGTCCTTTCATAGAATGTAATAATTTTGACGGATGTAGGAGAGTCTGTCAATGTCAACTACATATGTGTGCCAAAGTTCACAAGTGAAAAATCAATCATCCCCTATTTTTCTACCCATAAGGGTGGATCATCCCATTCCAAATTACAATATGATCAACTATGAGGTATACCCTTTCTAATAAAAAAAGAATCATCCAAATCGGAAAACCCACTACAAATTATACCTGATAGAATCGATTAACGGACCAAAATTCAGAGGGTGAACGATTAATATCCTTCATTTTGCTACTCTTAGGGATGTATTTTGTTGTTCAGATTGAAATGTGACCAACTTCGAAGTACACCCTATCCAATGAAGAAAGAATCATCGGAATCGAACCGCTCTGTGAAAAGTTGTGAGTGATCATACATAAAAAAAAATATACACGTCGAATAGAGAACCTCCTCCTTTTTGGTTTCGTCGGTTAAAAATGATTATTTTCTTTCTTATGCAAGAGTTTCATGAGCTGCACAATTTTGTTCATTCGAAAAGTTGTTTTCTGAGATGTACACACAGAAAAAATCGCGAATAATAATTTTTTTCAATGAATTAAATTTTGTGTTTGCCCATTTGGGAAGAAATGGGGGTTAAAACCACATATGGTTCACTGGCTGTACAACATTGTGGTGAAACCGGCCATAACGTACGCCGCCCTGTTGTGGTGGCTAAAGAAACAGCAAAATAGCGCTAAAACTAAACTAGACAAGGCGCAAAGAATTGAATTGCCTGAGCAGGCATGACAGTGGCAATGAAATCAACGCCCACTGCAGCCAAGCAAGACTAGGTGCCTTCAGACTGAGAAACACGCACCGAGAAAAAGCTTTAATAACCACTATTAAAATTTTAGTTTGGCAATCGAGAAAAGCACCCGTATTGGGGACTGGGTCTCACTTTGATTGTCACTGGAAAAAGAAGGCACTGACAGTGTTTAGTTGCCATTATCAAACTGAAATTCAAATATAAAGTAATGCTACCCCAAGCTGCCAGTAATTTCGAGAATTCCATCATACAGTTCATGATATTCCATGCAACACTAATAATATTGTTCGAATAAAAGGAAGTACTATATTCGTTGGTTCGATATTCTATCTACGACGCAATCATATGCATCACTTTGTGAACAAAATGCAAAACGCAACCGGTTATTGGCCGTTGGTGATATATTTGCGTATGCCCGTGATATTCCTTATGACACTGATATTGATGAAAAGATCAAAGTAAGTAATTATAAAACGATAGAAGATAGAAAAACGAAATTTGGGGGTTGTGTATTATAGTTCAATTTACATTTTTTGACATATTCACTAGCTTTGCCGTACCTCCGGATTTTGAATGGGATATCCTATATATTTTTACTTATTTCGACTCAATCCAACACCTCACTTGTCAATAAAGTCATTTTTATGAAGTCATTTTTATTCCAATTTTTATTTTTCGATCTAGAATGCCATGGATCAAGTGAATCGCTTCATTCTTGATCAAGTAACATGGGAAAAATACGACTTTGAGGCTTATGACTTCCCAGTCGTTTTTCCTGTTATTCTAGTTATCCGTGACAAACAATTGAAGCTGTTGCTAGGACTACCTAAACAAATAGGCTAATCATAATACTGTCACATTTAAAAATTTATTTGTTGCGTAGTTTATAATTTGATATGGAAAATTATACTAGAAACGAGAAAATTGACATGTTGCTAATTTACGGAAAAGCAAAAAAGAATGCAACTGATGCAGCTTGAATTTATGCTCAGAGATTCCCTAATCGTCGCCATCCCACTCTGCATTATTTTCCAAAACTGGAAAGGAAAATGCAAAATGTACCAGAAGAAAATGCCAATAACTTCATCGTCAGTGAAGAAAAAGAAGTAGACGTGTTGAAGTGAATTGTACGGCGTCAATTCGCTAAATTGTTTCTGGGTGTGATATAAGTTATTCTTCCGTTTGGAGAATTCTCCACAAATATAATTATCGATCACTCAAGTACCAACTACACCAACATCTTTACGATAACGACCACAACCGAAGATTAACTTATTGCAACTGGTTTTTGACTAAATATAGAGAAGATGTACGTTTTCCAGTTAAAATTATTTATTCAGAGGAAACTCGATTCACCAACTTGGGGTTCAATCGGAATAATTAAAGGTACTGGTCTCAAACAAATTTACATCTGATGCAAGAAGGCAATTTTCAAGAGCGATTTGGTTTCAATTGCTGGATGGGTATTATCGGAGGAAAACTTTTGGGGCCAATAATTTTCGACGGACCACTTACTGCGGAAATATAACTACAGATCCTCAGAAATCGAATCAATGATTTCATTGAAGATTTGCCACTGGCTAACCAAGTTGATATCTATTTTTAACAAGATGGAGCGCCACCTCACAATTCTCAAGTCGTAAGAGAACATCTGAATGACACCTTCACAGAAAAGTGGATTGGCACTTATGGACCTATTCAGTGGCCTTGAGTTGTCATATTTTTTCATAATGTATTATTTCTCTTTCATTTTCTAGATCACCAGATCTTACTCCGCTAGATTGTTTCTCTGGGGAACAATTAAAAATCAGGTGTATAACACAGAAACAGCTACTCGTGAAGAACTGGAGTATAAAGTAAGGGTAGCATCCCAGAACATCACTGCGAAACAGCTAATCAATGTGGTGCGCTCAACAATTGTTGAACTTTGCCGAGATCAAAGAGGAGGTCATTTTGAGAATTTGGAACCTTAATGGACTAATTTGCGACTTTTGAATAATTCCTAAAACGACTGTGAAGTCATAAGCCTCAAAGTCGTATTTTTCCCATGTTACTTGATCAAGAATGAAGCGATTTACACGATCCATGGCATTCTAGATCGAAAAATAAAAATTGGAATGAAAATGACTTTATTTGTCAAATATTGACAAGTGAGGTGTAGTTGGATTCAGAATGTCATTCTCGATCGAAATAAGTGAAAATATATAACATGTCTCATTTAAAAATCGAAAGTTGGAGTCATTTCCGGTCAAACCGGAAGTACGGCAAAGCAAGTATGTCAAAAATTTTAAATTGAACTATAATACACAAACCCCAAATTTCGTTTTTCTATCTTCAATAATAAAAAAGTGAGCCACCTTAGAGAATCACCCGGTATAATGAAATGTTGGCAATACAATATACAATATAATAGTTCGAGTTATTTTCCATGAAGATGTTGAGTGCTTTTGCTCTAAGGCAATAATGCTTCAGTATATTATGACAAATGCTCGAAAAATAGTAATTTTTCATTCCAAAAAATTATTTGGAAACACAAAGGATAGTGTTCATAATTGAGTCCTTAATTAGGTGATCGTTTCAGAAGTCGATACCGTTATCGTAGCTGCAGTTCTTATTTTTCCAATTATATTAGAATTATGTTCTTTGTTCAACGATAGATATAGCTTTAAATGATGATGCACTACTGTGGCCAGTAATTTTGATAATTTCTTGTTCTTGTACTCCTCCTACCTTGGCCATGTGGGAAATTATTGTCGAGCGACTGGAATGATTGGTGATTTTCTTATTTTCAGTATCCAACCCACATTTCTTGCTAACAATCTATTCCATTTTCCAAGAGTATTCCTCCCTATCGGAGAATACTTATACCATGATGACCCAGATTTATTATAGTAAGGATAGGGAGGAATCGGTCAGTAGTTATATTCGCGTTTTGATTACGTTTCTCTATAAGTTTCTGGTAAAGTTTAACCGGGAATCTGTGCTGACTCTCTGATTTTTGCATCAATCAGAGACAAACCGATTATATGAGCCGCATCTGAAAGATCCACATAAAGTCCCACCCTTACAGGAGATATTCGACTTTATGAAGCGAAGATTTCAATCGCAGTCGGAGTCTAGTTTAGGCTATTCACAACAAAACCACCAAGGACATAATTGTCTTGTAGGCAACTTGGAAATGTGCTGAGTTCATAGAATTAAACCCTCCCCAAGAAGGAGGATGATCAAAAAAGGAAAGTCTCTCTGCAAAAACTACATGAAGCACGACTTCAGGGAAAAATGCAATAGCATGCTACGGTGCAAAAAGTGCAATATACCGCATAATACACTTTTGCAAGTGGAGAGACAGAATAGAGGGTTTGAAACAAGATAAAGCCGAAATAGAAGCAACCATCACACGATCGCCGAAGAAGAGATCAATTCAAATCAAAAAGAAGTCCTACTTGCAGTATCGAGCCTATCGGTCACTGGATTGCCACAACTCCTCAGAGTTCTCATTGATAAAGGTTCTCAAATATCCCTCATCACCGAAGAAGCGGCTCAAATGTTTGGACTACCAGGTAATCAAAAATTAAGTAGGTAGCAATTAGTAGATTTCAGCCAAACAGAATTAAAAAATAAAAACTTTTTAAGAAAAAATTTAACCGACGAAAAAATCAACTGAAAAGCAAAAATTTAAATAAACCTTAGTCTCGATGATAATTGAGCTCCTAAACTAATGTGAGTAACTAATTTTTAGAGATAAGTGCCATGTGAAGTGGAATGAATAGAAAAATCGAATTTAAACGGTTTTCTTCACATAAAGGATTCAATATAAAATTGAACCAGAGAAAGGTAGATCTCAGGTGAAAAACAACTACTTTCCTGGCAAATACCAGCAGAACGTTGAATGATATTCACCTGAAAATCCATGCACTTCCATATAATATCAATGGACATTGAATGCAAATGTTTCTTTCTGATAAGCTCGATTATGTTTAATTTATGTCGTGTTCACCTAACAATCCGCATACCGGTTTCAGGCTTCTTGGCCCTCATCAGTACGGAGTAGTCAACCAGCCAAAAGTCCAAAGAACTCTGGCTGAAGTGAGACACAACGTAAACAAACCATCATCGATCTTGTAACACCTATAGGTACGCCGGAAAAGATAAACTTTAACTGGCGGTACCTAGTGACAGAAAGAAACACTCCGAAAATCTCCCACTTCGATAGGTTTCTTAATAAAAGATTCCTTCTCAGTAGGAGTGGCAAGCCCGTCTAGCATAAAGTTAGAGATAAGTGCCATGTGAAGTGGAATGAATAGAAAAAATCGAATTTAAACGGTTTTCTACTCCGTACTGATGAGGGCCAAGAAGCCTGAAACCGGTATGCGGATTGTTAGGTGAACACGACATAAATTAAACATAATCGAGCTTATCAGAAAGAAACATTTGCATTCAATGTCCATTGATATTATATGGAAGTATGCATGGATTTTCAGGTGAATATCATTCAACGTTCTGCGTGGTATTTGCCAGGAAAGTAGTTGTTTTCACCTGAGATCTACCTTCTCTGGTTCAATTTTATATTGAATCCTTTATGTGAAGAAAACCGTTTAAATTCGATTTTTCTATTCATTCCACTTCACATGGCACTTATCTCTAACTTTATGCTAGACGGGCTTGCCACTCCTACTGAGAAGGAATCTTTTATTAAGAAACCTATCGAAGTGGGAGATTTTCGGAGTGTTTCTTTCTGTCACTAGGTACCGCCAGTTAAAGTTTATCTTTTCCGGCGTACCTATAGGTGTTACAAGATCGATGATGGTTTGTTTACGTTGTGTCTCACTTCAGCCAGAGTTCTTTGGACTTTTGGCTGGTTGACTACTCCGTACTGATGAGGGCCAAGAAGCCTGAAACCGGTATGCGGATTGTTAGGTGAACACGACATAAATTAAACATAATCGAGCTTATCAGAAAGAAACATTTGCATTCAATGTCCATTGATATTATATGGAAGTATGCATGGATTTTCAGGTGAATATCATTCAACGTTCTGCGTGGTATTTGCCAGGAAAGTAGTTGTTTTTCACCTGAGATCTACCTTTCTCTGGTTCAATTTTATATTGAATCCTTTATGTGAAGAAAACCGTTTAAATTCGATTTTTCTATTTTTCTAACTAATTTTTAGTCGGCGCCAAACAAACTAGCAATTGAATTAGGTAGAAAATGAACGCAGCGAGATGCACAGCGGCGTTTCATTACTTCTTCAAAGTGATATAATGATCTTCGATAATTGTTTGGTTGGCGCCGACTCAAAATTAGTTATTCACATTAGATTAGGAGCTCAATTATCATTAAGACTAAGAAGGTTTATTTTATTTTCTGCTTTTCAGTTTATTTTTTCGTCGGTTTAATTTTTTGATAAAAAGTTTTTGGTAGGACCAGTAGTGAGAATAAATTCGCTTGGAACGCGTGGCTTGATCCGTTCTGTGTTCTTCCATTTTGAAATTCTTGTCTCGTTGTCACCAAGACCTGTTATTTCCGCTCGTATTTTTTGCCTTGGTAGTCCAAACATTTGAGCCGCTTCTTCGGTGATGAGGGATATTTGAGACCCTTGATCAATGAGAATTCTGAGGAGTTGTGGCATTCCAGTGACCGATAGGCTCGATACTAACGTTGTTGCAAGTAGGACTTCTTTTTGATTTGAATTGATTTCTTCTTTGGCGATCGTGTGATGAGTGCTTCTATTTCGGCTTTGTCTATTCTGTCTCTCCACATGCAAAAGCGGATTATGCGGTATATTGCACTTTTGCACCGTAGCATGCTATTGCATTTTTTCCTGAAGTCGTGCTTTTTGCAGAGAGACTTTTCTTTTTTGATCATCCTCGTTCTTGGGGGGGTATAATTCTATGAACTTAGCACATTTCCAAGTTGCCCACAAGACAATTTTGTCCTTGGTGGTTTTGTTCTGAATAGCCTAAACTAGACTTCGAGTCGCTAATTGTTTCAAGCGATTGAAATCTTCGCTTCATTAAGTCGAATATCTCCTGTAAGGGTGGGACTTTATGTGGATCTTTCAGATGCTGCTCATATAATCGGTTCGTCTCTGATTGAAGCAAAACTCAGAGAGTCAGCACAGATTCCCGGTTAAACTTTACCAGAAACTTATAGAGAAACGTAATCAAAACGCAAGTATAACTACTGACCGATTCCTCTCTATCCTTACTATGATAAATCTGGGTCATCATGGTATAAGTATTCTCCGATAGGAAGGAATACTTTTGGAAAATGGAATAGATTGTTGGCAAAAAAATGTGGGTTGGATACTGAAAATAAGAAAATCAGCAATCATTCCAGTCGCTCGACAATAATTTTACACATGGCCAAGGTAGGAGGAGTACAAGAACAATAGTTGATCAAAATTACTGGCCACAGTAGTGCATCATCTTTCAAAGCTATATCTATCGTTGAACAAAGAACATAATTCTAATATAATTGGAAAAATAAGAACTGCAGCTACGATAACGGTATCGACTTCTGAAACGATCACCTAATTAAGGCATGGACTCAATTATGAACACTGTCCTTTCAATCAATACGTATTATTTGTTATTAGGTATGATCGCTTCTTGCAATTATTCTGAAAAATAGTGAAAATAAAATGAAAGTGTGTGGTATCAAATTATTCGTAAGAAAATGATATTTCACAAAAAGCCGACGAGCCACCCCCTTTACATTAAAAAAAAAAGTTAACTGGAAAAAATTATATTTGCGACTTTCGAATAATTCTTAGAACGACTGTGAAGTCATAAGCCTCAAAGTCGTATTTGTCCCATGTTACTTGATCAAGAATGAAGCGATTTACTTGATCCATGGCATTCTAGATCGAAAAATAAAAATTGGAATGAAAATGACTTCATTTGTCAAATATTGACAAGTGAGGTGTTGGATTTAGTCGAAATAAGTAAAAATATATAGGATATCCCATTTGAAAATCGAAAGTTGGGGTCATTTCCGGTCAAACCGGAAGTACGGCAAAGCAAGTAAATAGGCCAAAAAATGTAAATTGAACTATTATACACAACCCCCAAATTTAGTTTTTCTATCTTCAATAATAAAAAAGTTATAGGGGTAAGCCACCTTAGAGAATCACCCGGTATACGAAAAATATTTCTGGAGGAATTTTTTTTTTCTTCTAATCAACGATTTGTATCTGAGATTGTGTATGCCAAAATCGATTTCTTCGATGTTTTCCGCATGATATAGGAAACTACAATCGAATGAGTATCACAGATTTCTGCTATGAATTTTCAGTGATGTAGCCAAAATCAATGGAGTAACATTCCAAATAGACCACAGTGCATCTATGAGAAATGATACGTTTAAGTTAGATTGCACCCACCCAACGTGTATTTTCAAATGATGATTAAATATGTCAAGGTCCGACCGATTGTCAAATTTTTATATGCGCAAAACTATGTCAACCTTGAGAATTATTATTACGTTGCTTAGTAACCTTTGTTTTATTCATATGAACATCATGGACGTTCGTGTTAGTTCTCGAAAGGGGTTATATATTGAGGTTCCCCCTCAAAGGGAAGAATGTCCAATATTCATCTGTCAAGAGTTCGCTACCAAATTGCGACATAGAGAGTTATTATTCCTAGCGCAACAACTTTTGTTTTATTTGAATGTCATGTGCGTACGGATAATTTATCCGAAGGAGTTACATCAACACTCTCTAAAAATGAGAATTCGGTTGTGTTTCTAGAATGTTTTTTAATAGTTTGGGAAAAAAAATTGAAGTAGCTTGACACAATGCAAACACAATTATTTCATTGCAATTGAAACACCACTTCATTTTCAGTTATTATTCTGGGCAAAATATTGGTTTTACTGTATTGTTATTCTTGTGGAGGAACTCAATTGCTCGTCTGGTTTTAAGGGTTTATAATTCCCTACGGGGCAAGCATAATTATAATCGAGGGTAATATGATAAGTGCTAGAGATTTTATCCCTCAAAAATTGTTCAAATTTCAGAGAAAGCATTTTGTCTGGAACTTTTACTGAGTGCGATTTGCGGTCTTATTTTCTGATTGAACTACGAAAGCGAATCTTGAGTGCCCCAGACAGCACTGGATATCCCATGAATATTCATAGGATATTATTTTTGGGATATTGGAATATTCTTAAATGTGCCAGGGATATACATATCTTCTTTGGAATATTCCTAGAATGTGCAGGTGGGGAAAATTTTAGATATGCCTTGAATATTCAATGCGGAATATTCCCGGAATATCCAGAATATTCCATGAATATTCCAGAAAGATTACTCCTGGAATATCCACTGAGAATATTCCTTCAATATCCAGAATATACCTACAATATTCCAGAAAATATATTCCTAGAATATTCCATGAATAATTCTATGAATATTCAAAGTAATTCAGGAATATGATAGTAATATTCCCTAAATATCCTGAAGGATTTTCATAACAAAATAACCATTTCCTGAAATTCCATAAATTAAAGAAAAATACATCGCAAGAAATGCTCAATTTCCTCCGGGAGGAAACTTGGATATCTAGCCCCTGTCAGGACACCGTTAAAAATTATAGGGCCTAAAATTCTGTACCCTAAAATCCCAACCCAACAATTGAAACCCACATGAGTATCCTCACATATAAAATCGTGAAAGGCACTTTTACATCTATAATATGAACTTCTACAATCAAGTTAATATGCCTGACAATTCAAGCAATGTTCCTGCTTACATTCGCCAAGAAACAAAACTTCGTAACTACGTAATTGTTTTCCTCAGTGTATTTGTGGATTGGAATTGCAGGTTCCACTCAGAAAAAAAAACATTTGATTTCCGCAGACTGCTCACGCCTTCCCTACAATGGAATAAAACAACATGAATTTGAACAGGCCTATTTCTATATAGTTATAATAATAATAACATAATTTATTAACCCGTTTCTTCTGTCACTACAGGGATATCTCTGAAAAACAAGAATTGCAAGATTAGATATATGTATCTAAAACTACTTTCAAAATGAATCATGCTAACTACAAAATATGTCAAAGAGTATACTGCTAAGTATCTATTGAAATTACTAGAACTGACCTCTAACAGTATAAGACATAGGATTGAGTTTAAAACTAGAACTTTGAATCTAGCTGGGAAACAAACACGGTCTTGAATGCTTTCCCCATACTGAGAACATTTTGTGCAACAACTACAACCTGCATGACCCTTAATTGCTAATATGCTTTTGCCACTGCATCAAATAAAAAATTTGTTATTTTGAAAATGTAAATCTGATCGAATAATTCAACACCATTGTTATTTAGCTGAATGGTTTCTTCAACGAAGTCTGAAATAAATTGATTGACACTTTTGGGTTTTTCGTAGTCGTGATACAATCCATTTAAAAACACATTCTTAGATTCCAAACCAAGTATGGGATAAAACTGCCTATTTGATTTTTCCGCTATGGGCAATCCATCTATGTTTATACCAATTTGAGTTGGATCTGTTGATTTTCTAGAATTTTTTTTGAAAAGGTCCTCGAGTGGTTTCTATATTCCGAAGTGATAATATTCCCCCGGATCTACTTTTCGGGTAATTGTTAATTTTGGAGTAGGTAAAAAAGTTCTGGCATCTCTAGGTAATTCATGAAAATCATCAGGTTTAGCTTCTACTAAAATTACCAAAAGTTGATTCATGGCACTCAATGTCACTTTTTTTTCAACAGCCCACTTCTTAAGCTTTTCCACAGCATTTAACGAATTGTGACTATTAGAAGTAGGAACTTCTTTGAGCGAATCATTGGGAATTGAAGACTGTTGACAAATCAAGAAGTGATCTGATGAATTTTCATCCAAAATTTCTGGGTTAGTGATACCACAACTCGAACTACTGCTATCTGAATCAGAAAAACTTGAATCCATACAATCACTAATAATTTCAACTTGATGACTTAACTGTCCTTTTGCATGCTGTGTGAAAATTTTATTAAGAAAATTTCATACCAGTTATTTTTAACCAATCAGATGCTTTATTTTGACATTGTTACTATGGTAACCAGCAAATTTTCTGAAAATGTTTCATCCACATTAGCATGTAGACGTAAAATTAATAAGTGGAAATTTCCTGGCACATGACAACTATCATATAATTGACAACTATCATGATATTGAAATAATATTGACAATATTTTTTATTTACTTACTTTATAAGTTGGAAATATTACAACAATTTATTAAGGTGTACATTCTATAATATCATTAATTAATTTTAAATTCTTCAAAAATTCCACTTCTAGCTCCTCTTTCCTAAGTGGTGAATAAAACACAGAACCGGTGTTTTTTTTAACAATATGCCTGTGTTTCATTAAATAAAAATAATACTGAGACACCAGTTTATTCCTTTGAGTATTAGATTTGTGTCCAAAAAAAGGCACAATATCACGCAGAATGTTGCCAATCTCTTTAAATAAGTTTTCCTGCTCAGGATTTAATCCGGATTCTTCCACTAGGTATGTTAGATATTTTACATTATTATGGTGTATTTTAATGTGCTGTGATTCTTTGCAAAAGGAACACAATTCATACGATTGAAAGTTCATTTCATTATCACTTTTTTACTAACTTATGATTGTATACAATGTTATGAGGAACTTATAATGCCACAAATAAAATATTGATTGACAGGAGTAGTGAATGTCAAACTCCCTGGCTAACTTTACAAAATAGTTTTCTAACCGGCAACATACGCCAACAACATTCTATTTAGAATAAAGAATGAAATATCCTGATTTTCTGAATTATTCAAAAAACAAATTATTACCGCTAATATTAATTTTTCTTAGAATTAAACCTAAAAGAATATGAAAAATATTTGAGTATATATGTATAGGCATAGTTATATATTTTTTGCTGTATATCACCTTTGTTTCCCAAAAAAAAATTATATGAAATCAATTATTTTCAAGTATATAATAAAACTAGGCACGGGAAAAATAAAAATAAAATATCTCGCAATACGAACATCCACTTACATTTTTAATCAATATTGACATTTCCCTGAAATCCAGTAAAAAAATTGTATGAAAATAATCAATTTTATATAAAAATTTATCTGATATTATATATTATCTGATATTATTATTATTTATTTTTCTAGGGCACGGGGAAAATAAAAAAATATCTCCCGCAATACGAACGTATCCACTTTTATTTTTAGTCAATATTAACATTCCCCTGAAACCTAGTAAGAAAATTGTATGAAATCAATTAATTTTACATAATAGTTCATCTGATATTATATATTTTATTTCACTAGGGAACGGGGAAAATCAGAAAAAAATCTCCCCCAAAACTCCCGTTACACACAGCCTTCTATTTATTTGGGAATAACGTCAAAATAAATATTTACTTAATGTTTTCTATTTAAATATAATTCCAGTACAACATTTTCTTACCGAATCCCCCACGTGCTTGAATAAATTGCGGGAAATTTGTCTCGTACATGAATTTTTAAAGAAAATTATCAATTTTCGAAAAATTCATGTACTCAAAAAATGTCTGGCATTAATTCATGCTCTAGGAAGATTATAAGGGAATATTTTCAGTTTCTTGGTGTACTCCCCTATACTGAGCACTGCTTCTTTTTTAAGCATTTTCTAGAAAACTCCTTGAAAATGAAATGATTAGTGATATACAAATGAAATTTTTATGGAATGAAATGAATGGTAACATAAAAGTGTACTTACTTTTACGTATAAAAAGGCACAAAGTAATAACCCTGTGGTGGTTAATAAGAATATTTATTGAACAATTCCAAACACAGCAGTTTCACATGCAAAGATGCAAAAGTAAACCATAAGTCATAAACCAGTAAAAAAACCAGAAGATGTCAAATGTCAATTTAAAATGCATTCCACTTTACGGCTCTGCCATCGGGTTAAGCTACGACTACCGGATGAACGACAGGCGCTGACGCGCGCGGAATGGTTTTGATTGGTCGTGAAAGTGCACCTCGATATTTTCCGACCAATTATAATTTGGTCAGTACAGTAGTGTATTTTTGTTAGCTTGTCTGAACAAAAACTCTGTTTGCAAATCAAATACATCTATTCGCACTTTTTCTCATTCTTATTTCATATTTTGAACTCGAAAATGGTTATTGGTGTTCATTCCATAGAAATAAGGGATAATATTCCATGAATATACAATACAGAAAATTCAATTGTATTATTCTATGAATATTCATACATGATTATTCCACGAATATTCACACAGGAATATTCTATGAATATTCATACAGGAATATTCTCACGAGAATATTCGTGGTACATTCTCCCGAGAATATTCCAGGAAAATGCATATTGGAATATTCCTGGAATATGCTAGAGGCATGTGAATATTCTAGGAATATTCCATGTATATTCAGAATATACTCTTCTTTTTTCGGATATTTAGAGAATATTCTAGGAATATTACGTGCTGTCTGGGTGGTTTAATCTTTGATAATAAGGCAACAAATTGTTCCTAGAGGCAAAAGACTTTAGTGAAAATTTATAAATTCATGGTATAAAATCCTTCAGCACGAATGAAAAAATATATTTTTCGGATCACATTGAGAACTCGATAAAAATTTAGGAACTCATGTTCTATTCGAATTCCCAACGAGGAAAGTTACCACATTTTGGTAAATATAAAGTTACACCACACATGCACTCTGAATATGGGGAAAATACTTTTCTCACGTGTTTTTGCCTCCTGAACATCAATCCAGAAGAAAAATGCGGCGGTCTCATACCGGTCCCGAGTTACAGCACTTAAAAAAAAATAACCTCATTTTCAAGCACCGTTTTCTCGCACAAAATTCACTCAAAATGCCTCCTTCTTTTTCGGCACAACTTTGCACAAAATATCGTAGTTTTTATCGAAAAAATCCTCCTTCTTACACAGTTCCAAATAATCGATTTTCGTTTCTTTGACAGAAGACATTTAGTAACTTTGCCTTATTTTTCATGTTGGCAATAAGTGAATCACCGCCAACTTTTCGAATTCAAATGTTAGCAATAGTTTCCCCTTCATTTATGTATGCAATTGTTGTGCCGACGATATTTTGTGCAAAGTTGTGCCGAAAATAAGTGATTTAGGATGTATTGTTTTTGCTGGTAAAAAATAGGAGGCATTTTGAGTGATTTTTGTGCGAGAAAACGGTGCTTGAAAATGAGGTAATATTTTTTTTAAAGTGCTGTAACTCGGGAACGGTATGAGACCGCCGCAAAAACACGTAAGAAAAGTATTGTCCCCATATTCAGAGTGGATGTATGGTGTAACTTTATATTTACCCACATTTTTTCTCTGGTGTCAAAATTCAAGGAATCATTTCGAAAACTTACCGCTCTGTGTTTTATGCTTTCTATATGCATTGTTTTACAGATTCGGAAATATTTGTTCCTGTGACTATTTTTGACATTTCTAGAAAATAATGGAAATTTTCAATTCGACGCATTCATGTACGTTTCTGCCAATCAAAACATTATTATAGAATATTGCCGCGGGAATAATTTGAGGTATTTTGTTTTCATTGTCTGACAACGTATATTTTTGATTTGACGTCTGTCATGAATTCGTCTGAAGTGAGAAATGAATCAAAATCGATTCAGTACATTGTATCATTGTGCGAGGAAATGTGTTTATGATCGTAACATCAAAAAATAATCTATAGAATACCACTCGAGAGTTCGATAAAGTAGAAAATAATTCTTCAGATTTCTTTCTCAAACTTGTTGCCATTTGGCAATAGCCTGGCAACAAGTTTTTGAAATTCTGTCGAATTATTTTCACTTTATTCTCATTCTCTTGTGATATTACCACTGAGAATATAATTCCCGTGTCACATGATACATTTCCAACCATGTGATTGTTTGATATGATAAAATAACACAGTAGTAAGCGGCTATGAAATCGATATTTCCATTATCACTGCATGTTATCCTTCAACTGTTTCTAATGAAAATTGTAGACTGTTGGTTTGACGTTAAGAAGTTTATTTTATCTGATACTGTTCATTATATTCTCTCGTTAAAACCGATGAAAATAGAACTCATTAGGTAGGTAGTTTATTGACCGATCGTACATTTGCAGCAAATCATTTCTAGTGTCAAAATATTTAAAATATGGGTAAAAAATAAATAAAATACAGAAAACAAACAAAAGGGAGAATTTTTCAAGTATCAAGTAGGACTGAGCACCAAATATGGAGAATTTTGATGGCAAAAATAAAATAATAGGATAAAATAGTATAAAAATAGAGCGTGATTTTTCAGGAATCGGGTTTATGTTTTTAACATACATACGGACAAACATACATACCCTCCTTTTTGCTTCGCCGTAGTCTGGTAAAAATATTTACACATTGCATGACGAGTATGAAAAGGAAATAGAGCCTCATTTGAACCCACAATCAGATGTGATCTCAGTTCAGTTTAAATTGAGATATTCCTCCACACTGTAGGAGCAGTGGTTTAGCAGAAAATGCTTTATTTTGATTTTTGATTCGTGAGTCTTCAGATGTCTAACTTTTTCTAGTAGTTTATTGAAAATAACGATATTTAATGTGATTTTATCACATATTGTCAGTCTATGTTTGGGTTTTTTATCAATTTTTCTGCCTGGTTGAATACCGGTGATTTGTAGAAACCGTTTCAAAACATTCATTGTTGAGATGAATTTCTAATAAAGTAGAATAAATGATGATTGTTGGAATGGGCATGATTTTTGATGAGCCTCATAACTTTTTTCTCCAAAACAAATATCTTACCAGCCTGAACGGAATTTCCCCATAATAGTATCCCATACATTATATTACTATGGAACAGACTGAAGTAGCATGTCCTTAGTATATCAAAACTTACAAAATTTTTCAGTCTGCGTATTGAGAATATAACATTGGAGAGTTTACGCCCTCTCTGGTTGACATGCTGTGACCAGTTCAATCTATCATCCATAACAATACCAAGTAATGTCACACTTGTGCAGACGTGTGCAGAAGTGTTCGTTTTATACATAAATGATATATTTTCCATGTCTGGTTTTAATTTAATTGGTAAGTTTCATCCATTCTGATATCTGATATCTCATGATATTATTTATTAAAACTGTATTTATATTAGGATATGCTTTTTCAAAATAATGATTTTTTGTTCAAACAATCGAAGAAAATAAAAGGAGAAACTGGTAGGAGTATGCAAGACCTAATATTTATAATCATACAAACTAGCGAAAAATTGATGAATAAAACTAGGGATATATACATAGGTATGTTGAAAAAACATTCGACAAAATAAAAAGAGGAAACGTATTTATTTATTTATTTACGAGCGAAAGCTCATTAAATATTACAGGTATTATTAAAAATGATAAGATGCCAAAGTATAAGATTAAAATTATTACAAACCATTAAATCTAGCACAAACAGAATCTAAATCTAAAAGTTAACTTAAAACTCAGCTTAAAAATAAGTACTTAAAAATAATTGCAATAGGGAAATTTGAGTGAGAGCAAGTGTGTAGTGTGAAAATGCTGTTACAGAAGTAAATAAAGAAAGAAAACAGAAGAAAAGTACACAGCGGATATTAGAACAATGAGAATTTCTTGAACACGCACAATGCCAAGTGGTTTATTGAAACATTCTCTCAGAAGATTCATTTTCGGATGTCAACTTAAGGTCAATATATGAAAGGATGCTAGAGCAAAATAGAACTAAATCCTCAGTTGAACGTAAATCCACTGGTCAGAAAAATTGGGAACACATATTCAGAAACATAAATGACCCGATTCTCAGTCACACACAAAATAGTCAAATCTACCTTCTGATACACGATGCATTCCCATTCAACGAAAACCTCTTCAAAATTGGGAAATCTCTCACTGATTTGTGTGCTATTTGTAATGCAAATGTTGAAACTCTCAAACACAAATTCATATGTAATGATCAAACTCGCGCAATCACTGCTTACTTGTTAGGAGTTCTCGAAAAATTCACGAAATCAAAATGTAATCTGGATGAGTTGTTGGATTTCAATTTTGGTAATAAAACTATAGACAAGTTTGTAATTCAATGTTTGGCAAGTTCAATTGTACATGTCATTGAAACTCCCTTTATAGCTAATATAGCAGACTATAAGCAATTGTTGTTCCACAGTTCTAGAATTCTCTCTCTCTATGTTTAGCGTGGAAGAAAGTAAATAAGATTGCTATGTCAATTCCATTTGTCATGATTAGATTATATGTATATTTTTGTATATTGATTAAAGAGGAGTTATCAATAAAGAAAAAGAAAAAAAAAGCACCTTTACTGAGAGAAGACTTGGCCGAGGGTAGACTTGACCTGTGCGGGGCCCAAAAAAAAGTCCAAGGAGGTGGTGTTTGCTAGTGTGGATGTTCTTGTGATAAAAAAATTTCCAGCGATATTAGTTCTGTGGTGAGGTATGTAGAAGGAGTTGGTTGAGCGTTTTTGTCTGGGTGGAGCGTGGAGATTGATTTCCTCAAATAGTTCGGAGCATGAATGTACAGAGTTTATCAGATTGTAAAACATTGTGGAATGTCCCGGAAAATGAGGCATAGACGATAAATAATCAAGGCCAGGTATAAAAACATAAACAGAATTTTTTTAACTATAACGTTGTATATACATAAAAATGAATATATAGTTTATTCATCCTTTAGATCACAATACAGACAAGTCAAAACGATACAATTTGTATAAAACAGTGGAGCATTCAAATCACATCAAACATATTAAAATCACTAAGCTTATTGTCCTTGTGCATCAAGACATATATTATTCAGTAGTTATATCACGAGTGATGGATATTTTAGTGAGTATACTTTGACATTTTTGTGTAAATACTGTTGTAGAAATTCACGAGACCAATTTTTTCAAATACATTTTGTTGAGTGGTATTTTTGCAACAATATTGGCGGAAAAATATCAAAGTATAATCTACCCAAAATATCTATCACGAGTGGTATATGACCAGATTATATATACAAATATAACTACACTTGAAAAAACTATGTTTTTCTAGGTTTTTTGGATTTTTTTCTAAGGAAAGTGTTTCCGAAACGGTTGGACATCATTTTTTTAGAGTGACTTGGACGTCATCTGACAGTGACTGAATTATTTTGATAGGTTTGGTATAAACAATGGTAAATGCCTACTTGTTTTATAGCAAGTAGCGTGTATATTCACGGGTTTACTAGCAACATGGTGTATATTTGCTGATGTTGGGATGAGCTGAATTCATTTCGAGGTATATAATCATTAAAAGTATAGAAACTTCCTTCAACGAGAAATAGTTTCAGTTTTGAAAAGAGAAACATTCTCAATTAAATATTGAATAGATTTTTTTTCTGTGAATTGAAAAATCCACGATAGGAATGAAGTTATTTTTTGGGAATATCTAACAGAAAACAATATCAACATGAACCCCACAAGAGGTTATCTTCAACGAAGATAATGACTAAAGTTTATCTTTCAGTCGCAGATTATTCCACATCTGATTTTATGAACATTCTGTTCACATTTTCAAACAAATCAGTTTCAGTTTTCTTGTGAACGCCAAAAAATTTGTTTCATTTTCAATATCTTTGGGTAGATGGGTATATAACTTTATACCCATGTAAGTTGGCCTTTTTTCATATAACTTGAATGTATGTTTTGGAATCTGTAGTGAATTGCTCTTTCTGGTAAAATGATCATGAATATCCGAATTTTTTGAGGAATTACAAAAAAAATTATTTACATAGAGAACACTGTGGTACATGTATATTGAGTAGTGTAGTAGTATTCCATGATATCATTTTCAGAGGAGTATGGCTCACAGATTTCAGTTGGGTTTAAGTTAAAAACTTGTCTCATAATTCTTTTTTGAGATATTAAAATTCTATTTGCATTTATGGTGCAACCCTATAGTATCATATTATATGAGATATGAGAGTCCTTGTGCATCAAGAGATATATATTCATTAAAATTATAGAAATTTCCTTCAACGAGAAATATTTTTGGTGTTCTTTTGAACGCAAAAAAGTGGTTTCATTTTTAATATATTTGGGTAGATGGTTATAGAAGTTTATACCCATGTATGTCGGACTTTTTTCATGTAACGTGGATGTATGTTTTGGAATCTGTAGTTAATTACTCTTTCTGGTAAAATAATCATCAATATCCAAATTTTTTTGAATTTGCAAAAAAAATCTCACATAGAGAACGCTGTAGTGCATGTTTATTCAGTAGAATGTCATGTTATCATTTTGAGAGAAGTATGATTTTTACAAATATGATCAATGTGCAGTGTCCAGCTCATATCAAAATTGATGTAGGTACCCAAAGAGTGATTCAGTATATCAAATACTTTTGATAAATCGAAAAAGAGCGCACAAAGATTCAATTTTTATCTAGGTGAGTATAAACAAAGTAGATCATAGGAAGCATTCCATCTCGATCTACTTGAACGAAATCCATTTCGGTGATTTGTTATAACAGTTATTATATTTCCAAAGGAATGACATCATTTTATTGTATACCGGCGGTATCAATGACAGTTGTATATTTGCCTTTGAAAACAGAAGTAACAATTCCAATTTTTCAATCTTTGGGGAATTTACCAAGTTAGAAGTAAATAAATATATTTACTTTGTGACTCAACGGTTCGCTATGTGTACACCAATTGTTTTGGTCGTTAAGCAATCAATCCCTACTGAGTTCTCATTTTAAAAACTATTTATTACCTCAATGACGTCATTATACAGCGGTCCTGTAGAAAGTATTACAGGGGAGTACCGAATGAGTAACATTTTCAATGGGGCTATCACTAAAATTGAATGGCTAATCTTGGGTTTGAAGAAAAATATTTACAGAAAGCGTTTGATATAATTATTTCGTCCTTTATTATTTCATCTCCCATCAACTCCTTGCTTTTTGAATTTTTTATTTTTCTTGTCGTTTTTCTCACAAGATTCCATACTTCCTTTGGTCTTTCTGTTATTGACTTTCAAAGCGAAAAATATGGAGACAAAATGGTGGATACATGAGATTGATAACAACATATTCTGCTAACTCGATATTGATTGATTTGGATCGTTAAAACCATGGAGGGAGCATAACGCTTTTTCCTTACGTGACGAAAATATACAAATATAAACAATATAAACCTCCATATCGAATTACATCCGGAGTTAAAGAAAACCTGGCCAACCAAGTAACCGAATGAAATTTGTTTAAAGTTTAGTACTCACAGCGAACATAAAATGTATAAATATAAATAAATATAAAAATAATATGGTCGTATTGAGGATTGAATCCCGGACCTTTGGCTTTGACTTGGTATCAACTCGTTTCTCGGCAGCTCCGTTTGGTCTATTTGTAGCACATGAGCGTTGTGGAATTGAATATTTCTATTGCGCATGTAAGATTTTGGAGCAAAGTAGAAAACATATTTGTTATTTGTTTTTTTGTTTTAAATCATACGTGAGTTATATTGTCTCATTAATACAATGTTACCCCCTGTAGACATCTCCTTTTCTAACTTGAATCAATTTAGAAAGCAACTGTATAGGCTTTTTCCAAATTAGCTTCGGCATATATACACTTTTCACTTGTATCTCCTTCGTGCATCTGTACTTTATTTTAAGTTATCACCTTTTCTATTTGATCTAACTTTTACTCTCTTGAATGACCTATAGCTGGGCATCTTTTTGTTATGATTTTGTTATTATTTGTTACCACTGATATCATTTACTCCTGATTTAGTATTATATTCACTTCAAATTGTTTATAATTATCATTATATACTCCTGTTATTGGGCTAAGGCCTGTTTGATGTATTATGTCTGAAATAAAAAAAATAAAAATAAATGAAGATTCGAGAAATGGAAAGTGCAGCAAGTCGGTGTAATACAAACTCAGAAAAGTAAGTTAATAAAGACAGACAGACAGCATCATGCTGATAATTTTAACCTCGTTTTATTCATGTAAGTAATTCTATTTCTCCGTTTGTTACAATTTTAATTACACCTCAATTTTTTCAGAACTTGAAAATGGCTCATGTATAGCCGAAACGTACGTCGGAAAATAAACATTTTTCAATAATAGATTTTTTTTTGGACCGAAAGAACCAAGGAATGACTAACTTTAGTATTTATATATAGTGCAGGGAGACAATGGTGATATCATATGCTCACTGTCAAAAAGAGTATCGCAAGAAAGGAAAGAAACGTAAGGAACTTTTGTTTTTTTTATTTTGATATTTTTTGCAATTTGTCTGATTATATTTAATTTTCTATCGGATTCTCTTCTGAACGAGGATTATTTAACTAATCTATATATCATTCTGTTATTTGTACTCTTGAATACTGTTTTTAATTTGATGAAACACGAAGTTGGAGATGGATTCCCCATAGACACCCCCCAAATGACGCCAATGGACCACACGACACTAGCCACTCGCTGAGGTTGCTAAACGAAATCGAAGGAATGATGTCACCATTGCAAGTAGCAGATATCGTTCAGCACATGATGAATTGTTTGGAAGCTAATACCTAATAAATAATTTAATATTCAATCACCTGACCGAAGGCATAGATGTATTATTGTTGGTTTCATGTTTATTTCATGAACGCTGATTTATTTCTTTCTATAAATAATGTTATTTTTGTATTTGTGTGGCACTCGAAGATGGATTTGGATAGGAACTTCATGGATTGTTGATGTTTTGAAAAGTAATGAGCTGACCTCGACATTATATCATGTGACAGTCACTTTCTGTCTAGTACTACAATAATAATGAGGAGTATCTATTAGTAGGACAATGAATGAAACAATATCGATCGCTCAATCGCACAATACCATTTCTTTCATTTCAGATATAACTGTACTGATAATCATCTATTTTGTAAAAAACCACACCTCAATGTAGTGAAACGTATTTTTCTAGGGTGGGAAGTTGTGATACTCAATCTAATTATCAAATTATTATACCTACCCAGAAATTTACGTTGTTGATGACGCCAAAGTACTAGACTGGAAATATTTTCTTAACTCAACTTTGAATTTCGGGCTACATATTTTATAGTGATTACTTCACGTACCAGGGTAGCAACACATGGAGATACGGTTGTCCAGGGGTCTGGTATTTTGACAATATTCAACACTTGGCACTGCCCAATAAACACAGATACGTGGAAAAAAAGTGGAAAAGTAACGCTACTATCATTCATCGTTGAAAAAACGTCAAAATGTCGTTAGGCAATACGTTTTATTCTGGTTGAATATATGTAGGAGAAATGTAAACCAATACAAATTTCATGAATGATAATATACAGTGTGACCCATTTAAAATTGAACCACCCCTGTAGAATACGCATTTTTCAATCAATCTCAGATTTTTTTTTAATATTAAGCATTAAAAACTGTATTTTGACAGAAATTTTCATAACTTTAGTTTCATTTCCAAGGCACTTTATGGTTTTTTTTCTTTTCAAAAACAGCAAAAGTTTATTAGGCAATTTTTGTTTTCGAATTTGACTACACCACTGGATTTGTAGTCGCTATGAATAAAACCATCAGAATTTCATGAAAAAATATTGGTTAACAACAAGTTACAACAACTTTAATTTTGAAAACAAAGTGATTTATTATAATTTTTATTTAGATTATAGACATAATAAAAATCTGGCAACACTGCAGATACAAAGTAGATCACCAGTGAACTTGTACAGTGAAAATCCGAAGTCAATAGCTCATTCCGTTCTACAGTTATAACTCCTGAAAGTATGGTAATGTTAGCGATTTGAGGTTGAAGCGATTTTGTAATAAAAATCTGACTACGCCACTGGATTTGTGCCGAAATCACACCTCAACAAATGAGAAATAGTGTAAAAAATATTTGGAGGAGATACGATAAATGTGTTGAACTAAATGGAGGTTTGGTAGAAGCCACAAAAAATCAAATATTTAATTTTACAGTAATGTTTATTTTAGTTTTAGTTTTTGCTTAATGACATTTTATTGTTGAATAAATACTATGGAAGAATGTACTACTGTATAACTTGAAAATGAATCTCAAATTTTCTGTTCTTTTCGAATACACTTATAACCTACACTTAAATAAATGATTTTAAGGGAATATAAATTACAAATCCAGTGGCCTAGTCAGATTTTTATTAGAAAATCGCTTCCACCACAAATCGCTCACATTACCATTCTTATAACTGTAGAACGGAATGAGCTATTGACTTCGGATTTTCAGTGTACAAGTTCACTGGTGTTCTACTTTGTATCGACGGTGTTGCCAGATTTTAAATATGTATAATCTAAATAAAAAATTTAATCAATTACTTTGTTTCCAAAATTGAAGTTGTTATAACTTCGTTGTTAACCAATATTTTTTTATGAAATTCTGATGGTTTTTATTTATAACGACTACGAATCCAGTGGTGTAGTCAAACTTGAAAACAAAAATTGCCTAATGAACTTTTGCCGTTTTTGACAAAGAAAAAAAAACCATAGTGTGCCTTGGAAATAAAACTGAAGTTATGAAAATTTGTGTCATGATACAGTTCTCGATGCTTAATATTGAATATTTTTTTTCGAGATTCATTGAAAAATGCGTATTTTACAGGGATGGTTCCATTTCAAATGGGTCACACTGTATGTAAATTCGGCTCTTTAACATTTTCAATATATCGCTTCCATTGGGAGCTAAAATAAAGAATGTAGGGGACAAAATAAAAAGTTGCTATTTTAACGTATTTGTTACGATGTATGTATCGAATTGAACAAACGTTGAGTAGTCCAAAGAAAATTAGTTCTGAAGAAATCAAGTAAACGAAGCAATTGATTCTCAACGATATCAGTTGAAACAACGTTGAAAAATAATAAATAAAAATTGTTGTGTCAAGGTTACGTGAATGATGTAGTCGTTGTTAAATACTTTTTCAACGGAAAAAACACGTAATTTCATAACGTTAAATGAACGTAGAAATAAAAAATAGTTATAAAAAACTGAAAAACAGGCTTTTATAGAAAATCAAACTAAAAAATAATATAAAATAAAAAAATAAAAAAAAATTAAAAAAAGCGTGGGGTGCATGGTATTGCCTCGGCCAACAATCACCTGTGATCTGAGACATTTCTTACTTTACTGCTCTAGGGGTGTAATGTACTATATAATTATTGATACCATGCACCCCACGCTTTTTTTAAATAAAATCCATTTTTTTTTATTTTCTATTTTTTAAGTTTGGTTTTCTATAAAACCGTGTTTTTTAGTTTTTTTAAACTATTATTTATTTCCTACTTTTTAGTTTGGTTTATTTATAAATGCGTGTTTTTTCAGATTTTTATGAAAGTTATATAAATTAACAAATCTTATTTTGCAAATTAAGAAATGGAATAATCTTATCAAATTAGTTTATTGTCATCGGTCCTCGATAAATCTACGAAGTTTGAATGGAATCTGACCGTTTAAAGTTGGTCGAAATCGCGCCCAAAGGCCGGTTACAAACATAATCTCCGACCCCAAAAACCCCCACATACCAATTTTGAATAGAATTGGACCATAATCACAAAACTCGTCCGCCATTCCGGAGCCGCCATCTTTTTTTAATTTTTTTTTTTTACAAAACAATCATAATATTGGACCCCAATAACCCCCACATACCGATTTTGAATAGAATCGGACCATAATCTCAAAACTCGTCTACCATTTTGGAGCCGCCATCCTGAATTTTTCAGTTTTGACAAAAGAATATTTGACCACGAAAACCCTCAGTTACCAATTTTGAAGCGAATCGGACCATAATCACAAAACTCGTCCGCCATATTGGAGCCGCCATTTTGTTTTTTTTTTCAAACGAAAATTTCTCAATGCATTGTCACCGGAATTATGTACGTCTAGAAGTGGGTCAAAATCGCGCCTAAAGGAGTCGGTTACAAACAAACAAACATACAAGTGAAGCTAATATAAAGCGTGTAAAAAAAAGATTTGCTGAAACATAGAATATAGGTTGCTCAAAGCCACAGAAAAAGAGTTTTGAAGAAGACATGGAAAATAAAAGGAAAACAGGAAGTTTAAAGAAAAATAGTAGGCTAAAGGGATTATGTCCGGAATTAGATGAAAATGGAGTGATGATACTGGGTGGAAGATTGAATTTGGTTACTTGTTTAGCAGTCCAAATGGAAAAACCGATTATCTCATGCCCTAAACACCCATAAACTAAATTATTGATCAATTCTTATCATGAAAAGTACGGACATGTGGGAACGGAGACCATATTAAATGAAATTAGGCAGAAATTTTGGATTATTGATGGACGTGCTGCATTGAAATCCACTAGAAAAACGTGTGAAAAATGTAAAAATGGAAATTCTCAACCGAAACCGCCAATCATGAGTCAACTGCCATTAGTACGTATAACACCATGTATACGACCATTCATCAATGTGGGAATGAATTGTTTTGGCCCATACTTTGTATCCATCGGACGGAGAAAAGAAAAGAGATGGGGCATCTTATTCACTTGTTTGGCAGTGAGAGCTGTTCACTTAGAGATGATAGCTTCTATGAATACTAATTCTGCTATTTTGGATATAAGAAGATTCATCTCTAGGCGAGGACACCCCACAAGGATACTCTGTGATAATGGAACAAACCTGAGGGGAGCAGCCAATGAACTTCGATTAGCTTTGAAAGAACTAGACCAAACTAAAATATCCAACTCGACAACGAGCAAAGGTATAGATTTTCGGTTTATTCCACGGGGAAGTCCACATATGGAAGGGGCCTGGGAAAGGTTAATTGGATCCATAAAAAAGTCTCTGGGAATAGTAGTCTATGGACAATCTTTGAAGGAAGAAACACTCGCAACACTTTTTGCCGAAGCTGAATGTATTGTGAATGCAAGACCTCTAACGCATGTATCCGTCGATCCAAGAGATCCCAAAGCACTTACCCCCAATCATTTTCTTATTGGATACGAACACACAGAGGGCCCACCAGGAGATTTTGATTCAGGAATCAACATGAAATAGGAATGAAGGAAATCACAAATTCTTACAAACGCATTTTGGAAACGCTGGGTAAAAGAGTATTTACCTATATTAAATAAACGAAAAAAGTGGACTGATAACCAAGAACCAATAAAACCTGACGATATTGTGATCATTGTTGATGAGAACTCACCACGAAATAACTGGCTAATGGGGAAAGTATTGACAGTCTACCCCGGTCCAGATGGACGTGTACGCGTGGCAGATGTGAAGACAACAAAGAACACATACAAGAAACCCGTTTCGAAATTATGCAAGTTAGAAGTGGAAGCAGTATTAGAAGATGAAGAATGAAGTTCTTCACTAGAGGGAGAATGTTCCACACTATTATGTTCAGATCAAGGGATCACTCTGTATATTATTTTATCTATTTTGTACTGATTTTAGTTACTATGGTTTTGAAATATGAGATGAAATTTGACTGTAATTTGAAAGAGTTGCCAAATATATGTTCTTGTTTTGCCTATTGAATCTCAAAGTAAAACTGAGTTTCTAAATACAAAGTTGGGTTCAGTATAAAACCCACACAAAGACGGAGCTCCACCGCATTACAAACGTATTGTTAGAGATTATTTGAACGAATTTTTTCCCAATAGGTGGATTGGAAGACGTGGAACGATTGAATGACCCTCCGATTTGACTCCTCTCGATTACTTCTTATGGGGTTATTTAAAATCAGTAGTAGGTATATTCCAATAGACCAGACAATATTGCAGATATTAAAGTTAGAATAACGGAAGAAATTAACAACATAACCCCTGAGGTCCTACAAAAAGTTGTACGAGAATTCCAAGATCGACTTGCTTATTGAAGAAGAATGGTGGTCATTTTGAACATTCAATTTGATTGTAAAATAAATTGAAAAATACTTTCCTAAACATTATGTGACATTATTTCCTTCATTCTACGTGAAGTATCAAAAGTTTACATTTTCAAAATAAATTTTCTCAGTTATGATTGCACCAAATTTGAAAAACTCAATATTCAGAGAATGAAAATATTTTTCGAACAAGGTGCCACACGACCCCTTTTCTCATTTAAAATTTTTGAAAGGGTGCTCGTAATTCAGAGGGGGTGCAAGGAGGGGGTGATATTTTCATTCTGTAAATTGTCAAATTGACAATAGAAATCGACCTGTTTTTTTTTAACAAATACATAATAATGCTAAAAATGAATTTATTCCATACCTATGGACCGCACTGTATGTTCGGATCTTTTTATATTTTTTTTTTTGAAAGGTGGAGACAAATTTGGTTTCCGAATAAATCTGTCTGATATCGAGTATTTTCAGCTCATTGAACATTAGATTAGAAAAGTTTTGATTCGGTCTAAGGACATAATTTTGAGAACCCCTTTTTGGATAACTCCCAATGGTTTAAGAATATTGTTTCTAATGCCACCCCAACCAATTATACTTCAACTCAATAGAGGATCCACAAGGGCGTAGTATATTGTTCTCCATTTGTCCAAGTCTAGTATTCGCCATCATTTATAAAATTCGTGAAGAATTGATCTTATTTCAGTTTTTAATTTCTCTACGTGTATAACCCATCTCAAAAATGAATCAAAATGATTTCCGAGATACTTGTTGTCCGAGGATAAATTCATCATTTTATTTTTCATCTGAATATGTTTGGCAGATTATTTTCATAAGATGTTTTTCCTACATTTACTATCAGCAGATTAGAGTTGAACCTTTTTGTAAATTTTTTAAGATCATTTTTTGTCATGTTCCTCACACTATCCCACGATTTTCCTATATACACAATTATGGTGTCATCGGCGGAGGAGACGAATTTATATTGAGCAATTTATTGGGGTAAATTATAAAGAAAATTGGTACAAGTACTGTTCCTTGTGGTATGCCACAGTTCACCACATAAAGTGTGGTCAACATTATGTGAAGCCTTGGTCCTATCTGTTTTCAATTATGCTGATGTATTGTATGGCCCATGTTTAACCGTTCAGTTCAAACAGAAAATCCAAAAGGTTCAGAACTCGTGCCTACGATTTATTTTTGGTATCCGAAAGAGAGAGAGAATATTTCACAAATTGAAAGCTATCGGATGGTTAGACATGGAAAATAGGAGAAAACTACATGCTGCCACTTTATTCCACAAAATAATCATGGAAAAAAACCCTCCTTACCTACATGAAAAGATTTCTTTTAGAACTTTTTTTTTTTTTTTTTATGTTCTGGTTCCCACGAAAAGGGATATCCTGTAATGTTCAGAGAACATCATGGGAACCTAGGGAAGAAGGTAGGAGTTGGTGTTCTTCTTAAATTTCTGAAGGTTGTATGCCTCGGGGAACACCTCCCTAGGCAATGAGTTCCAAAGCCTCGCTGTTCGTTGGATGAACGAGTCTTTGGAAAGTGATGTTCTGCAGGTTTCCAAAGTGACCACGAAGGGGTGTGATGACTGAACTTGACGGGTTAATCTCGAAGAGACTGCCAAAGCAGGAACGATTGTTGATATTTCAGAAGAGCATCGCCCATGAAAATATCTATAAAATAGAGACAAATCGCCAACTTTTCTACGGTGTTCCAGACAAGTGAGCGAGTTTGTAAGCGAGGCATCACCGACGAGACGAATTGCCCTTTTTTGGACAGAATCCAATAGCCTCAGGATATGTTTAGGTGCCGCACTCCAAATATGGGAACAGTATTCCAGGACAGGTCGGATCTGTGCCTTATAGATCATAAGCAGCTGACTGGGGGTGAAATAGCTCTTGGCACGAAACAGAAAACCAAGTTTTTGGGATGCACTTTTGGCAATGGACCTCACGTGATTTTCCCAGGAAGGTTATTGCTGATAGTAATACCAAGCATCGATATGGATGGCTTCAGTGGTATGGTTACTCCTGACAAAGTTATGTTAGGCACAGTGAGATCGGCTTTTCTAGAGAAAAGACATGCTTGTGTTTTGTTTGCATTGAATTCTACCAAGTTATTAGATCCCCATTCGAGAATTGTTGCCAAGTCCATATTTATATTATTAACATTTCTTCCTCGTTCATTTCTGGTTTCACGGGCTGATATAGGGGCCCTGGAAGAGAAAGCGGTATGGAGGGTACTATCATCGGCAAAGCTGTGTACTGGACATGAAGTTGCTTTCAACAGGTCGTTGATGTGAAGTAGAAATAGTGTTGGTGCGAGAATGGATCCTTGCGGAACACCAGCATTTATGAGTAGAGTGTCAGATGAAACTCCATCGACCACTACATGGAGAGACCTGTTTGAGAGAAAACTAGCAAGCAGAGAACACAGCTGAGGGGCAAGCCATAAGACGGAAGCTTGGCGAGGAGTCCCTGGTGCCAAACTCGATCGAACGCCTTGGAGATATCTAATGCCACAGCTAAAGTTTCTCCATGCTTTTCAATAGATAGCTGCCATATATGTGAGACGTAAGCGAGCAGGTCACCAGTTGTTCTCTGATGGCGGAAGCCATATTGCCTATCGTTGACAATTCCTGAGTCTTCCAGATATTTCATGAGCTCGATGTTGATGGCTTTTTCCATGACCTTTGAAATAATAGATAGCAGTGCGATAGGTCTGTAGTTGCTAGGTAGGGCCTTTTGCCTTTTTAGGGACTGGCTGTACTCTTGCAATTTTCCAATTGGACGGAAATACCCCAAATTGTAAGAGTGGTTGAACAACTTGCAAAGAACAGGTGTTAGTTCGGGGCACATTTCTTGAGAACAATCGGCGGGATTCCGTCAGATCCACAGGCTTTGTTGGTGTTGAGACCCAGCAAAATATTTCTGATAGTACGTTGGCGAAGGTGATCTCGGGCATGTGACTGTCAATAGGTGTAATGTTCGGGGTTGTTTTCCCGATGAATCCAGAGTGGAATTTCCAGCAAATAGGTGCGCAAAGATATTGGCTTTTCATGGGCAGTCGTTGCTAGTGTTCCATCTTCTTTGGTTAGGGGAGGAATTGAGCTGGTATTGAAATTTCTTCCCACAGCTTTGAAAGACCAAAATGAACGGGATCCGTTAGGACATTCAGCAAGTTTTGATCTTATTTTGGCTTTGTGGGCATCTTTTGAGCTTTCTATTGTCTCTTTACATATGCCTCTAGCCTCGACATATGCTGCTCTGGTCTCAGGGCCCGGATTTTTTAGCCATCGATGGTATGCTGCCTGTTTGGAAGCCACAGCTCTAGAGCAGTTTCTGTTAAACCAGGTCTTATCGGATGATGTTCTTCTTTCGGTATTCGGTATGTAAGTTTGCATCCCCAACATGATGATTTCAGAAATTGTCTCAGCACATCGTGTTGGATCTACTGAAGAGAAACAAACTCTCTTCCATGGAAACGCTGAGAAAAACATACGAAGACCTTCCCAGTCGGCCGAATTGTAATGCCACATGAGACGGGGTGGTATTGTGCAGCTCGATGGTAAATGGAAAGAGCATGTTGTGGAGATGAGGGTGTGGTCAGAGTTTCCAAGTGGGGCACAAACTTCTATTCTATACGGGTCAGGATTGGTGGTGAGGAAAAGATCTAGTGTATTGGCAGACTGGTTGTTGACATCAGGGATGCGGGTTGGTAGCTCGACCAGTTGTTCTAGGCCATGAGTGATGGCGAAGGCCTCGGCTTGACGACGGCTGACGTGCATAATCTTAATATAAGGCACAAAGGCCGACTTACCACTCCAATATTTCGTTTGGAGATTTTTAGGAGATGTTTCGGCATTCCTGATTCAATCAAACAGAAAAATCTTTATCAGTTCAAAAATAATTTCACTGAATTTCTTTTGCGGTAACTGATTCTGACATTCAAACCACCTATCTCATCCATCCCTATGTTAAGATCACCCCTAATCATAACTATGGCGATTATATTGTTTATTTTTTTTAATTTTCTTACCAATTGGAAATAAATGATTACCTTTATATTCCTAAGAGTAGCATTGAGCGATATGTTCGAGGTTGAGTGGAAGAGCAATTTCCATGGTGATTCGTCACTATTGAAATTGAACTCCGCCTTTAATTTTCTTCCAAAGTTAAATATGCTATATATTTTTATTTTTATTCTAATGACTGTACCGTTGAAAAGGAAGAAAATAATAAAGACGATATTATTATTATTATTATTATTCATATTACTCAATAATCTATTCAATTTAAATATTTATTTTCGTTCTCTCAGATTTTTTTTTAAAGATCTAGTACCACACTTCGCACACCCAAATGTTCAAGTCTATCCTTCAAAATCCTGTATCAAAGGCTTTTTCCAGGTCGACAAACACACTATGATTCGATAATATCGAGTAATCACTTCTCCGAAGCGATTATTTTATTATCAACTGGTGGGGTCCTGTTAGTGAACCCTGCGCCACCCCACCATGAGAAACACGTTTCTTTCTGCATTCTTCGTTCTCAATTAAAGGTCGATTCAACGACACTCTTGCAATTGTTTCATTGGCGCGACAAAGAGGCCGCGCAATGGAATGCGCGCTGTACTCTTGAAAGTTTGCTGGATTTTAAACGTTCGTATGAAAGTTACGGGGTCGCTGTTTATACGACTGGGAACGAGTTTGAACTCCATTATGAAACAAAGGAAATAATGGTCTGTTCTCTAAGCGATTTAAAGGGATTTTAAAGAATAATACTGGGGAAATCCGATATACCATCCCCATTGTTTTTTTGTTTCTATTTTTCCATAAAATACACTAAGGTGAGTTGGTGTATCTCGACGAGTTTCCTATAGGGTATTTCAAAAAAGTGTTACCTACTTCCAGAAAAGATGGTGGTGGTGGATAAGAAAAAAAACTCATGAATATGAGTCCCAAAATGATTAATTTTTAAAATACAGATATTTTCAAAACTAATTTAAATTTTTGTATTTTTACTAATGTTGCTGCACTGTTTACAGTTCTGTATAAAAAATGGGCTTGTATAAAGTCGAATGTAAATTTTTTGTGGTTGTAGGGGCTGAACGCAACTTCTAATTTGATGCAATTATACGAATTAAAAATGAAGAACGATATAAAAATGAGGATGACAAAATCTTAGACCTTGTCATTATAAACTCAGAAGTCCATCAGGAAACCCAGTTCTTTTCAAAAAGTTTATTTTGAATACTACCCACCTTGTTATATATCACTGAAAATATCGTAGAAAGAATCTCCTTCCACAAATTTTAATGGGCGATATAACTTTGATAAAGCTGAATCCAAAAAACTGCAGAAATGAATTAGGGACAAAAACGGAAAGCCGTTGAAAGAATTTAGCGATCGTAAACAAGGCAAGTTTATGGAAAATTCAGATCAAATCCAAAAAACTAAGATACTCCAACAGAAGTAAAAGTGACTCTGAATAGGATACGAAACAAATTCCTGGAAAGAATAAAGAAGACTGAAATGGATACCAAGTTGGCTCATACAAATATCATTAATGATTTCAAAAAAAAAGAGTTGAAATTGAAGAAAGTGCAACTGAAAAGATATAATAACATTCTACTGATTATTTTTTAACATTTCTAGAAACCAATTGAAACTTTCAATTCAAATCATTCATGTACGTTTTGGCCAATCAAAACATTATTAATGTGAAATTTTTTTGACAGTTCTAACAACCATTCAAATTTTGTTATTGTGTCATATGAAACAATTTCACCCAATAATGTCAACATTACACTGATAATTGCATTCAGTGCAATTATCAATCACTATGACATCACGATTGAGTTTGACAACCATTCCAAATAAATTTCAAAATGTCACGTTTTGGCAATGCGAATGTTCAAACTATAAATGCGCTTATCAAAGAAAAAATTACCAGAAATACAACCTACAGTCACACATATATTTGGGGAATATTTATGGAATTTTGCTGCGAACGAGAATATGAATTAAATGAACATAGAAGCTTGAAAGAATTGGCGTTGATACTAAAAGATTGGGCGGTCAATATGAGAAAGAAAGACGGGACCGAATTTAAAGAAGCAACGGTGAAGACAATGTGGAACGTTTCGTGCAAACTTTTGGAAGAAAAGTACTATACTGACTATAATATTATGATTGACCCGTTTAACAATACAGTATTTAAACCAGCCCGAAATGCCCGCGATGCAATCAGGAAGAAACTACAAGCAGATCCATGTAAACGTAAGTTCAGTTCAGTTTCGTTAAATTTTTCTGAAGTTAACAAAATAATATTTCTATGGGATGAAAATACTCCTGAAGGTATTATTTGTAAATTTTACCATATTGCTGCTTTAGAAATAGCGAGACGAGGAGGAGAGGCAGTTGCTTGTCTGGTGGATTTTTTTCAAATCGAGAAATATAACGATGACTCTCTAACAAATGGCATTGAATACAATCCGGTGTTCAGAAAAACGTGCCAAGGTGGTTCTGAAAGCTGTACAAGTAGTAAATGGTTGGTTCCCAATAGTGAAAGACAAAACTGCCCTGTACGTCTTTTTCATAAACTGATATCAAAACGAGGCGACAATATTACCTCACCACGACTGTTCTCAAAACCAAATCGACACTGGAAAAATGACAAATGGTACGATAATGTACCTGTTGGAAGAAATACAATAAATGGATGGACTAAATCTGCTGCTGAGGCAATTGGCTTGAATGTAAAGGACAAGAGATAACAAATCACTCGAATAGATCAACTGCTGTTAGCGAATTGGCAAAAAGTGGTGTAGAAGAACAACAATTGCTAAAAATTACTGGTCATAGCAATCAAAATTCTATGAAACCATACTTGAATCTCGATCAAGAACACCACAACAAGATCATAAATATTGCGTGGTAATAGATCTTCTATAGTAGAGAACAGCAACGAATCTAATGTTAAGTTGAATTTTAATAATTGTACTTTTACTAACTGTACTTTTAATAAATAAATAAATGTTTCATTGTGTTGAGTTATAAATTTTTTTGTCAAAAATTTCCCGCCGAATATGCCTCTTATTTTATGACAAATTTCTGAAGCTTGTTGCTTGGTAACAGCCCTCAGCCTTCGGCTTCGGGATGTTACCAAGGAACAAGCTTTCGATTGTCATAAAATTATCACTTATAATACCACAAGAGCTTCAAAATTATCGGGTATTTCCCGATAGGTTCGTTGCAAACAAATGAAGGAGTCAAGTTTTTCAGGTTAAAAAATCACGAGCGCGAAGCGCAGTGATTTTCCTGAAAACTTGACGACTTTATTTGTTTGCAGGGAACCTTGAGGGAAATGCCAGATAATTTTGAAGCTCGTGTGGTATTCGGGGGATTATTTTTCCGTCCCAAATGTCGGCCAATAGAATTGCACCATGAGACGAAATGTACAGTTAACAAATAAGAATTTCATAATGAATAAAACAACATTTAATTAAGATTCAGGCTAGTGCAATCAAAAATACAATTGTTGTAAACATTGGTGCATGTTCACTCGTTTCAGCACTCAATGTGTATTCCCTCTCAGTACAAAAAGTAGTAAATTGGTTCCAAACTGTTTTTTTTTGCCTTCTCCTTATTAATGGGAACATTTCCTTTGACTTTTTTATCGATGGTGGACAGAGAACAAACTCCAAATACTCATTTATGCAAAATCTCCAATTGTCACAATTGAATTCAACCTGTCAGTTTGAAGTGTGGTTAATTTGACTGGATCATGTTTTGTTTTTTATATATAGCAACTACCAGAGAAAATTTTCAAAAAATTATCAGTATAATACCATGTAGGTTGTACCACGTGACGTCGAATGGTGCAATTCTATTGGTCGATATTTGGGTCGGAAAAATAATCTCGTCTATTATCAATGCCCTAGGGATATTACTACTGAAAATTTTATACCACTCATTTTCAACCAATCAGATGCTTTATTTCGACATTGTTACTATGGTACCCAGCAAATTTTCTGAAAATGTTTCATCCACATTAGCATGTAGACGTAAAATTAATAAGTGGAAATTTCCCGGCACATGACAGCTATCATATAATTAGACAAAAATAATATTGAAATAATATTGACAATATTTTTCATTTACTTACTTTATAAGTTGAAAATATTACAACAATTTATTGAGGTGTACATTCTATAATATCATTAACTAATTTTAAATTCTTCGAAAATTCCACTTCTACCTCCCCTTTCCTAAGTGGTGAATGAAACACAAAACCGTTGTTTTATTTAACAATATGCATGTGTTTCATAAAATAAAAATAATACTGAGACACCAGTTTATTTCTTTGAGTATTTTGTCCAAAAGAAGGCACAATATCACGCAGAATGTTGCCAATCTCCTTAAATAAGTTTTCTTGCTCAGGATTTAATCGAGATTCTTTCACTAGGTATGTTAGATATTTTACATTTTTATGGTACATTTTAATGTGCTGTGATTCTTTGCAGAAGGAACACAATTCATACGATTGAAAGTTCATTTTATTATCACTTTTTTACTAACTTATGATTGTATACAGTGTTATGAGGAACTTATAATGCCACAAAATATTGATTGACAGGAGTAGTGAATGTCAAATCCATGACTAACTTTACAAAATATTTTTTTAACCAGCAACATACGCCAACAACATTCTATTTAGAATAAAGAATAAAATATCCCGATTTCCTGAATTATTTGAAAAACAAATTATTACCGCTAATATTAATTTTTCTTAGAATTAAAACTAATAGAATATGAAAAATATTTAAGTATATATGTATAGGTATAGTTATATATTTTTTGCTGTATATCACCTTTGTTTGTAGTCAATATTGACATTCCCCTGGAACCTAGTAAGAAAATTATATGAAATCAATAATTTTTATATAATAATGTATCTGATTATAAATTTTATTTTACTAGGGCACGGGAAAAATAAAAATGAAATATCCCGCAATACGAACATCCACTTTCATTTTTAATCAATATTGACATTTCCCTGAAACCCAGTAAGAAAATTGTATGAAAACAATTAATTTTACATAATAGTTTATCTGATATTATATATTTTAGGGAACGGGTAATATCAGAAAAAAATCTCCCCCAAATTTCCCATTACACACAGCCTTCTATTTATTTGTGAATAACGTCAAAATAAATATTTACTTGATGCTTTCTATTTAAATATAATTCCGGTATAAAATTTTCTTATCGAATCCCCCACGTGCTTGAATTAATTGCGGGAAATTTGTCTCGTACATGAATTTTTAAAGAAAATTATCCCTCGTCGCTTAGCGACTCGTGATAAATTTCAAAAAATTCATGTACTCAAAAAATTTACGGCAACAATTAATGCTCTAGGGAGATTAAGTGAGAATAATCTACCTAGAAAATTGCCGCGGGAATGATTTGAGATATTTTGTTTTTATTGTCTGACAACGTATTTTTTTTTTTTATTGGTGCCCCTTTTTACCCATTTAAAGCACGCCTCAGCGTGTTTAAATCGAACTTTAAAAAACGCGCGTTTTTTGAAGGTAACCATGACAACATCAACAAATCGAGAAACGTGAAGTCTAAATGACAAATTTTTGATTAGTGATCTGACAGGAGTTCCTTGTAACGTCAGATAAAATATTACTAACAATTCGTTCATTTATATGTGCTCCTCCATCCATTTGATGAACTTTTCATATTCTTTTTTATATATATCACTGGATTTTCGCGGTATTAACCGCGATTCTGCCTCACTATTCAAAAAATCGATATTAGAATCATTCATTTTTGAGCTCTGGTGACAACAAATATTGATCTTTGGTAACAAATTGCAAATGAATGTTTTTCTCATTTCCATGACAACGAAAGGTATACTGATGTCACATCACGAATTCAACCTTCTTGCATTATTAGTTCTTATTTCTATTTTTTGTAGTAATAATACCAGTATATATGATTTCAAAGTGCACCAATAAAAAAAAATTACGTAAAGTATTCGTGGATAACTGGTCTTAAAAACACTTGCTCTATTTCGAGCACTCCGGCTGCGCCGTCGTGCTCGAAAAATCGCGCGTGTTTTAAAGCCCTTTTTATCCACTTATACTTTAATATACTATTATTTGACGCCTGTCATCAATTCGCATGAAAGTGAGAAATCAATCAAAACCGGTTTAGTTCCTTGTATCATTGTGCGAGGAAATGTGGAAATGATCGTAACACCAAAAAATAATCTATAGAATACCATACGAGAGTTCGATAAAGTAGAAAATAATTCTCCAGGTTTCTTTCTCAAACTTGTTACCATTTGACAATAGCAATAGTATATTGCCTGGCAAAAAGTTTTCGAAAATCTGTCGAATTATTTTCATTTTATTCTGACTCTCTTGTGGTATTACAACTGAGAATATCATTTATCTGTCAAAACTGACATTCCAACAATAAACTGGCAAGTTTTTATTGTTAATTTGAACCAATCAGAATGTGATTACGTGATAATCATGCACTAGTGCACAATTATCGAATAATTGCACAGTACAGGGTGTCCCAAAACTATATATATATATATATATATAAGTGGGCTTCTCTTTTGATGTACACTTGTCCAGAATACACTGTTTTTCAGCAAGGTAGTCTTGAAATTGTCTCCAAATCGAAGATTTAGCCCTTTTGGTGTGTTTGAGGTAAGAATTTCAATGTTTTAATCAATCTCTTCTAGCGTGACTATTCCAAATCGCGACATATTTTACGAAATTTCAAAAAAGACGCGAGCGTTCAAAATTGTTTGTGTTTGTATCGCTATATCTATTTTTCATGGAGACATCCAGGACAACGAGAGGTGATGCCTATATTTAAAAAAAAAAAAAATTTTTTGTGACACTGATATTTTATACTTACTTACGAGTGTATACAAACAATTTAGATTTTTGATTCCTGAAATTCTCTAATAAAATACAATTCGTGCAATGGAAATATATCGATTATTTTTGGGAAATTTGCCTGAATGCATTTTTATTTGAAAAAGAGCACGAGTGCACGTAGTGCACGAGGGGGAATTCAAACCCTAATGGGGTAAACTGGGGTTCAAATTGGGATTGGAAGTTCATATAGGAATTCCGTTGGTTTTCAAGTTGGGGTCATAAACGTTGGTATTTGGAGTCTTTGTTACAAATAGAAGAAATATGTATTTCAGTGTTTTTGGGAATTCAACTCCAAAGGGGTGAAAGTTTTCATGGGGGTTCCGTTAGTTTTCAAGTTAGGGTCATAACAATTTATATTTGAGGATTTTGTAAGGAATAGAATAATACATGTTTCAGTGTTTTTATTAATGCAACCCCTAGGGGGGAGGGGTGAAAGTTTGTGAGAGGGTTCCATAAGTTTTGAAGTTGAATTCCGTCCCTTTAGGGGTGAGTGAATTTGTAATAGTCGTCAGAAAAATACGAAGTTCAACGCGGACGAAGTCGATGGTACCAGCTAGTTGTAGTATACACTGTGTCCGTAAAGTTTTAAAAATAATGCTGAAACACGTCGATTTTTTATGTTAATTTACCGTAATTTTAAAATAATAATCTAATATACAGGGTGAATTACGTTCGAGTAATGACGTCACCGTCATTTTTTTTAAATGGAACTCCCCCATTTTGTCTCAATTTTCGGATTACTCTAGCTGAGCTGATTCCAAAAATGTATCACATGTTGATTCCAATTGGTACAGGGTGGACAAAAATACAATAGTTTTGTGTGTGCTCATAAAGTAACGCGTAACATTCTTTATTAGGTAAATTAACAATATTATCAAAAATACTTATTGTCTAGCGGACAGAATATGCTGGAATACATGACTTTATAAATGTTCGAACTGCAGCCCTTGCTGTATTTGACAGTAACCCAAACATTGTACAAATTCTTGTTGAACCTTGTGTATGGTTTCTTGCGTAATATTGTTTATTTCTGTTCGAATTTTCTCTTGTACATCTGCAATATTTGCTGGTTTCGTTTTATAAATAACATTCTTCGGATGGCCCCACAGAAAATAATCCAAAGGATTTAAATCTGGTGACCTCGCTGGCCATTCAGTGGGTCCACGTCTACCAATCCACCTGTTCGGAAAAATTCCATCTAGGTACCTTCTAACATCTACAGCATAATGTGGAGGTGCACCATCCTGTTGAAACCATAAACTTTCATCAAAACCTCCAGGATTACGTCTGCTGGGAAACAAATTACGTAAAGTAGGTACGAGATACCCCCTTAAAAACTCAAGGTACGTTGCCCCGTTTAAATTACCTTCGAAAAAGTAGGGTCCGATGATTCGATTTCGTACAATTCCAGCCCATACATTTACCTTTTGAGGGTATTGTGTATGATGCTCACGCATCCAGTGGGGGTTTTCTTTTGCCCAGTATCAACAATTCTGATGGTTAACCTCACCATTTAACATGAAAGTGGACTCATCAGAAAAAATAATGTTTTGTATCAAGAGAGGGTCTCGGTGACATTTATCCATCATTTCTTCGCAAAGTTGGAGTCTTCTATCGGGATCATCTTCGTTTAATTCTTGCACAAGTTTGATTTTATAAGGATGCCATTTTTCAAGCTTCAATAGTTTGTGTACCGTTGTTTTGCTAACACCGATATAGCGACTAACTTTACGAACAGAAGTGTGCGCATCTTCTTCAAAACTCAGTAAAACATCTAATGCTGTATCAGCATTTGCAGGGGGACGACCTGATTTGTGTACATTTTCAACATAACCAATTTCTCGAAATTTCGTTTCAATCTTACTGACTGTTGAACGCGTTATAGGTCTTTCTGGATATTTATCATTAAACAAATTGCACACTTCCATCTGAGTTCGCGTTCTGTCTCCATACCCAATCATCATAAGTATTTCAATTCTTTGTTTTACACTTAACTCCATTTCTACTTCCAATTAAATCTAAGCAATCATTCGAATATTCACGAATACCAAAAATATTGTAGTACTAAACTGTCACTGAACATCATAAATTACTAAACAAATAATGACATTTCCCAAAAAAGTAGACGACTATGTTTTTTATAAATAGATAAGAAATATTTTTTGTCATATTCTGTCTGCTAGACCACAAGTACCAAACATGTTTGGAAACAGCTCATTTTTATTACTCTAAACATGTAGCAAACTACGGGGTGTTACATTTAAACCAATTGCCGCTAGACAATAAGTATTTTTGATAATATTGTTAATTTACCTAATAAAGAATGTTACGCGTTACTTTATGAGCACACACAAAACTATTGTATTTTTGTCCACCCTGTACCAATTGGAATCAACATGTGATATATTTTTGGAATCAGCTCAGCTAGAGTAATCCGAAAATTGAGACAAAATGGGGGTGTTCCATTAAAAAAAAAATGACGGTGACGTCATTACTCGAACGTAATTCACCCTGTATATTAGATTATTATTTTGAAATACGGTAAATTAACATAAAAAATCGACGTGTTTCAGGATTATTTCTTAAAATGACCTGTTTAGCTAAAAATGAATTTGTTCCATACTTTACGGACACAGTGTATAACAGTTAATAGTAAGGTTGTTAAGTAAATATTTCAAAAGTAATCCAAACTAAGTAGGTAGCAATTAATATATTTTAGCCACAAAAATTAAAAAGTTATAAGTTTTTAACAAAAAATTTACCTTTTTAGTCTCAATAACTAAGCTGCAAAACTAATGTAAGTAACTATATTAGAACTAACCGAAGACATTATAGGAAATCTGGATTCCTTGAAAAAATGCTTAGCGCTCTTTCACGATTTGGCTAAAGCATTCGACACCGTGTCCCACAGTATCCTATTGGACAAACTATATGATGATGGAATAAGAGGCACAGCCCTACAATTATTTACGGATTATATTAAAAACCGCACCCAGAGAGTTAGAATAGAAAATGTCCTGAGCAACCTCGAATAGTCACAGTAGGGGTCCCCCAAGGCACCATTTTAGGTCCACTATTATTCTTAATTTATATAAATGACATTTGCAAAATAAAAATTCAAAAGGTTGAATCATTTCCTATGCAGACGACACCGCGATTGTTTTTTTCCCACGATAATTGGCCAGAGTTGTATCGACTCACCGAGAACAATCTTGGGAAATTATATGAAAATATCCATTGCACTCCTTATATTACTGTTGAATATTTCTTAATATTAATCAAATATCACTTCAAGATATATTTGCCTCAGTCAAATTATGTGTGTGGAAACAATCAACAGTTTCCCTATCCACAAAGCGTATCGGTGTTGTCTGCGTTTGCCAAGATATATGAGTAAATCCTATACAGTTTTTTAACATGGCATTGTGTCAAACCTGGTTATATTCGCAGATTGTCAAGACGATGTCGTATATATTGACAACGCAGGCGTCCCATATGGTGGATCACGATATCCTAATCGAAAAATTTCATATCTTGAACTTTTCAATAATAAGGTTGACATTTTTCAGCTCATATTTAGCTGACGAACAGGTAATTGGAGATCATTTTCCTCCATCACACTTGTGGGATGATGTTCCTGAGGTACTTCTTGAATCCAAGGCATTATTATATACTGTATAACATCCCTGGTAGACATCAACAACTTAGAACAAACTATATATTGTATTTTTGAATATGCTCTACTGGTGACACAGTGTATTAGATTGAAATTCAAAATGACAAAAATGTAAATGCCCTAGGAATGAAAATAGTTTTCCTGAACTGGATCTTGCTCTATCTCCGAAATTATTTTCTTGATGACAATGAAACCTCATCTGACAAACTCATTTAACATCAAATCGGAACAGAAACCATGAACTTACTACTCCTTTTATAATCGTAAACTAATGCGGAAAATGAGTGATATTTCTTATCTCTACTAGAGCTTTCAAGCTTCTAGTAGATAAACCTACGAATCAGTTTTCATCTCGCTATCACTTCAGCGGTAATTTTTTTCCGAAATACCTGAGAATCCGCGTCATAAACTTTGTAGGACACGTTTTTCGGAAAAGGTAAAGAATATGAGATCACCCAGTATCTTCGCGAAATTTTTACAGATGCTTCAAAACATGGTAAAAACAGTATAGCAATCGAAAATTTTGTACGGAAAAGATAATATTAGGAGATATGGGCCCCCGAAGATCCATAAAGAGAGGTTATAGGATATCACTTTTGGAAATTATAAACTGATATAAACAATTTCTATTTACACTAAAATAGTAACTGCACACACGTTTTACCTTTTAGTAATATTAAAATCACTTAACTTACGATAAAGACATGAAAAAACTCCGATTACTTTTCATATAATTTTACAGAAGAAATGTCAAAAATCAAATGTTATGATTATCCGAATCTTGCAGCTTATTGATATGCGACGTTGCCTATGTCTCCAAAAGGGGAAAAGCAAATACTGAAATTCAATGCGTATATTAATGATAAATATTACAGCATGAAATAACGATCTGATATCTGTGTTAAAAATGCAAAGTATATTTCACCACGCTTCTTGATAGTGATTATAATTTTGAAAATTAAGCATGAAGTTGATGTGCCGTATTTAGAAAGTTACCAAACATATAAAATAATGTGACTTTTTAAACTGGATTTTAAACTGGATCAAGAAACGCATTTGGATTGGATGTTTTCTTGTATGCCAGGCATACAAGAAAACATCCAATTAATTTCTTAAGTAAAAAGACGGAACATAACCTAACTTGGCTAACCTTGTTACCAAAGTTGAATGCAAGCTAATCAACCTTACAAGGCGACGCGTCGCTCCGCTCGCGAACATTTCGATCAAATCAATTTCTAACGTAAAAAGAAGGAACACAACCTAACCTAACTTGGCTAACCTTGCTATCCAACTTGAATGCAAGCTAATCAACCTTATAAAGCGACGCTTTGCTCCGCTCGCGAAAATTTCGATCCAATTAATTGCGAAAATTCGGATTGGCCAAATTCACTTGAATAGTTGGAAACGTGGCATGTCCATAAAACGCCAAGATCAATGCACAATGAAACCACCAATATTTGATTTTTGACAGTTCATGTGAAAAATTTAATGAAACATGATCGGAGTTTTTTCATGTCTTTATTGATCATTAAGTGATTTTAATATTACTTGAACGTTAAATGAGTGTACAGTTAATAGTTTAGTGCAGAAAGCTATTCTTTATATCAGTTTGCAGTTTCCAAAAGTGATATTCCATAACCTCTATTTATGGACCTTCTGGGGCCCATATCCCCTAAAATTATCTTTTCCGCGCTAAATTTTCGATTGCTATACTATTTTTATCGTCTTCTCAAGCTCCTGTGAAAATTTCATGAAGATACTGGGTGATCTCATATTCTTAACCTTTACACGTTTTTCTCTGGTTCTCATAATATTTCTACAATATCTACCCAATTTTTCTTGACAATCGTGACGTTTTCCTAGAAACTTCATAGAGTAAAAATAATCAAGAAATAGCGCACCTGTATGCATTGCTCTTCTAAACCTTCATATTTGTACAGTTGTTTTTCTTTCACCCCTTCCTTCCTTTTATGTCATCTCAACCTCATGAGGTTATTCTAGATTTTGCAGTAGTCTTCACGATGTTTAGTCTTCACTAAACTGAAAAAATACCCTACCTGATGATCTCAAATGCTAATTTTCGATTCAGTATATTTCTTCAAACTAACGTTATAAATATAAGATGCGCTAGACTAAACCAGAGGTATATTTCCGTCCAGTGCTGTGATGGCACCCTGAAAGTTCCACTGCCATTTCTCGTTGCTTCCAGACGCATTTCAAGGAGTGACACAACCCACAATTCATCACATATAATTTTTTCACATCATCAAGTACAATAACTGTCTTCAGAAAAATGAAATAGAGTACTTGAAGATGAACTCTGTGAGGATTCTCGAGAAGCCATCTTCCTGTCAAGGTACGTTACAACTTGTATTGCAGGAATGCGACGGCAGCTCCTATATAACTACCATCCGAAGTCCGAAGAGCTGTCACTGACCATAGTTGCTTACATTACAATATCGGGAGAGCACTGAGAGCAGTGGCGGTCCCAATCTCTTCACAGCGATCAGTGCTATGATAAAACGGTTTGAACTGACGATCGACGAATTTCTTTAGTAAAAATATCTGTACTATTGACCGAGTTATAACTGAATGCGCCCTCTCCGCCGGATCGCTGTTATTATGAATGGTCATAGCGATGTTGCTGAATAGCTCAAATCGATGAAGTTATATAAACAACGATGATCTTGGGAAATGTATCTACCAGGTCTGACCGAAAACATTTATTACAGCAATATTCCAGTTTTTCCTTTCATTGATTGCTTTGGTGTGGTAGACTCGAAAGTTCAATGATTGGCTTGTTTGGGAACGATGATTTACAAGAACTGTCACCCCTGCATCTGTTTATAGAAGATGTAGCATACGTACCAATTAGAGACTGAGGTAGACCATGAACATTCTTTCATATGAGAAATTCAAATAAATATATCCTATCTCACAGATGCAAAGACCTCATCTTGCTTACTCTCAGGAATGAAATGATGAAATATGGAATAGGCTCTGATCGTGCAATATATGTTATATAGGGTGTGTCTGGTATAGAAGAATCAGAAGGGAAGAAAAAAATATGCCTTATTGCTGGGTTCTATGCTATACTCACCTGCATCCAGGAAAACTCATCAGATATCAACAATAACTTGGACCACAGTGAAATAAGGGAAATGGCATGTTGATGAAATGAAAGAAATAATATCTCAACTCAGAAATAAAAAAGCCCCCGACATTAATAATATTAAAGCCGAAATCCTCAAACTTATCGCCAACTATATAACAAAACTATTTAGTTACATAGTCAATAAATCTCTGGAACAGGGGTATTTTCCCACAGCATTGGAAATGGCAGTGGTGACGCCGATTCATGAAAATGGAAATAAGACCGATGTTTCCATTTATAGGCCTATTATCTTGGTAATGTCTATCCAAAATTTTAGAGAGATTATCCAGAGATGGTTGAATACATTTCTCGAAATTTCAACCTGATGTCAAAATCACAGTATGGCTTCAGAGAAAACATGTCCACTCAAGAACCCATAAAAATATTGAAACAAAACATATACCATTGCTTAGATGAGTCCAGACCATGAAGTTCATAGTTCATAGATTTGCGAAAAGCATTCGATACCGTGGACCACTCTATATTACTTAAAACTCTGTATAAGAGGCATACCACACAACCTTTTCAGAAGTTATTCATTAAATAGGCGGCAAAGAGTGAAAATTGATTAGTGTGAGTAACAAGAAAACAATTTCATGTGGCGTACCCCAAAGAACAGTAAAAGGACCAATCTTATATAATATTTACCCCAACAGCCACTTCTTACTGATTACACACTCAAAGATTTATCAGCTTTGCCAATGACACTGTTATAGTCTGCCAAAACAATAACTGGATCAATCTGAAAATAAAGCTGGAGCACGACCTAAACCAAATTAAGAAGTGGTTTGACTATAGATTGTTCTCAATAAATTTCGATAAAACATTCTACTTACCATTCAGTAGACCTGCCAAAAAAATCAAATACTTTGGCATAATTCTAGATAATCACCTAAGATGGGACTAACAAATATCATTTCTTGTGAAAAAACTAAGATGCATAGTTTATAAATACAAAACAATAACCAGCATTCTCAACCTTAAACAAAAAATAATGTTGTATGAAAGTTTGGTAGAATCCCACTTGAACTACGGATTGGGGAGGAGTATCTAAAACACATATCCTGCAAAAGGGATATACCTTCCCCAGCGATCTTCTCTAGGCAGAAACTACAATATTCGACCAAAGACAACTATTCTCCAGTCATGCACAAGTCAGTCGGTCAAAAAAATTATCACTACCTCGAAACTTTTGAACATACCCCCCGTACAGAAATACACCAAATAATCGAAAAATAAATGGAAACATTCTATTCCCTGTTTTAAATTATTCGAAACAGCTAACTTTCAAAATTATTTTCAACCATGCTCTGCTATGCTATGGCAAAATTACGACATTTTTCATTTATTTCAAAATTCTTTCATATTTGAGTTTTACCATGTGATTGTTATATCACCCGAGGGATTTTTCATAATCAATCCTAACTCTAGTATACACTTTATAATTATTATATCTTTCTATGATTATACCTGTAGAACTTAGTATCAGGTCCCTTCGAAGGTCACTTCGAAGTGACAATTGTCAGTTCAAAGTGGCAATTCAAAATGATTTTGTATGTGACAATTGTCACTTCGAAGTGACAATTGTCAGTTCGAAGTGACAATTGTCAGTTCAAAGTGACAATTGTCACTTCAAAGTGACAATTGTCAATTCAAAGTGGCAATTCCAAATGTTTAAAAATTGGTTTTGTTTTTGGCCCTTCTACGCCTTCGTAATCTTTGCTATGTTATTTTACATTTTTTCTGAAGATTCTACCATTTTTCTGAAACCTTGTATAATATTAATCGATACCTATGTTTGAAATAAACAAGTTGTCAACATTACAATCAATTGGCATAATTTTCAAAATTTTAAAAATCAAAATTTATGAATATATATTTTTGATCACAAGCGGATAACAAAAAATTAAAAGTTCAAATATCCTGTATATGAAATTGGATCTGAACACAACAGCCAATGAGATGCCGGGAGAGATCTTGATGCAAAATTAGTAATTTTGAAAATAAAGAAAAGCAGAAACGTCAAAAGAATAATTTTACATGTATTGTATATAGATTATAAGGTAGTTAGAAAGGTTCCATAAATAAAAACTGTCAAAGAAAAATAATGAAAAGTGCTACAAATAGTGTGTCAAAATCGAAAAATCGAGAAGAAAAACAAAATGTGTTGGTACAAGGGGACAGAATCAACTAGCGAGAAGGTGAAAAAAATAATTTTGGCAAGAAGCACGTTGAAAATTTAAATTTGGAACAAACAAACAATTTGGAATAAAATCAATTATTAGCCAAGAAAACATTAGTAAAATATGAAGAACACTACCAGAAAAAAAAAACAAATGCAGACTTAACATTACCTTTGTTTTATTGGAAATTCATAAATGAGGAGAAGTCCCAGTTGACGAGAGCAGCTGCCGTTTCCAAGAACGGGAGAGAATCCGAAACGCTGAGCAGTTTGGTACCGGAGGTCCTAGGTATTTGTTGAAACCATAAAAGTTGCCACAGTGCAAATAAGAACTCAACTTTGAAAGAATTTCCATAGAACTCTTCACGAATGACTATATAATAACACATAACCTACAAAACGAGGTTGAATTCACTTTATTATTCCATAATTTCATTTTTTGCTTTATATACTTGTTTTTGAACCACTAATTAGGTTATTTATCGCAGACTAGGTAGTAATGAGCTCTTCCTGAATAGAGGAAATTGTTATTTTGGTGAAATTCTACTATATTTTCAATGTTTCATCAACAATGAATTGCTAATTTCTGAAGTTTACGTCAAAAGGGCTCCACAGTAGAACCAACTTCTGAGATCCATAGGCGTACCGATTGAGTTAGCTGAAGGTGAAGGAAATAAGGTGAAGGAAAGAAGATAGAGAGCATAGCCGGAGATACTAAATATTTATATGGGCATTTATTAATCAATACATATCAAATACAATCTGTGAAAATGGAATTAGCTTAAAGATTTTGGAAAATAACAAAAATAGGAAAATTATTTATTTTGTTATGATGTTTGATTGTGGAAAGTAAATAAACAAATATAGAATAAAAATAAAAACGACCGCAATCAACTTATCATAACAATATATATATATATATATATATATATATATATATAGTTATGATATATATATATATAGTTATGATATATTGATAGCTGATTATTTTCGCTCCTCGTTGGGAGAAAAATTGTTATGAAATATTAATTGCTTTTAAATAATAATTGTTGTTAATTTTTCCCCAAGTTATTGTTATTGCCCACAAATATTTTCTCCCTATAAAAATATTTTGATTTCGATTTTGATGTACCTCTAATACTTATGTAGGCAATTCAGCTCCGAGATGGAAAGCCAATTATTATATTGTGATATGATAATAGCTAATTGTTATGAAATAATAATTGCTAGCTGACGTCACTGTTTTCTCGCCACGTTGCTGCCAATTGTTATTACCCTTTCTTACCACGACTAACTCAGTTGGTATGCCTTCGCCTCATGAGTCCGTATTGGCAATAGAGCCACTGCCTGTCTTGGTGTCACTTGAACTATTTCAGTTCAGTGTTTATATGTGAAATATTAGCATGTCATTGTGGAAAATAAGGCAGAAATTATCAAAAACAATTATTTCCTTTATTCAGGAAAACTTATATTAACCTGGCCTGCGATAAATGACTTATAACTATAAGCAATTGATAAATTTTCATAGAATAATAAGAAACAGTGTTGGATATTGTATATAACCTCACTTTTTTCTTTTGACTTGGAAGAATTCTTTTATAGTTCAATACCAAAATAGAATAGAGTTCTTCAGACATACAAGTTACGTTGTAAAGTGATTCAGTTTGTGATGTGCACTAAAAAAGTTTATACCTGGAGCTGGAACTGTCGCTGATGCAATACCTGTCAATAATCTGAAATCCTGCTTCATCCACTCCTCTCAAAGACTCTCCATTCGCAAAGGAACCATCCAAAATCCCCGAAATCAGCTTGGACAAGTTTGTATGTGGAGTACAAGAAGGTAATCTTCTTTTATGCTATTTATTTTGTGTCGAAATTATCCAGAAGTTGAATTGTTTTGTTATTTTTGGCAAACTACTTTATCATTCGTGAAAATATTCAATTTCCTTCTTCCTCAAATTTTGTACCTGGCTTCGTTCCCAAATTCGCTTTGTTTTTCTATTCCCTGGATACCATTTCTGTTTTGTCCATTTTATTTTGAATTTTCAAAATCGCGCACTTTTTTGTCGAACTTCCACTATTTTGGTGTTATTTGAGAGAACTTATGAACTTATATATTTAACATTTCCTATAAACTAAATACAATATTTGATGATAATTATTTTTGACGTTTCTCAGTTCTTACTTTTCCACAATTTCAAATCTTTTATCTGACCATCCTGTTCCCCAATTGGCTATTGTCATCAACAAGTTTCTTGTTCTCCCATTGGCTATTTTTAGTTAGATACAATTTCATATACTGTATGTTTCAAGCTTATAATTTTGTTGATCACATTTAATTTATAATGATTTTGTAAATCTAGACTTTTTTGTTGTGTTTCAAACAATTATAGGTTGTAATCATTTTGACAATGTATGAAAATGATTGCATTATAGTATTTGCATATTTTCACCTATCAATATTATCCAAAGGCTTCATAAACGAAATAGAATCTCAAAAAAATGTAAAACAATTTCTCATGAACTACTAACTATTAAGTATTTATTATTTTTGTGTTTTTTTTAAGAAATTATTTCTTTTTCATCTTTAAAATATATTACTGGTTCTTCCTAACATAACAATATATATATATATATATATATATATATATATATATATATATATATATATATGTGTATATGTGTGTGTATATGTATATATATTATCCATGTGCAACCACTTTGTGATAAAATTGTGATTCTTATTGATGAATAAATTATTATTATTAATATTAATCTTACTTTCTGTATTGGTGAACAACGTAGATCTGAAGGAAATAAAGAAACTCGGCCTCTTGTGGGTCCTAGGAGAAAAAGAACCAAAGATTTGTAGTATCGGCAATCGTAGTTTGCGGAATTGTGATCACCAGACGGGAAAGGAAAATTCTATCGAAGTGAAATGATTTGTCGGTAGAAAACTCATACTAAAAGGTCAATATTTAACTTGTGATAATTGTTAATCAAAGTATCATCATCGATGCATTCCCAAAAACCATAAACAACACATACCTGATAGCCCATATTGCTACAAAAGGTCTTCGATAAGCTTGATCATGGAATTCTTCTTCACAAACTGTCGAATTTCGGACTAACCCCAAATCTCATATCTTTATTTCAATCCCACCTTCATAATCGTAAGCAGTATATCAGCTTCCATGGTCAAAAGTCTATTGAAGTCCTCCCCACGTCAGGTGTCCCCCAAGTGTCTAACCTAGGGCCATTATTTTTCATAATGTTTAGTAATAAAATTGTAGCTACTTACTGTATGCCGATGATCTTAAGATATACCATAAAATTATCAGCACAGAAGACTGTACTCTTCTCCAAGATGATCTAGATCGCCTCAATCTCTGGTGCATCGAGAATAGCTTATTCCTTAATGTTTCTAAATGCCAGGTTGTCCTTCACCGCCAAGCTGAATCCAATTTTTTACAATTATAAACTGGACAATGTCGTATTGAAAAGACCCGACACTTCCAAAGATCTAGGAGTAACATTCGACAAAAAACTTTCTTTTGCAAAACATATCGAGCTAGCCACCAAAAAAACATATGGATCATTATGATTCATAATCAGAGTGTCAAAATATTTTGGAAGCAATAAGGAAACTCTTCTGCAATTATATTTTATTCACATTTGTTAGATCAAATTCAGAGTATGCATCAATTGTTTGGGCACCATATCATCAGGTATATATATCTAATTTAGAAAATATCCTACGAAAATTTTTGAAGTTTCTATGTTTCAAACTTGATGGCAACCACCCATACGTAGGTTATCCACATGAGCAACTAATTTCTGGATTTTCAGTCGATTCCCTTGAATCTCGTCGAAATAGGTCACATGTTATATTCCTTTTCAACATAATTCACAACAATTTGGACTGCATCTGCATTTTGGATATATTAAAGTTTCATATTCCTAGACTCGCATCTCGGAGAAACGATACTTTCTATCTTCCACTTTGTCACACCAATGTTAAATCAATTGCACCTGTTTATAAGATGTGCAATACATATGATAAGATGAATGAAACCATTGACATTTTTTGTTGCAGTGTGGTCTCCATAAAAAAACTGGACTGTTCTGTTTTTGTCCAATGATTTATATTAATGTATATAGCTAACATGTTGAATAGTCAATACTATTCTGTAATTGGATCTTGTATCTGTTGAATATTGTAATGAAAAAATAATAATAGAGAACATACCGTTGGGATCAGGTCGTCTCCAATAGAGGCTAGCAAAGTGCCCAGTACTTCCAGTAGATCGGCTCTTGAAAGAGAACCGATCCCTTCAAGCACCGATTTTTTGCAGGCCAGGCAATTTCCAGCGGATTGTCGATCTCCACTAGGTTGTTTGTAGGTTTAATCTCCAATTGAGTATGCACGGAGAAATTCCAAATACTGTCAATGCCAAAAATGTACTTCCCAAAAAGGTGTTTTAAAGGATATTTATAGCTTTGTTTCTGTTCCATTGTGGCATTTCTTTGAATGCCTACAGAGATGTACTGGCGAAGTACTGGAAATGACAACCAGTGTATGTTTTCATTTGGTATAAAATAGTTGTTAATTAAGAATATTTGATTTTAACTACACGTGGTGACGCAAATTAATGTGTGTCGAGTATAGTGAAAAAGGTGATCGTGGAAAAACAATATATTATAATCAGGTCTCATTGAAATCACCAAATACAAAGTAGGTATTAAAAGAGTTGTTTTTGGAAATATATACCTAAAGCTACATATGAATTGGTTTATAAATAACATGTTTTGCTTGTGTTGATAAAAGTAGAAAAAGTTTTCAGTTTTTGCATCTCCGCAAATTATTGTTGTATAATTTATATTTGAAAATATTTGTTCATTCCATTTCTGAATTAAAAAACATTCGATGTTTTCTCAAAAATAGCTGCTGTGATGATCTTCCCAAAAAATTAACAGTGAGATGAATTAGAAATGTATATTTTTTGGATATGAACAAAAATACATTTTCAACGAAAAATTTAATATATTAAAATTTTTATGATGTCAGTAATATTTATTTTCAGTTTGGTCAAAAGTAATGGAAAAACTTCATCTGTTACATCTTTCTAACAAAACGGATTCATGTGAAAGCTTTACCAGGAATGTCGACTTCATATTTAGGAAGTCTTCCTTCAGAATTTGGATACATCATATCTTTTGAATTCAAAAATATGGATTATCATTTGTATTGGTAAAATAATGTTAAAAAAATCATAATTTGAAAGGAATAATGTATATACAGAGTGGGCCATCGAAAACGAAACAGCGGCTATGTAGATCGGTAGAACCAAATTATTTAAAAACGCTCGGACACGTCAACTACATTTTCGTGGGGGACATCGTTCCTGTGGGGTCACTTAAAAAACAAAATCTTCGCAACCGAACCAGAATCTCTGGAAGATTTACGAAGGAGAATTATTGAAGAATGCCGTCGAATAACTCTGGAAATGCTACGAAATATGAGGTCTCGTTTTGAACAGAACTTGTACTATTGTATGGGAATGGGTGGTAGACAGTTTAAACATTGAGTTTATTGACAATAATAATTATTGCGACTGTTGCTTTATCAGATATTGTTTTTATTGATTGAGTGAATAAAAAGTGATTTCCAACTTCTATATCTCGAAAACGAATCGATAGAATTAATTAATTTTTGTTGTTTGATATTAAGAAGGAAAATACCTTCCAAATGTTGCCATTTGAAATTTTAGGGGTGGCGGTTACAGCTCCGAGGGATGGAATGTATTTCGGGTGAATTTAATCGCGAAGGATGTCCCCCTCGAAAATGTAGTTGACGTGTCCGAGTGTTTTTATATAATTCGGCAGAACCGCTGTTTCGTTTTCAATTGCCCACTCTGTATATCATTGGAAATGAGAAAGTTAATATAGATATTAATAAACTACCAAATTCTATGAGCATCACTTTCATACAACATTGAACTTTTAAAATCTTTGAAGTTCTAAAATATGAATCCAATATAAAAATTTCCCAAAGAAATTTTCTTCGAATACAAAATTTAAACATAAAGAAATGCCAATGATGAAATATAATTCTGTTTACGGTATCCCTTACAGTTCTTGTAATAGTAATTATGTAGGTCAGACTAGTCAAACTCTTAAATCCAGAATTGTTGGCCATAAAAGTGATTGTAGGCTTCAAAAACGTTCTTGTTCACTAGCTGAACATGTCATTACTAAAAATCACATCATGGATTACGAAAACGCTAAAATTTTGTATACCGAAAAAAATCTTAACAAAAGACTATTTCTAGAAATGGTTGCAATACATGACGAAAAACAGAATATGAATAAAAGATCTGACATTTATCAACTGAGCAAAATGTATTTATATCTTCTCACGAAATGATATTTCCTATAAAAATAGCTATATTTCCTGTATAACCTCATAACAAAAAACATTAACACTTTGAAATTAATAAACGTCCATCAGTGTGACATTTTTCGAATTTCATGTCGATTTCTCTTCATTATCTCAACACATTTTACTATTTTTATTCATAATTGATATTTATGTAACCACAATTGATATTTATGTAACCATATTGAATTTTTAGCCTTGAAAAAGGCAATATTGTCGCAGATTGTCGAGAGCTCGGCAGAGTAAAGATGAGTTTCTCTAAAAATAGCAGACCTGAGTGGAGGTCTCAAAAACTCCTTTCAACATCACTATTTTTGTGTTCGTTTAATTAACATTTTTATAATGATTGTTGTTGATTGTTTTATGAGTGATTGATCTAAACTCTTTTTAAACCTTTCATCGAACTGTATATATTATGATTTCAGATATTGCTAAAATACGTAATTATCATTAAACAAAATGACTGAAGACACAAATTCGGTCTGGACAATGCAAAACTGGATCAGGGAAGCCAACCAAAAGGACGTCCAAAATTATATGATAAATAATATTCAATGTAACTTCATAAGTTGATTACTATCGTTTCGGACGTCCATCGTCTTAATGTATTTAACACGTTCGCGACGTCATGAGATCCACCAAACACGCAAATTGATGTATTTTTTATTTTTATGTATTCTTTTTTTCTGGTTCATTTTTCAACTTATAATAAAGAATTATCACAGTTAAACTTGTTTTTTTTTTGTTATTGAGGATTCTTAGGGTGTACCACCGGTGGGTCATGACGGCCCTTGGTAATATTTTTTTCCTAGAGCCATTGTGGTCCACCGGTGGGCACGTAAAATAATGCAATCTATCCAAAGAAAACTACATATTACTTTTGTTCCAGATAGATTGTGACTAGAAAACGGAAATGTCTGCTAGAAGTAGAAAAATTCTAGCAAAAGCGCTAGCTCAAAACTCACCACCGCCACCAATAATTCCCGAACCACAACAGTCATTAGACCCACCTCGTTCACCGCTTCAGACGACATCATTATCTTCTCCACATGATACACAAGAACCCACATCATCATCACATATTTCACATCATTCACCGCTTCAGAAATCATCATTACTTTCTCCACAGGAATCAGAATATCATAAAAACATGTCATTACGGAAAAGAAAACCTCAATCATACACATACTCTTCATCCTCTGAATCTGAACCATTTCAGGACTCCGAAGACTCTTTCAGGCCCTCAGATAGTGAAGCTGAAAGTGTTATTGAAAACAGTAATAGCGGTAAGGAATACGATCTAATTATGTCGGAAGCTGACGATGTGGACATACCACCAGCCGTCAGCACTGATAAATGGGGACCATGCACAATTTCTCCTGTCACTTTCCTGTATAATGGGCAAGGTGGTCTACAGGTACATGATCTGGATTTATCCAAACCTTATCAAATCTACAGACTGTTTATAACCGATGAAATCTTAGACATCATAGTGGAAGAAACAAATCGATATGCGTCCCAACTTATTCGGTCAAAACCACTTCGTCGTCGATCTCTCCTACATCAGTGGAAGGACACTAATAGAATCGAAATCAAAAAATTTCTTGCTATATTGCTAATTATGGGCCTAAACAAGTTACCAAAGATGAGGCTTTAATGGTCTCATAACGATATGTACAGAAACGAGCGTATACAGAAAATAATGACCCGCAACAGATTCGACATGATACTGATGTGTTTGCATTTTGCTGATAATGAAGATCCTGTGGCAGGAAATGACAGACTCTTCAAAATAAAGAGAGTTTTAGATCTATGCTGCAAGAATTTCCAAAAAACACAAGTTCCAGACGAGAACATTATTATTGATGAGAGTATGGTTCCTTGGAGGGGACGCCTTGTCTTCAGACAATACCTTCCTTCCAAGTCGCATAAATATGGTGTAAAATTGTATAAAATATGCACGCCCGAGGGTTACACGTATGATCTGAGAGTTTACTCTGGAAAACATTCTCCCATTGGAACCAATCCTGAAGGTGAAGGACAAACTTACAAAATTTGTATGGAGTTGCTCAAAGATCTCAAAAATTGCGGCCGAACTCTCTATATAGATAATTTTTACACCAGTGTGAAACTATGTAAAGATCTTCTACAATCTCAAACATATGTCTGTGGAACACTGAGAGCCAATAGAAAGGGAAATCCACAAAATGTCACTAGCAAAAATTTGAAAAAAGGTGAAATATATGGAGAGCAAAATGAAGATGGAATTCGGGTGATGAAATGGCAAGATAAACGTCCAGTTCTTATGATTAGTTCTGTTCCAAGTCATACTGATCAACTTATTCCAACGGGCACAAAAAATCGCCAAGGTGTTGATATCGTAAAACCCCCGGCCATAATTCATTATAATGTAGCAAAAAAAGGTGTTGATGTATCTGATCAGATGTCCTCTTATTATACGAGCCTAAGAAAAACCCTCAAATGGTATCAGAAGGTAATTTTTGAGGTTATTCTGGGAACTAGCGTAGTAAGTGCATGGGCAGTTCATAACAAACACAGTATGGGTACTAAGAAAAATATTCTTACATGCCGGGAAGAAATAATACAAGGATTACTGCAAGTAGAAGGCGAGGAAAACAATTTGGATATAGAAGACACAGATAGTGGAGCTGGGAGAGAGCAACCGACAAGAACGTGAAGCAAGAAAAGCAAAGAAAGCGAGGTAAAAGCAGTCACAGAATAGGAAATACGAAGGGACTGCAAGGACCAGTAGAAAAAGATGTGTTGAATGCTACAGAAGGATTCAGCAGGAAAATGGTTCCAAAGAGGCAAGAGCCAAAACCCCGAAAGTTCTAACATTCTGCGAAGATTGCGAGAAAAAACCAACGATGTGTCTTAAGTGCTTCAGGAATGTTCACGATTAGGTGTTCGCCATTATGATAATGTATTTTAATTTCCAGTTTTTGTTGAACAGAACAATTCATGTTGAAACAGAATGTTAATTACGTTTCATTTATCAGGTTTTCGAGTAAAAATTTACTTTGATATTCATATGTTGTTTACATACATTTATTACCACCCAATCGAAAAACCACTTTGCACTTGGAAACTTACACCTTTTATGTAGCCGTTCTTGCAATATTAAAGTTCCCGCAGTAACCGTAGAAGTTCAGTGAATATATAAAATAGAAGAGACCATGACCCACCAGTGGACACCCACGTTCATTAGTAAAGACCAGGATGACCACCGGTGGGTCACGACGTCGCGAATGTGTTAAAAGGTTTTCACGACGTTTCGAATGCTTGAATCTGCATTCGTCTTCAGGTGAATACTGACAAGTTTAGGTGCTACTTACCAATTTATATGACTGTCGGCGCAATGATGCGTGCAATTCCGCCATGTGCAGCGGTGCGTGTAATTTCACGCGGTGTGGTGGTGCGTGAAGTTTCGCGCCTCTGCAGCCCGCCAGAAAGAGCAATCAGGGGTTTCCATACGTTCTTGATCTCAACGCTTGGTTGACTAAAGGCGTTATTGGCTTCGATGTAGGCGGCCTCTTTGAACTTTCCTTTGAACCTATGCTCCTCTCTATGTAGAACACTTGCGTCGTCCCATAGAACTCGATGGTGCTCAGTTCAGGCGTGGTCAGCTATTCCCGATTTTGATGTTTCTCCACGTTGAGTCCATTTCATGTGCTCATCCAATCTTACCGATAACGGTCTCTTTGTCTCTCCAATATAGGAATCCCCGCATTCACATGGAACTTCATAAATGCAATTCTTACTGATTTCATTTTTGTTGTCAGGTTTGGTCTTGGTAAGGAAACTCCGTAAAGTACTGCCGGATTGGAAGCAGCTCTTGATGTTGAACTTGTTTCCGATCCTTCTGATCTTCTCGGAGGCACCTCTGATGTACGGCCGCCTACATCGAAGCCAATAACGCCTTCAGTCAACCAAGCGTTGAGATCAAGAACGTATGGAAACCCCTGATTGCTCTTTTTGGCGGGCTGCAGAGGCGCGAAACTTCACGCACCACCACACCGCGCGTAACTACACGCACCGCTGCACATGGCGGAATTGCACGCATCATTGCGCCGACAGTCATATAAATTGGTAAGTAGCACCTAAACTTGTCAGTATTCACCTGAACACGATTGCAGATACAAGCATTCGAAACGTCGTGAAAACCTTTAAAATACATCGAGACGATGGACGTCCGAAACGATAGTAATCAAGTTACCACATCGTCTACAACCTTCAAACTAACTTCATAAGCTCGTACAGAAAAATAATGTAGGTGAAAAAAAAATAGTTGAAAACGAGGTCCAAGCCTCCTCTGGTTCAGCTTTAAGTTCCATAAGTTGGACCTCCCGAGCTATCCAGGCCGCCACTGTCAGAAGAGCACTGCAATGAAGGTAAATGATTTCCAGGGAATGTGTGTAGGTACTTTGGTCGCATTAGCCGTTGAAGTCAACAGTTGAACATCGATTTATAATAGTGACAATTGATTTACGGCGTTTCTCTGGATTGGCTGCGAGCCGCGATACAAATAGTCGACCGGTACGACAAGTTTTGAGCGTATGCGTTGTTTGAAATCTAAATATTATTAAACAAGCTCGAGTATTCATTATTAGTACGGTCGATAGCAGTGGAAGAGAAGGAGCTTCGGGTTTAATGCGATTGTCTCGAAGCATTTGTTTGAAAGAAAATGGTATGTCGATTCTCGAATAATGGCTCTATGCTCTATACTGTTTTTTTCGAAGGTTTAGTCAAAAATAACTGCAATGATGAATTGAACTGTTCCTAGATTCATTCACAACATGTCTTCAGACTGATCTTTCTACCGCAACTAACATTTTTTCTGTACCAAATTCAACATTTCGCGAACTTGCAAGCAGGGAGATTGGAAAATCATATTATGAATAATAGGCCAGTAGAGACAGAAATGATTTTCCCAAAATAATAATAACAAAAGTAGAATGAAGATGACTTTCATATAATATTTGGTCTAATTTTGCAACCCTTTTTTCTGAACGGAAGATATTGAAAATCAGGATTTTATGAATTTTCACATTATTAGCGCGGAAAAATTGCAAAAGTTCTGCATACTTTCAAAGTTTTGAAAAATAGCAATTTACATCCTCTGATGAATTTGCAACCATCCAAACAAAACGGAAATGTTTGTTTTATCGAAAAAAAATTGTTATTGGTCCTAATTTTTTGATGAAAATTCCAAAAGTTCTGCAAACTCGAAAAAATAACTAAAATAATGTTCTTTGCAAGAGTTTTAATTTGCAACCTCTTGCGTCAAACGGAAAATAGATGTTTTCATTAAATTGATTTTTTTCATTGAAATAAATATCGGAATTATTACAAAAGTTTCAAACAGTAGTTGCAAGTGAAGATGTCCTGACGTACAATGTTTTCATTAATTTGCAACCTCGTCTGCAACACGGAAATGAGGGTAAAATAAAAAAAATCGTATTTGTACTCTACCAATAAAAGCAAAAGTCTTGCGAAACGAGCGGACAACTGATTTTACCAACTGGTGGCACTATGATAATTTGCAAACTATCTAACAACGCGAAACATTAGGAATTAAAGAAATATATATTTTTGCACCCTTTGTTATCTGAATAATAGAGATTTTGATATACCTGATGAATGACATTCATTGTGTTACCTATCGACCAAGGAGAAGCTCGTCTACGGTATGTGAAATCATCCAATGTTGGAAGCTAACGTTTTCGATATGAATTCAAAACATCATATTACAATTAGGAATTTGCATAAAAGATACTCTGGGTACGTTTGATGAAGGATCGAAAACCTCTCGACACATAGTCATATTTTTCTTGATTCATTAACAGTTGTACATTAGTACGAATAACCTACAAATGTGTTACGTCACAATGTTTTGTTTACATAGTAATGAATGCACATCAGTTTAGTAACATGATTTATTAGCAGAATAACAAGAATAGTGACAATCGTATTCTTATGACAAACAACTATATAACTAACCAACAATGCACATTCATCTTAAGTCCTGGAGCTACAACTCAAATTGAACTGCTAACCAACATGTTTTTCCCTCTTTATTTTAAATATTTTTATAAATCAAGAAAATGATTCTTATCTGTCGATAACATTTCAGTCTTCCATTCGAGTGGAACGGTAAATTATAATTTTATTTAATTCAAGAAAAAAGTTAAATTTGAAATATGATATCGATTTCACAATTTTTTTTTCAGCAATGTGTTTGTTTGATGACGAAAATTATGTACTTGCAAAATATACAATAGATAAACATTTTGATATCATTACTCCCATAGAGCATCGATAATTTATTTTAAAATCTCGTCTATTGCTATAAAGTCAAGTTGTTACAAGTGAAAATTTTGAATGAAGAATGATTGCATGTCAAATCTAAGGCGATGAAAAATTTTTTCCAATAGTCTTTTACCCGAACTTAGCAAAATTTTGTACTCTTTCGATTGTTGCATTCCCATGTTTTTCCCTCTTTATTTTCAAAATTTTTATAAATCAAGAAAATGATTATTATCTGTCGATAACATTTCAGCTTTCCATTCGGTTTCAATAGAATTTTTCATGCGTAACAACAATTGGAGAAAGTCGAGAGGAACAGGTAAATTATAATTTTATTTAATTCAAGAAAAAAGTTAAATTTGAGATATGATATCGATTTCACAATTTTTTTTTCAGCAATGTGTTTGATGATGAAAATTATGTACTTGCAAATATACAATAGAAAAATATTTTGATATCATTACTCCCATAGAGCATCGATAATTTATTTTAAAATCTCGTCTATTGCTATAAAGTCAAGTTGTTACAAGTGAAAATTTTGAATGAAGAATGATTGCATGTCAAATCTAAGGCGATGAAAAATTTCTTCCAATAGTCTTTTACCCGAACTTAGCAAAATTTTGTACTCTTTCGATTGTTGCATTCCCATGTTTTTCCCTCTTTATTTTCAAAATTTTTATAAATCAAGAAAATGATTATTATCTGTGATAACATTTCAGCTTTCCATTCGGTTTCAATAGAATTTTTCATGCGTAACAACAATTGGAGAAAGTCGAGAGGAACAGGTAAATTATAATTTTATTTAATTCAAGAAAAAAGTTAAATTTGAAATATGATATCGATTTCACAATTTTTTTTTCAGCAATGTGTTTGTTTGATGACGAAAATTATGTACTTGCAAAATATACAATAGATAAACATTTTGATATCATTACTCCCATAGAGCATCGATAATTTATTTTAAAATCTCGTCTATTGCTATAAAGTCAAGTTGTTACAAGTGAAAATTTTGAATGAAGAATGATTGCATGTCAAATCTAAGGCGATGAAAAATTTCTTCCAATAGTCTTTTACCCGAACTTAGCAAAATTTTGTACTCTTTCGATTGTTGCATTCCCATGTTTTTCCCTCTTTATTTTCAAAATTTTTATAAATCAAGAAAATGATTATTATCTGTCGATAACATTTCAGCTTTCCATTCGGTTTCAATAGAATTTTTCATGCGTAACAACAATTGGAGAAAGTCGAGAGGAACAGGTAAATTATAATTTTATTTAATTCAAGAAAAAAGTTAAATTTGAAATATGATATCGATTTCACAATTTTTTTTTCAGCAATGTGTTTGTTTGATGACGAAAATTATGTACTTGCAAAATATACAATAGATAAACATTTTGATATCATTACTCCCATAGAGCATCGATAATTTATTTTAAAATCTCGTCTATTGCTATAAAGTCAAGTTGTTACAAGTGAAAATTTTGAATGAAGAATGATTGCATGTCAAATCAAAGGCATGAAAAATTTCTTCCAATAGTCTTTTACCCGAACTTAGCAAAATTTTGTACTCTTTCGATTATTGCATTCCCATGTTTTTCCCTCTTTATTTTCAAAATTTTTATAAATCAAGAAAATGATTATTATCTGTCGATAACATTTCAGCTTTCCATTCGGTTTCAATAGAATTTTTCATGCGTAACAACAATTGGAGAAAGTCGAGAGGAACAGGTAAATTATAATTTTATTTAATTCAAGAAAAAAGTTAAATTTGAGATATGATATCGATTTCACAATTTTTTTTTCAGCAATGTGTTTTTTGATGATGAAAATTATGTACTTGCAAATATACAATAGAAAAATATTTTGATATCATTACTCCCATAGAGCATCGATAATTTATTTTAAAATCTCGTCTATTGCTATAAAGTCAAGTTGTTACAAGTGAAAATTTTAAATGAGGAATGATTGCATGTCAAATCAAATGCGATGAAAAATTTCTTCCAATAGTCTTTTACCCGAACTTAGCAAAATTTTGTACTCTTTCGATTGTTGCATTCCAGATTATTAGATTAAATTTATTTCGCTGATTAGTCGAAAACAGTGATTGCTTCTGAGATAATTTAATTATTTTCCAATTTTGTAATGGTTATTAACTACGTAACTAACTAACGAACCTTTACGGTATTATTCTTCTGATGCAATTTCAATCAAACAGTACAAAATATAACAGATATACGCGATGGACCACTGTAGACAAATGTCGGTCTACGATATATCTTGAACATATTTGCACAATGTTTATAAATAAAAAAAAAATAAAAAAACACATTTATACAAAAATAAAAATGTTCCATTGAACAATGACGGTTGCAAATCTCTTGTGTTACGTAAAATATTTGTCGTAATTTTAATTACAATTTGCAGAACTTTTGCAAATATTTCAGCAGTTGTAAAAATGTAATTAATTTATATAAGTGGATAAATAGGTTCTGTTTTTCGTATGATGTTGCAAAGTTACATATCCACTGGGACCGATATTCTCTATATTTGCAACCACAATAGAAAACTTTTGTAATTATTTCAATGCTTGTGTGTATTGAAAATGGGAACGTCGATAAAATAGTTTGACAAATAACTGATGCGTTTTTCAGAAATGGTTGCAAATGTACGTGAATATTTTAAACTTTTTTCCGTTGAGTTATTCAATTTGCAGAACTTTTGTGATTTTTTTGAACAAATTACAATGAAAAACTTGAACAAATGACAAAAAAACAAGGTTCCGTAACTTTTACAAGGTTGCAAACTTAATGCTCGTTGTAAAACACCATTACTATAGGTATGCCTAGTTTGCCACCATTACTATAGGTATGCAGTGCAAAAATAAAGCATGAAAAGGTTTTTTACAATAAAAACAATGTTCGGTTCATCGCAGACTTCTGCAGAATTTTATAGTTTGTTTTCATTAATGCACTAATATACCAACATTTTTTAATTAATGTTAATTGATTGTCTATATCTACTGGCCTATAATATTGAAATGTCTTCCCCAGGATTTTTTTCTCAGAAAATGCATAGGATACCTACTGATGGAATACAATATACCTTTTCAATTGTAATAATACCAAATTTACCGGTGGAATATTTGGGATGGTATCACCTTTACGATAGGATTATTCAATGAGGATTATATACAGGGTGTTTCTCAATAACATGCTAATATTCAAGCAGGTCATTTTTGGATCCATTTTGAGAAAAAACTTCATATGAACATATGTCCTAAAGGTCTTAACTTTTGAACTACATGTTTTTTTTATGATAACTCTGGTATGACTCTAGATATTTTTGTGAAACGTAGTACACATCTTCTATGCATCAAAAAGCATTTTCTGCTGTTAAACATAATTTTTTATTATTGCCAGTGGCATTCGTGCGGGATTTGCACTGAATCATTTTAAGGAGATTGATTTTCTCTCGTTTGACGTAAGGTTTACGCATAAAGAAATGAAATTCATTCATTTGCATCTCGCTAGAGCACTTACGAGAAAATTACAATTTATGTAACTTAAAAAAAATTATTCAAGCGAATAATTTTCGAACGGTGAAATTATAAAATTAAAGTAATATCTTAATACATTTTGGAATGCTAACACAAAATTAACCTGAACGCACAAAGAAATAAATTAAATCATATGTTCAAGATGTGAACCTCCTGCAAATATGCACACCTGCTCTTTTTCTGATGGACTCACGTACCTCTGGAAAATGCCGGGACTGGTTCTAATAGTTTCGCAAGAAACAATGATGCGATTTCTCAACTGCTCTTCAGTATGATTTGGTGTGCTGCAAACCAATGTTTTAAGTGACCCACATAGTCCATTGAAATGTTACAATTTAAGGACCGATTGATTTGTTGAAAATATAAACAGGATGTTCATAAAATCAAATGTGGAATCATCTGCGACTGAAAGATAAACTTTAGTCACTATCTTCCACAAGAGGTTATCTTGACGATGGAAGATAGTGACTAAAGTTTATCTTTCAGTCGCAGATGATTCCACATCTGATTTTATGAACATCCTGTTTATATTTTCAACAAATCAATCTATCATACCCCATGACAGGTTTTAATGTCAGAAAACACTAATTTCAAAGTGTCTCTCCAAAAGAAATGATTCTAACTTTTTCCATCTTTGCAAAGTGAGATTGCTTCTTGAAAATGTGTTTCCCATTTCTTCCGGTCTTCCTGATGATCGTGGAAGCGTGAAATAGATTTTCGTCGACAAAAATGTATTGAAGACCTAGTGAATGCGATGTCTCTCCTGCGTCAATGTTACGAATGATTTCTGGTGAGTACTCTCTTTTGGAAAACATTCTTCTTTGCCTCATTCATCTTTATGAGTTCTTAATTAAGACTGGAATAGAAAATCAAATAACTATCTGAATGGAAATGCAAATTTTCAATTTCAGATTTTTTCTTTTGAGTTAGGGACTTTTCAGAATATCTATCAGATGTAGTTCAATGTCCAGCGTGGCTTTAGCCGGGGAAGTAGTTGTTTTCTGTTAGACATTCACAAAAAATAACTTCATTTTAATCGTGGATTTTTCAATTCACAGAAAAATATTTCTATCAATATTCAATTGAGAATGTTTTCCTTTTCAACATGAATACCCCACAAGAGGTTATCTTGACGATGGAAGATAGTGACTAAAGTTTATCTTTCAGTCGCAGATGATTCCACATCTGATTTTATGAACATCCTGTTTATATTTTCAACAAATCAATCTATCATACCCCATGACAGGTTTTAATGTCAGAAAACACTAATTTCAAAGTGTCTCTCCAAAAGAAATGATTCTAACTTTTTCCATCTTTGCAAAGTGAGATTGCTTCTTGAAAATGTGTGTCCCATTTCTTCCGGTCTTCCTGATGATCGTGGAAGCGTGAAATAGATTTTCGTCGACAAAAATGCATTGAAGACCTAGTGAATGCGATGTCTCTCCTGCGTCAATGTTACGAATGATTTCTGGTGAGTACTCTCTTTTGGAAAACATTCTTCTTTGCCTCATTCATCTTTATGAGTTCTTAATTAAGACTGGAATAGAAAATCAAATAACTATCTGAATGGAAATGCAAATTTTCAATTTCAGATTTTTTCTTTGAGTTAGAGCCTTTTCAGAATATCTATCAGATGTAGTTCAATGTCCAGCGTGGCTTTAGCCGGGGAAGTAGTTGTTTTCTGTTAGACATTCACAAAAAATAACTTCATTTTAATCGTGGATTTTTCATTTCACAGAAAAATCTTTCTTTCAATATTCAATTGAGAATGTTTCCCTTTTCAACATGAATACCCCACAAGAGGTTATCTTGACGATGGAAGATAGTGACTAAAGTTTATCTTTCAGTCGCAGATGATTCCACATCTGATTTTATGAACATCCTGTTTATATTTTCAACAAATCAATCTATCATACCCCATGACAGGTTTCAATGTCAGAAAACACTAATTTCAAAGTGTCTCTCCAAAAGAAATGATTCTAACTTTTTCCATCTTTGCAAAGTGAGATTGCTTCTTGAAAATGTGTTTCCCATTTCTTCCGGTCTTCCTGATGATCGTGGAAGCGTGAAATAGATTTTCGTCGACAAAAATGTATTGAAGACCTAGTGAATGCGATGTCTCTCCTGCGTCAATGTTACGAATGATTTCTGGTGAGTACTCTCTTTTGGAAAACATTCTCCTTTGCCTCATTCATCTTTATGAGTTCTTAATTGAGACTGGAATAGAAAATCAAATAACTATCTGAATGGGAATGCAAATTTTCAATTTCAGATTTTTTCTTTTGAGTTAGGGCCTTTTCAGAATATCTATCAGATGTAGTTCAATATCCAGCGTGGCTTTAGCCGGGGAAGTAGTTGTTTTCTGTTAGACATAGGGGTGAAAACACTTTTTTCGCGATATCTCGGAAACTATGTGTCTTACAAAAAATTTGTGGAATCATAATTTGTAGCGAATTGTTTCGCCTACAAATATGTGGATTCATTTTTTTGCCCTAAATTGAAAATTAAAGGAGTTATAAGCAAAAAAGTGAGAAAATTTCTGTAAAAATTTTCTTTTTTGCTCTATAACTTTTTTTATGCATTTTACAAAAAAATTACTTCAGACCAATCTTGTAGATGATCTTTTGAAGAAAATTTTTCTCTATAATTTTTTTCAATTTCATTTATTTAAAACGCTGTTACAGCGCTCCAAAGTTGACCGGGTGCGTCAATGCTCATGAGAATCCGGTCGAAACGAAATGTTTAACTTATTTTTTATTTTTTTTTATTGTAAATATATTCTTACAAAATTTTTGTTAAATTCGAACAACTTTACTTATTCATTCCTAACTCTTTTTCTCGCCACCTATGAGGTAGAGTCTGTAAGCGCGTTTTTTTTTCAACGTGGTATCCCCAGTAGGCCTACTCCACGGACATCTTGCTTATAAGGTAATCCTCGTCATCTAATATTTCTAATCACTCATTAGCTAGCTACTCTAATCGACTTTTCTTCGATGGTCCAGGCTGTGGCTCAGAATCAAAATCAACGTCAAATGTGAAAGTGTGAGGAATGACAGGAGTTAAAATTGGAATCATAGTTGGAAGTTCATCTTCAAATTAATTTTCTTCCATTAACTTTGATATTTCCATAATGTTGCTGCATGTTTCGCCAGAACAATAGGCATACTGTAGAGCATTTTAGGCCTGCTTTTCTGCAGCCACACATGCTTCCACAGTTTCCTTTGCATCTGCAGAAAATTAATTTTATGAGATCGGGGGGTGCTGGAGGCTTGGAAGCTTGTATTGGCATCCAAATGTTTGCATGCTTCTTCCAGCCCCAATCTTCAGGATTTTGATATCTTCACATTTGATATTTTCACAGTCTCCGAGTATATCACCAGGTCCAGTCGTGGCTCGGAAGATCAAAAATTTATATGAACATATTTGTAGGCAAAACAATTTGGTACAAATTATGATTTCACAAATTTTTTGTAAGACGCATAGTTTCCGAGATATCGCGAAAAAAGTGTTTTCACCCCTTTTTCCAAGATGGCGGCCGGGGGATAAGGGTGGCGACCCCACAAACTTGAGGTTAAGCTTCTATTGACCCCTCACACATCTCCCAAAAATAAAATTGCGTCCTCTAAAAAATGCAAAGCTCATGTAACATTTCAATGGACTAACAGGAAATGATCTAAACTATTGAGGTCCAGAGACCTAGGTGGTCATGCCTGTCGTCCTCCGCGACCTATCCAGAGATTATTGTAATTTTGGTTAGAATATTCGCGCGCCAGTGCACTGAAGTGCGCTGGCGGCGCTCGGTTATGCATGAACTACAGTCGTTGGATATGGTAGGGATATAAAAAAAAGTCATGGCGAATTTTACAAACAAGAATATGTGAGATATTTGAACTGTTCCCAATTTTTCGTGTACTTAATCCGGTATCTTCCTCAATGGAATTCAAAAACCGCCACCTCAATTTCTGGTGTTCTTACCGTATGTTGTCTCTCTGTTAGATGATAATTCATATAAGTTATGTAAAAAAGAAAACGAATTCAACATATTCCAATCACCTCTTAGAGAAAAACCATTGTTTAAATGATGATTTCGAAATTTTACACGTAGAAAATAAAGATATTGAACAATTAGTTGAAAACGTTAGAAATTAATACGTTGAGAAATTCGAACTTATTACTCAACGACCAACTTGAATTGAATTATTCACCACTTTTGAATTTGTTTTCCTAGATTGAACTCTTTGTAATTATTACAATTGAGGATACATTTTATGTTTTGGGAGATTATTGTCGGTATTCACCTCGTTAGAGGTAATTACTGATAATGACCTTAGGTAATAGGTATAAAACTGTTGGCCATTGTATATTTAGTTTATTGTACATTCACCTGAAGAACCTACTGTGCCAACGAAACATGTAAATTTAAAAAAATTCTGTGAAAATCTAATCATGTGTGTTGTGATTTAAAATTACTATAAATTTCCATCAAGCAACGGCCGACTCAATCGTAAAAAAAAAATCTGTGCACGTACAATGAAATCTTTGGCGATGGAAATTTGAGGATTCAATTATTATTCAGGTTTCTGAACGTTTTTGTAATATGGTTTTTCCTTATGTTTCATACATAAATTCGAACTTCTGTCCAAGGTGAAGTGATCGTAAACTTGCATATTTTTATTTTATTATTGTTTAGCATTAAATAATTAATTTATTAACTTGTATTCTTCCATTTACGGAGAGGTAATATGGACATATTTACAGAGTGAACTATCAAATTTGTACCAAAAAACTAGTACAAATGTAAACCATTTCCAACAAACGTCGATACAAATCATAAATTGGAACAAATTTTGCACTTCAATATTATTATAGCAGGAGAAAGACACGAAAAGTAGATATTCGAGAACATTCCGCTGGAAGGTGCTGCAGCTGTGCGAAAATCATGTGAACTTGTACCAACCGATGGCCTCAGTGTTGTCTGTAACTTTAAAGTATGAATTTATATTTGTTTTGTACAGCGCTAATTGTACGTTTTTCTGCATGTCTGAGTTTTGGTAAGTGGCAAATATTTATGACTTGGGTCGCTGTGTTTAAAAGAGAAATCCAACAATAGCTTCAAGAACTCTAGAATCCACATCCCTAGCCAGAGCACAAGGTTCCAACAAAACCAACGTAACCAGATTCTTTGAAATTCTCAAGACAGTCCAAGACAACCAAAACTACCCTGATCATCGTATTTATAATTGTGACGAGACCGGTCTGTTAACGGATCAAACTAGAAACTTGAAGGTATTCGCTTTGAAAGGAAGGAGGCAGGTCGGAGTAATAACATCAGCAGAGAGAGGACTACTTTCAACGTTTGAAGTTTGCATGTCTGCAGGGGGAAATTTTATTTCCCAGAAAGAACATGAAGGCCGAGCTTGCAGATTGAGCTCTTCCTGAGTCAGAGTTTGCTTGTTCTTCCAGTGGCTGGATACAAACAGATATATTGAAAAAATGGTTTTACCAATTTTTAAACCATAACAAGCCTTCAGCAGAAGCTCCAGTCTTTCTAATTTTAGATGAGCATGCGACACATAAAAATAATATATATTTCATCAACAAGGAAAGGGAAAATCACACAACTGTGATATGTTTGCCTCCACACTGCAGTCATGAGCTGCAACCTCTTGATGGCACCCTTTGAGGCTTACTAGATCCAAGAGTGAAAAGTTCTCAGGAATAACCCTGGAAGGGCAATAACTCAATACACGACAACATATACATGAAGTGGTTCAAAGAATTGGCTATACGGGACGCAGAATACAAACCAAAGCTATGGTTGAGGATCATGGATGACACCTTCATTATATGGAATCACGGAGACGAATATCTCCAGGATTTCTTCTCAGGAATTAACAGAATCAGGGATTTGATCAAATTCACGATGGAAATGGAAACCAACAGTGCCTTACCCTTCCTCGATGTGAACGTTGAGAGAATAGGCAATGGAATCCGCACCTCCGTCTACAGAAAGAAGACACATACGGGGCAGTACCTCAGTTACAGCTACAACCATCCGAGTTCGACGAAGAGAGGGATCGTGAGAACGTTGGTAGAGAGAGCGACGCACATATGCAACGACGTGGAGTCACTAGATGCCGAATTAAACCACATCAGAGAGGACCTTCACCGGAATGGATATCCCAAGAAACTCCTAGAAGAAGTATTGAAACAACTCCGGAGAACGAAGACGTCTGAAGAGCAACAACAATGCACAGTGATCTGCCTTCCGTACATCAGAGGTGTCTCCGAAAAGATCAGAAGGATCGGAAACAAGTTCAACATCAAGAGCTGCTTCCAATCCGGCAGTACTTTACGGAGTTTCCTGACCAAGACCAAACCTGACAACCAGAATGAAATCAGTAAGAATTGCATTTATGAAGTTCCATGTGAATGCGGAGATTCCTACATTGGAGAGACAAAGAGACCGTTATTGGTACGATTGGATGAGCACAAAAAATGGACTCAACGTGGAGAAACATCAAAATCTGGAATCGCTGACCACGCCTGGACTGAGCACCATCGAGTTCTATGGGACGACGCAAGTGTTCTTCATAGAGATGAGCATTGGTTCAAACGAAAGTTCAAAGAGGCCGCCTACATCAAAGCCAATAACGCCTTCAGTCAACCAAGCGTTGAGATCAAGAACGTATGGAAACCACTGATTGCTCTTTCTGGCGGGCTGCAGAGGCGCGAAACTTCACGCACCACAACACCGCGCGAAATTACACGCACCACTGCACATGGTGGAATTACACGCATCATTGCACCGACAGTCATATAAATTGGTAAGTAGCACCTAAACTTGTCATTATTCACCTGAAGACGATTGCAGATATAAGCATTCGAAACGTCGTGAAAAACCTTTTGAATCCATTAGGACGATGGACATCCGAAACGATAGTAATCAACTCAATACCAAATCAGCAAACTCCTTGGTGGGGCACTTTTACATGCAGCAGTACCTACAACAGCTATCAACGGGTTTACCAAATGCGGAATTTTTTCTTTCAACCCAAACGTGTTTTGTGCTGCAGAAGTGTCAGACATTCCGATGAACGATGGCAAGAATGACGAGGGCCAAAATTTAGGTGAAAATGTAGCAAACCGTATAAATGCATTGGAATAACATGAAGATGGATAAGCAGCAACATATGATGAGGCCAAACATTTCCCCAGTGTTGGACATTTTGTTAAAAAACGGGCGACAGCCGGACCAAGCTGTAGAGATTTGGCTGGAATGCAGGCAGTTACTGTACCTAGCAGTGCAGATTTGGAAGTTTCCGGACCCATTGGCAGATATTTGGCTGGAAAGGTGGCAGTTGATAAACCTAGTAGCATAGATTTGGCAGAGGGCAGATAAAAGAAAATTTTCCCTTACAAAAAACACAGTCAAATAAACGACTTAATTTTGAAGAAGAAGACGAAGAAAAAAGAGAGGAGGAAGAAGATTGCATATGTTTTTATTGCAACGAACCTTATTCTAAACCAAGATAAAATTAGGACTGGATTAGGTGCTCCCTTTGCAAGGAATGGGCTCACCAAGAATGTGCAGGATGTGAAGGAGACGACGATGATATTCATTGTGAATATTGCAAAAAATAGTCTGTTTAGCTTTTACTAATTCTGATTTATTTCCTTATAGACATACTTTTATCAGCAAACAGAATTGTAGTTAATTTAAAACTGAAACTTAATTTTGTATTCATAACAACTTAAACTCTAGAAGAAGATTATGTTATATTACTTGTATATTAATAGAAAAATCGAAGTGCAGTCTTCTTCACAACAAAAGTTCAATATAAATTGAACCAGAAAATGGTAGATCACAGGGGAAAAACAACTACTTTCCTGGCAAATACCACGCAGAACGTTGAATGATATTCACCTGAAAATCCATGCATAACTCCATATAAATGTACATTGAATGCAAATGTTTCTTTCTGATAAGCTCGATTATGTTTAATTTATGTCGTGTTCTCCTAACAATCCGCATACCGGTTTCAGGCTTTTTTGGCCCTCATCAGTACGGAGTAGTCACCAGCCAGAGGTCCGAAGAGCTCTGACCGAAGCGAGACACAACATAAACAGAACCATCATCGAGTCTATAACACCTATAGGTACGCTGAAAAAGAAAACTTTCAACTGGCGGTACCTAGTGACAGAAAGAAACACTCCGAAAATCTCCCACCTCGATAGGTGTCTAAATAAAAGATTCCTTCTCAGTAGGAGTGGCAAGCCCGACTAGCATATAGTGAAAGATAAACGCCATGTGGAGTGGAATAAAAATAGAAAAATCCAAGTGCAGTCTTCTTCACAACAAAAGTTCAATATAAATTGAACCAGAAAATGGTAGATCACAGGGGAAAAACAACTACTTTCCTGGCAAATACCACGCAGAACGTTGAATGATATTCACCTGAAAATCCATGCATACCTCCATATAGATGAACATTGAATGCAAATGTTTCTTTCTGATAAGCTCGATTATGTTTAATTTATGTCGTGTTCGCCTAACAATCCGCATACCGGTTTCAGGCTTTTTGGCCCTCATCAGTACGGAGTTATATTGAACTTTTGTTGTGAAGAAGACTGCACTTCGATTTTTCTATTTTTATTCCACTTCACATGGCGTTTATCTTTCACTATATGCTAGTCGGGCTTCCACTCCTATTGAGAAGGAATTTTTTTCAATGGCGTTTATTTTCACTAGGTACCGCCAGTTAAAGTTTTCTTTTCGGCGTACCTATAGTGTATAGACTCGATGATGGTTCTGTTTATGTTGTGTCTCGCTTCGGTCAAGTCTTCGGACCTCTGGCTGTGACTCCGTACTGATGAGGCCAAAAGCCTGAAACCGGTATGTGGATTGTTAGGCGAACACGACATAAATTGGACATAATCGAGCTTATCAGAAGAAACATTTGCATTCAATGTTCATTTATCTGGAGGTATGCATGGATTTTCAGGTGAATATCATTCAACGTTCTGCGTGGTATTTGCCAGGAAAGTAGTTGTTTTTCCCCTGTGATCTACCATTTTCTGGTTCAATTTATATTGAACTTTTGTTGTGAAGAAGACTGCACTTCGATTTTTCTATTTTTATTCCACTTCATATGGCGCTTATATTTCACTTGTATATTAGTTTGACTCTCAGTTTCATAAATAGCCCGTTTGATTCATACACTAAGCCCGATACGATCAATTTAGTTATGTTATAAGTAATGATATCCACTAAGACTCTATCTGTACTGTAAAGTGGCCAGGGTCTGGCCACTTTACCCGACCTATACGGGCAAAGTGGCCACTATGTTGTTTTTTTTAAACTAATGTACCTTTCAAAACATAAAACCAACACAAAAACACGATATATTAAGAAACTGAAGTTTTTAAAGTGGTAACCGAACAAAATTGTTCTGTTTTGTCCAGTTGTTCGAAAAATATTATGATTTCTTTGGGAATCCCATATCTATTGAAAATAATACAATGAATCGTTTTCTTAACATTGAAAAATGCGCAATTAGTTACTGAGAACCAGAGTAACATTTTTATACATTTGTTCATATTTCCTATATTCTATGTTAGTTTCCCAACACCATCGGGTTCAATAGTATTCAATGAAATATTGCATCAACGAAATATTGATCAAAAGAAATGAAAATATTGCTGAGTTATTGATACATATTGTCGATACCACACGAACTATATCAAAGAACTAGTCGATACATAAATCATATCAGAATAGTCGCCGCGATAAAACAACATAATCCCGATTCCTGCGATAAAAAAAACTATAGCAGTTCAAAGCGGCGTTCAACATATGGGTGTCTGCCGAGCAACAGATATTAAGACGACGATTTGTCAAACACAGAAACGTATTTTGTTGATATATTTGACAGGCGATAACGCGCCGCGTATTATTTCAAGACTCTCCTGTCTGGCTAGAACTTCGACCATATTTCGTCGCTAATGACTCGCTCGAAAATTACCTCCCAGAGCAATTCTGCTAATTGGTTGATCGCCTGAAATAAACAGTGCGCAGAATTTGCTTGTTTGACTTAACGTCAACTGCGAATCAAAATGTTTTCATTATCAACGTAGCAAAAACCCCGAGTGCTAAATTATGACGTCTAATTGATATTATGCGGCCTGACCTCAGTTTAGAGGCGATGATATATGTACGAAGAATATGTTGCTCTTGGATTCTTAATGGGAAGTCATTCATTTGATCGTCTATTCATCATTGTTCCAGGAGCGACAAAGGACAATGTCCATTCCATAACATGAAAGATATCAGAATAGTATCTGATCAAGTATCTGATGGGAAAAATCGAATTAAACGGTTTTCTTCACATAAATCAGTTCAAAAGAAATTTCTTAAATTCCTGTTCTACAAGAAACACCACACTTATCCCATTTATCACTACGAATACGATTTACTATTGGAAGAATTCAATTTTGTTAGCCTGAGAAAACGTAGAGAAATAGCAAATATCATAGAAAAATCGAATTTAAACGGTTTTCTTCACATAAAGGATTCAATATAAAATTGAACCAGAGAAAGGTAGATCTCAGGTGAAAAACAACTACTTTCCTGGCAAATACCACGCAGAACGTTGAATGATATTCACCTGAAAATCCATGCATACTTCCATAAAATATCAATGGACATTGAATGCAAATGTTTCTTTCTGATAAGCTCGATTATGTTTAATTTAAGTCGTGTTCACCTAACAATCCGCATACCGGTTTCAGGCTTCTTGGCCCTCATCAGTACGAGTAGTCAACCAGCCAAAAGTCCAAAGAACTCTGGCTGAAGTGAGACACAACGTAAACAAACCATCATCGATCTTGTAACACCTATAGGTACGCCGGAAAGATAAACTTTAACTGGCGGTACCTAGTGACGAAAGAAACACTCCGAAAATCTCCCACCTCGATAGGTTTCTAATGAAAGATTCCTTCTCAGTAGGAGTGGCAAGCCCGTCTAGCATATAGTGAGAGATAAGTGCCATGTGAAGTGGAATGAATAGAAAAATCGAATTTAAACGGTTTTCTTCACATAAAGGATTCAATATAAAATTGAACCAGAGAAAGGTAGATCTCAGGTGAAAAACAACTACTTTCCTGGCAAATACCACGCAGAACGTTGAATGATATTCACCTGAAAATCCATGCATACTTCCATAAAATATCAATGGACATTGAATGCAAATGTTTCTTTCTGATAAGCTCGATTATGTTTAATTTAAGTCGTGTTCACCTAACAATCCGCATACCGGTTTCAGGCTTCTTGGCCCTCATCAGTACGGAGTAGTCAACCAGCCAAAAGTCCAAAGAACTCTGGCTGAAGTGAGACACAACGTAAACAAACCATCATCGATCTTGTAACACCTATAGGTACGCCGGAAAGATAAACTTTAACTGGCGGTACCTAGTGACAGAAAGAAACACTCCGAAAATCTCCACCTCGATAGGTTTCTAATAAAAGATTCCTTCTCAGTAGAATTGTGCAAGCCCGTCTAGCATATAGTGAGAGATAAGTGCCAGTTGAAGTGGAATGAATAGAAAAATCGAATTTAAACGGTTTTCTTCACATAAAGAATTCAATATAAAATTGAACCAGAGAAAGGTAGATCTCAGGTGAAAAACAACTACTTTCCTGGCAAATACCACGCAGAACGTTGAATGATATTCACCTGAAAATCCATGCATACTTCCATAAAATATCAATGGACATTGAATGCAAATGTTTCTTTCTGATAAGCTCGATTATGTTTAATTTAAGTCGTGTTCACCTAACAATCCGCATACCGGTTTCAGGCTTCTTGGCCCTCATCAGTACGGAGTAGTCAACCAGCCAAAAGTCCAAAGAACTCTGGCTGAAGTGAGACACAACGTAAACAAACCATCATCGATCTTGTAACACCTATAGGTACGCCGGAAAAGATAAACTTTAACTGGCGGTACCTAGTGACAGAAAGAAACACTCCGAAAATCTCCCACCTCGATAGGTTTCTAATAAAAGATTCCTTCTCAGTAGAAGTGGCAAGCCCGTCTAGTATATAGTGAGAGATAAGTGCCATGTGAAGTGGAATGAATAGAAAAATCGAATTTAAACGGTTTTCTTCACATAAAGGATTCAATATAAAATTGAACCAGAGAAGGTAGATCTCAGGTGAAAAACAACTACTTTCCTGGCAAATACCACCCAGAACGTTGAATGATATTCACCTGAAAATCCATGCATACTTCCATAAAATATCAATGGACATTGAATGCAAATGTTTCTTTCTGATAAGCTCGATTATGTTTAATTTAAGTCGTGTTCACCTAACAATCCGCATACCGGTTTCAGGCTTCTTGGCCCTCATCAGTACGGAGTAGTCAACCAGCCAAAAGTCAAAGAACTCTGGCTGAAGTGAGACACAACGTAAACAAACCATCATCGATCTTGTAACACCTATAGGTACGCCGGAAAAGATAAACTTTAACTGGCGGTACCTAGTGACGAAAAGAAACATCCGAAATCTCCCACCTCGATAGGTTTCTAATAAAAGATTCCTTCTCAGTAGAATGGCAAGCCCGTCTAGCATATAGTGAGAGATAAGTGCCATGTGAAGTGGAATGAATAGAAAAATCGAATTTAAACGGTTTTCTTCACATAAAGGATTCAATATAAAATTGAACCAGAGAAGGTAGATCTCTGGTTAAAAACAACTACTTTCCCTGGCAAATACCAACCAGAACGTTGAATGATATTCACCTGAAAATCCATGCATACTTCCATAAAATATCAATGGACATTGAATGCAAATGTTTCTTTCTGATAAGCTCGATTATGTTTAATTTAAGTCGTGTTCACCTAACAATCCGCATACCGGTTTCAGGCTTCTTGGCCCTCATCAGTACGGAGTAGTCAACCAGCCAAAAGTCCAAAGAACTCTGGCTGAAGTGAGACACAACGTAAACAAACCATCATCGATCTTGTAACACCTATAGGTACGCCGGAAAGGATAAACTTTAACTGGCGGTACCTAGTGACAGAAAGAAACACTCCGAAAATCTCCACCTCGATAGGTTTCTAATAAAGATTCCTTCTCAGTAGGAATTGGCAAGCCCGTCTAGCATATAGTGAGAGATAAGTGCCATGTGAAGTGGAATGAATAGAAAAATCGAATTTAAACGGTTTTCTTCACATAAAGGATTCAATATAAAATTGAACCAGAGAAAGGTAGATCTCAGGTGAAAAACAACTACTTTCCTGGCAAATACCACGCAGAACGTTGAATGATATTCACCTGAAAATCCATGCATACTTCCATAAAATATCAATGGACATTGAATGCAAATGTTTCTTTCTGATAAGCTCGATTATGTTTAATTTAAGTCGTGTTCACCTAACAATCCGCATACCGGTTTCAGGCTTCTTGGCCCTCATCAGTACAGGTAGTCAACCAGCCAAAGTCCAAAGAACTCTGGCTGAAGTGAGACACAACGTAAACAAACCATCATCGATCTTGTAACACCTATAGGTACGCCGGAAAATAAACTTTAACTGGCGGTACCTAGTGACGAAAGAAACACTCGAAAATCTCCACCTCGATAGGTTTCTAATAAAGATTCCTTCTCAGTAGAAGTGGCAAGCCCGTCTAGCATATAGTGAGAGATAAGTGCCATGTGAAGTGGAATGAATAGAAAATCGAATTTAAACGGTTTCTTCACATAAAGGATTCAATATAAAATTGAACCAGAAAGGTAGATCTCAGGTGAAAAACAACTACTTTCCTGGCAAATACCAGCAGAACGTTGAATGATATTCACCTGAAAATCCATGCATACTTCCATAAAATATCAATGGACATTGAATGCAAATGTTTCTTTCTGATAAGCTCGATTATGTTTAATTTAAGTCGTGTTCACCTAACAATCCATACCGGTTTCAGGCTTCTTGGCCTCATCAGTACGGAGTAGTCAACCAGCCAAAGTCCAAAGAACTCTGGCTGAAGTGAGACACAACGTAAACAAACCATCATCGATCTTGTAACACCTATAGGTACGCCGGAAAGATAAACTTTAACTGGCGGTACCTAGTGACGAAAGAAACACTCGAAATCTCCACCTCGATAGGTTTCTAATAAAGATTCCTTCTCAGTAGAGTGGCAAGCCCGTCTAGCATATAGTGAGAGATAAGTGCCATGTGAAGTGGAATGAATAGAAAAATCGAATTTAAACGGTTTCTTCACATAAAGGATTCAATATAAAATTGAACCAGAGAAGGTAGATCTCAGGTGAAAAACAACTACTTTCCTGGCAAATACCACGCAGAACGTTGAATGATATTCACCTGAAAATCCATGCATACTTCCATAAAATATCAATGGACATTGAATGCAAATGTTTCTTTCTGATAAAGCTCGATTATGTTTAATTTAAGTCGTGTTCACCTAACAATCCGCATACCGGTTTCAGGCTTCTTGGCCCTCATCATTTGCATTCAATGTCCATTGATTTTATGGAAGGTATGCAGGATTTTCAGGTGAATATCATTCAACATTCTGCGTATTGCCGGAAATAGGTTGTTTTCACCTGAGATCTACCTTCTCCGGTTCAATTTATATTGAATCCTTTATGTGAAAACGTTTAAATTCGATTTCTATTCATTCCACTCACATGGCACTTATCTCACTAATGCTAGAGGGCTGACTACTGAAAGAATCTTATTTAGAAACTATCGAGTTGGGAATTTCAGTGTTCTTTCTGTCACTAGGTACCGCCAGTTAAAGTTTATCTTTCCGGCGACCTATAGGTGTTACAAGATCGATGATGGTTTGTTTACGTTGTCTCACTTCAGCCAGAGTTCTTTGGAACTTTGGCTGGTTGACTACTCCGTACTGATGAGGCCAAGAAGCCTGAAACCGGTATGCGGATTGTTAGGTGAACACGACATAAATTAAACATAATCGAGCTTATCAGAAAGAAACATTTGCATTCAATGTCCATTGATATTATATGGAAGTGTTCATGGATTTTCAGGTGAACATCATTCAACGTTCTGCGTGGTATTTGCCAGGAAAGTAGTTGTTTTTCACCTGAGATCTACCTTGCTCCGGTTCAATTTTATATTGAATCCTTTATGTGAAGAAAACCGTTTAAATTCGATTTTTCTATTCATTCCACTTCACATGGCACTTATCTCTCACTATATGCTAGACGGCTTGCCACTCTACTGAGAAGGAATCTTTATTTAGAAACCTATCGAGGTGGGAGATTTTCGGAGTGTTTCTTTCTGTCACTAGGTACCGCCAGTTAAGTTTATCTTTTCCGGCGTACCTATAGGTGTTACAAGATCGATGATGGTTTGTTTACGTTGTGTCTCACTTCAGCCAGAGTTCTTTGGAACTTTGGCTGGTTGACTCCGTACTGATGAGGGCCAAAGCCTGAAACCGGTATGCGGATTGTTAGGTGAACACGACATAAATTAAACATAATCGAGCTTATCAGAAAGAAACATTTGCATTCAATGTCCATTGATATTATAGGAAGTATGCATGGATTTTCAGGTGAATATCATTCAACGTTCTGCGTGGTATTGCCAGGAAAGTAGTTGTTTTCACCTGAGATCTACCTTTCTCCGGTTCAATTTTATATTGAATCCTTTATGTGAAAGAACCGTTTAAATTCGATTTTTCTATTCATTCCACTTCACATGGCACTTACTCTCACTATATGCTAGACGGGCTTGCCATCTACTGAGAAGGAATCTTTATTAGAAACCTATCGAAGTGGGAGATTTTCGAGTGTTTCTTTCTGTCACTGGTACCGCCAGTTAAAGTTTATCTTTCGCGTACCTATAGGTGTTACAAGATCGATGATGGTTTGTTTACGTTGTGTCTCACTTCAGCCAGAGTTCTTTGACTTTGGCTGGTTGACTCCCGTACTGATGAGGGCCAAACCCGAAACCGGTATGCGGATTGTTAGGTGAACACGACAAATTAAACATAATCGAGCTTATCAGAAAACATTTGCATTCAATGTCCATGATATTTTATGGAGTATGCATGGATTTTCAGGTGAATATCATTCAACGTTCTGCGTGGTATTTGCCAGGAAAGTAGTTGTTTTCACCTGAGATCTACCTTTCTCTGGTTCAATTTATATTGAATCCTTTATGTGAAGAAACCGTTTAAATTCGATTTTCTATTCATTCCACTTCACATGGCACTTATCTCTCACTATATGCTAACGGGCTTGCACTCCTACGAGAAGAATCTTTATTAGAAACCTATCGAGGTGGGAGATTTTCGAGTGTTCTTTCTGTCACTAGGTACCGCCAGTTAAAGTTTATCTTTCGGCGTACCTATAGGTGTTACAAGATCGATGATGGTTTGTTTACGTTGTGTCTCCTTCAGCCAGAGTTCTTTGGACTTTTGGCTGGTTGACTCCGTACTGATGAGGGCCAAGAAGCCTGAAACCGGTATGCGATTGTAGTGAACACGACTTAAATTAAACATAATCGAGCTTATCAGAAAGAAACATTTGCATTCAATGTCTATTGATATTTTATGGAAGTATGCATGGATTTTCAGGTGAATATCATTCAACGTTCTGCGTGGTATTTGCCAGGAAAGTAGTTGTTTTTCACCTGAGATCTACCTTTCTCTGGTTCAATTTTATATTGAATCCTTTATGTGAAGAAAACCGTTTAAATTCGATTTTTCTATTCATTCCACTTCACATGGCACTTATCTCTCAGCAAATATCATATTTGTATACAAACTGATAAATAACCAAGTTGACTCAACATCTCTATTATCACTATTAAATTTCAATACTCCACGTATTTCGTCAAGGTCACACTTGTCTTTTCGAATCGACATGCCAAATTCACAGCATCACTACAATAGTCCAATCTCAACTATGTGTAGAAGCCTCAACAATGTACCCTCTGTAGACATCTTCTTTTCTAACTTGAATGAATTTAGAAAGCAACTGTATAAACTTATTCCAAATTAGCTTCGCCATATATACACTTTGAATTTTTTACTTGTATCTCCTTCGTGCATCTGTACTTTATTCTAAGTTATCACCTTTTCTATGTAATCTAACCTTCACTCTTTCGAATGACATATAGCTAGGCATCTTTTTGTTATGATTTTGTTATTATTTGTTACCATTGATTATCATTTACTCCTGATTTACCATTCACTTCAAATTGTTATAATTATTATTATTATATACTCCTGTTATTGGGCTTAGGCCTGTTGGATGTATTATGTCTAAAATAAAAAAAAAAAAAATAAAGGATTCAATATAAAATTGAACCAGAAAATGGTAGATCTCAGGTGAAAAACAACTACTTTCCTGGCAAATACCACGCAGAACGTTGAATGATATTCACCTGAAAATCCATGCATACTTCCATATAATATCAATGGACATTGAATGCAAATGTTTCTTTCTGATAAGCTCGATTATGTTTAATTTATGTCGTGTTCACCTAACAATCCGCATACCGGTTTCAGGCTTCTTGGCCCTCATCAGTACGGAAGTCAACCAGCCAAAGGTCCAAGAACTCTGGCTGAAGTGAGACACAACGTAAACAAACCATCATCGAGCTTGTAACACTATAGGTACGCCGGAAAGATAAACTTTAACTGGCGGTACCTAGTGACAGAAAGAAACACTCCGAAAATCTCCCACCTCGATAGGTTTCTAAATAAAAGATTCCTTCTCAGTAGGAGTGGCAAGCCGTCTAGCATATAGTGAAAGATAAGTGCCACGTGAAGTGGAATGAATAGAAAAATCGAATTAAACGGTTTTCTTCACATAAAGGATTCAATATAAAATTAAACATAATCGAGCTTATCAGAAAGAAACATTTGCATTCAATGTCCATTGATATTATATGGAAGTATGCATGGATTTTCAGGTGAATATCATTCAACGTTCTGCGTGGTATTTGCCAGGAAAGTAGTTGTTTTTCACCTGAGATCTACCATTTTCTGGTTCAATTTTATATTGAATCCTTTATGTGAAGAAAACCGTTTAATTCGATTTTTCTATTCATTCCACTCCACATGGCACTTATCTTTCACTATATGCTAGACGGGCTCCACTCCTACTGAGAAGGAATCTTTTATTTAGAAACCTATCGAGGTGGGAGATTTTCGGAGTGTTTCTTCCTGTAACTAGGTACCGCCAGTTAAAGTTTATCTTTTCCGGCGTACCTATAGGTGTTACAAGCTCGATGATGGTTTGTTTACGTTGTGTCTCACTTCAGCCAGAGTTCTTTGGACCTTTGGCTGATTGACTACTCCGTACTGATGAGGGCCAAGAAGCCTGAAACCGGTATGCGGATTGTTAGGTGAACACGACATAAATTAAACATAATCGAGCTTATCAGAAAGGAACATTTGCATTCAATGTCCATTGATATTATATGGAAGTATGCATGGATTTTCAGGTGAATATCATTCAACGTTCTGCGTGGTATTTGCCAGGAAAGTAGTTGTTTTTCCCCTGAGATCTACCATTTTCTGGTTCAATTTTATATTGAATCCTTTATGTGAAAAAACCGTTTAATTCGATTTTTCTATTCATTCCACTTCACATGGCACTTATCTTTCAAGTATCTGATGGTTCAACAATAAATTTATTGATTACTCTCGTTTCGGACGTCCATGGACTTTATGGATTTGAAAGGTTTTCACAACGTTTCGATTGCTTGTATCTGCAATCGTCTTCAGGTGAATACTGACAAGCTTAGGTGCTACTTACGTATTTATATGTCTGTCGGTGCGTGTAATTCCGCCATGTGCAGTGGTGCGTGTGATTTCGCGCGGTGTATCAAGTTATCGTCTACAACCTTCTAACAATATCGGAGCTCCAATATTGCTCCTTGATCTTTAACTAGCCAGGTCGCAATATTGTTCTTTTAAGTAGATAGTTAAGTTATAATTCTCAGTGCATAGCGCAGAAAATGAATCACCTCAGAAACAAAGTACATTAGGACAACTTAAATCCGATATTGTTCTCACCACATTTGGTGTCCCACAGGGCCCACATTCAGGACCCTTACTATTCAATATATATGTTAATGATATCGCAATATATTTTTAGTTCGACAAAATATTAATGTACGCCGATGATTGGTCCATTATTGCCTGCTACATACAGGGTCACTGATATGTATGGAAACGGACGAGTATCCCCTTAAATAAGATAGCTAGCGAAAATGTTAAAACACAAAATTTTTAGGGTTTTTCAAAAACTATTACAATAAAAAAAAATTAGGTATACAGAATCAGTAAAAAAGTCATGACGAAACAAAGATGCTTTTTCTTTAAAGGTACACCCTGTATATTATTCCATATATCAATTCTTCTCAAAATTCTTAATAAAATTGAGATAGCACATCATATCCTGAATTTAACCATTTTCGAGATATCGATTCTGAAAATAACTTTCTTATAATTATACAAAAATATTTTAGTCCATTAAGTTTATAGTCAATCAAGTTATCTATGAAAGTTTCTAGCTCCATAACAACGCCGCATCGTTCTTTTGTCAAACAGTGATGATCTTGACAACACATTTCAAAAAAATACATTTAGTGTGATTAATTTTCGCGCAAGGTGATATGGTGATAGTTGTGATATTTTCAATGAATTGCATCCCGATCGGCAACCTCTTTCTAAATCAACCGTTTCAAAAACATTGCAGCGGTTTCATGAAACTGGAGGTGTCAAAGATCGACCAGAAAGTGGAAGACCAGTAAGCGTTACAAATGAAGAAAATTCTTTGAATGTCATGTTAGATGTGGTGGAAAATCCAATAAATTCGACACAACAAAGGGCTTTAAATCATAACATGAATCGAAATTCCTTTCAAAAAATTTGCAAACTGCAAAAATTCCATCCATATAAAATTCATTTGTTACAAGAATTGAGGAAAGACGATTTTGATCATAGAATCGAGTTCTGTGAAGTTATTATGGATAAATTAAACGAAAATGTCAACTTCATTTTGTTTAAATGGGCACGTAAACTGACACAACTGTAGGTATTGGTCAGACCAAAATCCACATTGAATGGAGGAAGTTCACACTCAACGATCAAAAAAAGTAAATGTTTGGTGTGGCATTATTGATGGACACGTCATTTTATAAACGGAAATTTGAACTCTGAACGATATTTATTACTTTCGCAAGAGCATATTATTCCAGAGCTTGGACGATTTTTCCCAAACAATAACAATCCCAATTTGACGACAGAACAAAATATGGTTTCAACAAGATGGTTCTCCTCCACATTTTGGACGTGTGGTACGGGCATATCTAGATGAAACTTTTCCTGATAAATGGACTGGACGCAGGGGGGCAATTGAATGCCCAGCTAGGTCTCCCGATATGATCCCACTTGACTTTTCACTGTGGGGTTACATAAAAATGTAGTCTGCAAAAATAGGCCGCAAAATATCGAAGAGTTGCAAGAAAGGATAAGGCATGAAATTTTCACGATGTCTCCCAACATGATGATTTTAGATTCATTACAAAAAAAAATTCAGCGAATTCATTACTGTCAGGAGGTAAATGGTAAACACTTTGAGCACCTTATTAAATAGAATTCCAAAGAAAATATTTGTTGTTTATTAAAACTTGTTTCCTCTCTTTTTTTTCTGGCATAAAATTTCAAATATTCAGGACATTCATTGAAAAATAATTTTTTTCGCTTCATGCATTTTGATCAACTCTGAACAATTATGCTATTTTCTGTGAAAAAATAATAATTAAAATTTAATCATATCCATAATACTCCACCTTGTGTAATTTTCATAATAAATATGGACTTTTTCTTCAATGAATTTGAGAGTGGTAAAAAGTTATTTTCAAAATTCGATATTTTGAAAAAGTTTGAATTTAGGATATGATGTGCTATATCAATTTTATTTAGAATTTTGAGAAGAATTGAAGTATGGAATAATATACAGGGTGTTCCGTTAAAGAAAAAGCAACTAGTTTCGTCATGATTTTGTTACTGAACCTGTGTGCGTTTTTTCTATTGTAATAGATTTCAAAAAATTCTAAAAGTTTCGTGTCTTAACATTTTCCGGTAGCTATCTTACTTTAGGAGATAATCGACCGTTTCCATACATATCAGCCACCCTGTATCTTATAATACGATTTCACATGTCACTATCGTGAAAGATCTCGGAATTGTATTAGACTCGAAATTGCTAATCTATTAGCATATTTCAAAAATTTCTACATCTTATACAGAGTTATGATAACAAACAAGTATTTAAATTCGCACATGAAGAACATTTTAATACATTTTTAGAAAAAAGAAACTTAGATCATTACTTAGTAACTGGTTGAATTTAATATTGTGTATGGCATCGCGAGATTGGGTGGTACTTTTAAGAATCACTCAGTACAACTTGACGTTATTCACAAACGTTTCATAAAAATAAAGATTACTTATTTCCAGTGAAGTCATATTTGAAGAAAGTGGTGTGTTGAATATGAGACAATTGTAAACGTTATTCACAAACGTTTCATAAAAATGAAGATTACTTATTCCAGTGATCTCATCTTTAGAGACAATGGTGTGTCAGATATAAGACAATGATACCTTGGAATAATTATGTTGCTGAAACATGATATTAAAAACGAATTTATCACCATGCAACATATATATGAAACAAGACAAAAAAGAAACTATGCAAACAAAATCTATGAAAACAAATACTGAAAAATAATTTCAATAGTCCCACATATCTACCGTATACTGCCCACAGCAATGAAATGAATTAAATTTGAAAAATATTATAAAAAGGGATGACCATTATTACATAGTTTCGTTGAAAACATCAAACAATAATATAATGTTCCTTGATATAAACGATAATTGAATTAAAATATTCATTCATACCTAACTAATCTATTCCGCAAACCAACCTCTACACAAGGACCTATATGCCTACATAACAGGCAAATCTACCGGAACAGCATTACACCGAATTCATGTACTCTTCCTAGGTTAAGTTTAATTAGTAATAACAGACGTACTTAGAGTTTTTTCCGAACCCCAATAATAATTTACTTATGCTAAGGTGATTATTTCGTAGATGTAGTTAGCGATTGCTGTAATAACGTACCTAGCGTTATTACTTATTAATTCATGACAGATCGGCTTTAGGCTCACTTTTATAGGTGCGGTTTAAACTTCAGTTTAAACTTGAGTTCAAACCAAATTTTAAACTTGGTTTAACCATAACTATGCATTTGAGCGTTTTATAAGTTTCGTTCATTACGGCAAATTATTTTTATTTGTGTTGTGTTGACACCTAAAATAAACGCCAATTAGGAATTCAAAATAAGGGATACTCTCTCTGGTGTTGATTTTGGAAACTATACATACTTACATTGTTTACTTTTCCAAACATTAATGTTTATAATATGATTTTAGCCATTGTATACCTAAAACTTGTCGAATCTCTTGTGATTGTTGACATTTAATGAAATTCTTGTTTACCTGTTGACTATTGTTTGTCCTCGAGTGAAAAAATGAGTGATTCAAGTTCAAATCATTATTGTTGTGTACCTCAATGTGACTCTTGGCCAAAACGATCCCGTTGTACTGGAATAAGTTTTTATCATTTTCCGTGAGAAAATGAATGTAACCTACTGGTGCAGACTAATCTAGGATTGAGTGAGTCTATAGACAGACGACGGGCTCTTGAGATCTTGAAGAAGAATACAGTTCCTTCCCGAAATGTTCTTTCAGAATCGTGTGTGGCCACGAAAAAAAGTTAAAAAGAGAACCTTTGAAGAGAGTTGAGAAGAAAAAAAAGAGACTTAAGAAGAGAAAAAAGAGATATTATTCGACAGGAAAAAGAGTGACTATATATGTGTATCTAGGTGATAAAGACACATTTTCACACCATCTTGTTTATTTTAAATGAAATAAAAAAAACTGTTTTATTTTCAATTCGAACATTCACAAATAATAATGTGTAACATTTCTTCAAAATAATTCATAATAATTCCTGATGACTTCACTAAGCTGTCCAAAAAATATTGAAAAATTATACCAAATGGAAATATTTTCAGAAAAACTCCGGTCTGGTTTGAATTTTTGACACTCTGGCGCTGGCATCTAATTTTGAATTCCCAATTGACAATGATCGATCAGAAAATACTAGTGTTTCGTGAGTTTGTTTTTTGTTTCCCGTTTCCTTTCGAATATTTCGAATCTTTGGAGAATAAATATCAATAAAATGACTAAAACCGAAGAAAAAAAACCATTTGAAATATTTCAAGGGTTGTTTTGAAATACATAACTGATTTGTTGTTCGTTGTAAGAGATGACCTATATGCTGGAGCAATATTTCTACGGATTGTTTAGAAATACCTACTGGAACGTGTCATAAATTCCAGATCGTTTTAGATAACAAAGTGATTATGGTCGGAAATTCCTTGTATTTCTGGGAGCTTCTACAATATCAGTAACATCATCATCTGCCAAAAGATCTTCGAAAACAAAGTAATCTTTTTCAACGAATTAAAGTAATAAAATGTCAATCTCCGAAATTATTTATTTTCTCCGGTAGATCTCACTTTTGTCACAATGTCGATCCTGATTCTCAACGCGCAGGCTCAATCTCAATCTGGAGTTCAACTAGTGCTTATTGCATCTTTTAAAATAACGAATGGATTGGATTCTCGTTAACCGAAACCTATAAAACCTATTTGGTCATTCTTTAATTAAAATCTGGGGTTATCAACTCCCCGAAAAAAATAACCAGTCTGAAGATCTTCGAAAAGGTGAGGGAAAATAATAACCACGTTGACGAGAAGGATTCAGTGAAATACCTGGGAGAAGGGATGGATAGAGGTCCGATTTCTCATAGGTATATCACACTAGCACTACAGAAGGGGTCAACCGCAATAGAGCGCACCTATCCCTTCATTGCACGTTATTCTAAGTTATCAATGGAAAATAAAATTCTCATTCATAAACAGATCGTTGGACCGGCTATAACATACGCCTGTCCAGTGCTCTGAAGTCTTCCCAAAACTCAACTCTTGATACTGGAGAGGCTGCAGAACAAGCTACTTCCTATCGTCACTAATAGTAATGGATACATCCGGCTGGATGAGCTACACGATGTCGCAAATATTGATTATAACAATGATGTATCCAGTACATTCTTCGCCTTTTTTAACCCTTAAAGTTCGCTCACTAAGAACAAGCAGCCAAGTAAGCATAGACTGATTTAGCAAAGCCTGGGGCTATTTTATGGAGATAGATAAAGAAACCAACACTATAAACATGTCGACTAGTGGCCATATGGAAATAATCACAATAGACGTACCGCAATTTTAATCCCATACTCAGTTATTTTAGAAATCACTGAAATAAGGCATACAGGAGAGACACAGAAGCAACACCTCAACATCAACAACAGCAGGGACAACCCATTTGCCCCCGATTAAGGAGGACAAGCGAGGTTGTCTTGATTTTTCCATACTCCCCGCCAATAGAACCGAAATCAGCAAGAACTGCATTCATGAAGTCCCATGTGAATGAGTAGATTCCGACATCGGAGAGACAAAGATGCTGTTATCGGTAAGATTGGATGAACACAAGATATGGACTCAACGCGGAGAGACGATCAAATCAGAAATTGCTGGACTGAGCGAATTCTATGGGACAATATAACCATTATACACAGAGAGAAGCATTGATTCAAACGAAAGTTCAAGGAGGATACATCGACGCCAATGTATCACACACCATTACTCCGCGAGAAACCACACGCACCATTGCACATGGCGAATTTATCCTCACCAGTGCACCAATAGACATATCAAATAGTAAGTTACAGCTGAGCTTGTCAGTATTCACCTGAAGATGATTGCATATACAAGCAATCGAAACGTCGTGATAAACTTTCAAAACTATAGAGACGTTGGACGTCTGGAACGATAGTAATAAACTTACCACTTCGTCTACAACTTTCAAACATAAGTCTGTTTTTGCTGACCAGCTCTTGTAGAGATCCCACACTGTTCCAAATGGACATTGGGAAATGATAGTATAACATAGTATTTGAAGAAATTGCGTACTGTACAAATTCAGGCAACTGACTGATATTCTTGACAAACAAAACAAATCAAAATCCTATACTTCAGTCTAGCTGAAAGTCACATCTCTCATGGAAATCTGGGATGGAGAGGGGTATCAAAAACATACTCACGTCCTCTTGAAGTTATCCAAAAAATATTTTTGAGATTCATCATGCAGAGAAATGCTAAGTGAATCATTTTATTGTTAATCTGAAATGCTGGATGTCAGACAACTCCTATATAAAAATATCAATATACGACAATACTCTGAAAAAAATACATTAATCATATTTACCTATGACTATTATACCAGGCAATATCAGAAATACGTTTGTCCTACAATGTTCAAATCGGTAGGACAAAAAAGCTACACACTCTTGGGACCGAAACTATTCAATACTTTTTCAGTGAGCATTCAAAAGGTTTTAGGAAAAAACTATCCCTTCATATTACCAGTCCCCCAAGAGCATACGTCCATAATTTAATAGATTGAAAAAAAAACGGAATATACCACTTGTCAATGTTTCATTGCCTTACTCTTAGCACTGTTTCGTATCCATATCTAACCAGTGTTTTATCTTTGAACTTATTATTTTAACCCATCATCACTGTACCTTATCTTTACACCTATGGTTTTATCTTTTTATCTTTGATTTTATTATTTTATCATTATAGTTATCTGAATACTTATTACTATTATATATGATTCATTATCAGGGCCCCCGTAAGGGCTACTGGCGCCTGTGTGCAAAAAAGGATTTTGGCGCCCCTTAAGGCATTTTGGATCATGTTTTTTTATTTATATCTTTGAAGGTAGGTAGGTGCTTGAAATAAAGCAAAAAACTGAACTTTAGAAGTCATATTTATTTGTAGACTAAAATATCAAAATGAAACAAACAGAATAAAATCATAACAAAATAAATTAAAATAAAGTCTTGTTCACACCCATTTTAAAGCATTTACTTAACTAATGGGGTACAGACACGTTGTTTATAAATACTAGAAAGTAACCCAAAACTAAAAACTCCATCTTTTTTAGGAACAAATAACAGAAATATTGCCTAATGTCTACATATATATAAGTACTACTTTCTACTTATACTTAGATATTTAAAAAAATATGCAGATACTTCTGATAAAAAATACCTAGGAAACTTCGTTATAAAATCAAAAATGATAGCTAGGTACAATATAAAAATAAAAAATAGCTATTATAGTAGCGATATTTTCCGAGACTTTGCTGTTGCAAATTCATTAATTACATCGCTTAAATTCATACCATCAAAAATTTCTTGTTCAATTGCTAATATTGCTAGCCCAGACAATCTTTCTTGAAGCATTGTCGATCTTAACTAATTTTTAATGATTTTCGCACCTGAAGGTCTCTTTCTTTCATCTTGAAAAAACAAATAAATAATTAGTACTCATGGGAATTAGGAATTTACTTCTAAAGTAAGCACAATAATAAGCACCAAGTTTGCATATTTGAGTAAAAAGCAATTTGTTCGAGCCCTTTCAGCTTAAACCCGTTCAAAAATAAAGCCAGAAAAAATATCAAAATAATTTGTCTTATAGCCCTTAAAAAACCCTACAAAATGGGTTTTTAAAAAGATCGATAGCATAAAAGCTAAGCGGGTTATGGATAAAAAACCAATTACTTTTTTAAACTCGTACATGACATTTCAATTAATAAAAAGATATTTGGGTAGAAAAAAAAAATTATAACCAGTATCCTATAAAGGGTTAATGTTGATAGTATAAACTAGGGAACACTTACCATTTTATAAAAAATCAAACCGTTGAAATTGCAGTCAGCAGGTATTCAGCACTTAGAAAAAAAAGTAGTTAACAAAATATTATACAACACAACAATAATAAATAAATAACTTTAAATGTAAAAATTAATAGGATTACTTGTTACTTGTTTTTATGCACTTGTTGCACGGTCCAGTGAACTAACTGGTTTAAAAACAACGCCTCTGGCGATGCATCGCTTTTATAGCGCTCCAGGCATTATTCCTGTCTGAACAGGAAAAATCAAGAAACTACCGCCTGACATGTTCTCGCAACATAAGAATCGGCAGTAACTGGATGATATACTAATAAAATTTCGTGTGTAATTATACCTAATCCTATTTAATTTCTCAACTTTTATTTTAAAATTAATTTTTGTTTTTTGTTTTTTTTTGCAATTTTTGACCCTGGGTTTTGGCGCCCCTAAAGGATGGTGCATTGCACACTTTGCACATATGGTAGCGGGGGCCCTGTTCATTATTATATTTACTATTTCTTATTACTATTATTATATTTATTACCATTACTTATTGCTACTGAAAAGGGAAACATTCTCAATTGAATATTGATAGAAAGATTTTTCTGTAAATTGAAAAATCCACGATATTCTTATACTTACACAGTTTTATATGTCCTACTATATTTATACTTATCACTATTCTAGGATCCGCACAAGAATTATAAAATTATTCTGGATCACCCATTTATTTTGTATATTTGTGTATATTTGTATATTGTAACTTCACTTCTGGAACAATAAAAATGATTGATTGATAGTAATATAAGTGAAAAGTGTGACTGTGTGCACGTATCGATATAATCGATGAAAGAAAATTGTATTTCGTGCATAAAATAATTTATTCAATCGTAGCAAAGCGCTTTCGACCGTTAGGTCATCATCAGTGCGTACCTGAAAGTAAGTACTATTGATAGAAAAAAGTTACTGAAAAGTTTTATTTTTGAGAAAGAAAATTGACATATTTTAAAAAGTGAGGTTACTTACTCGTCAGGTGTACAAGAAGCCAAAAAGACCATAAACATCTCATGATCAATGAAATTGTATAGGTTCATAACATACATATTAAAATAAGTATTCTAGGCCAGATGAACCTAGAGTTAAAATGTTTCTCTTTTTTCTCATTTCTTGTAAGAAACCATTATTTTGGTGTGACAAGATTGACAATTGACAAGTGAACGATGAAGTAGAAAGACATGGAACACAAAATCATGGAGATATCAGAATCAAGAAAGGAATATCCCTGTCATACGAAAACACACTAGAAGATGATCAATCTAATGAGGATCTGTCAAATATGTTCCAGTATTCCAAGGAAGACCAGACAAGACTCTTTATTCTCACATTTAAGTCATCGTAAATATAAGTTCAAATTGTTTGTTTTGATTAGGACAGGTCTAATTAGACTTCTCCTTTGAACTTATATTCAATTACGATGACTCAAATGTGAGAATTAAGAGTCTTGTCTGATCTTCCTTGGAATACTGGAAAATATTTGACAGATGATCAATCTAATGAGGACTGTCATCTGTCAAATATGTACCAGTATTCCAAGGAAGACCAGACAAGACTCTTAATTCTCTCATTTAAGTCATCGTAATTGAATATAAGTTCAAATTGTTTGTTTTGATTAGGACAGGTCTAATTAGACTTCTCCTTTGAACTTATATTCAATTACGATGACTTAAATGTGAGAATTAAGAGACATATTTGACAGATCCTCATTAGATTGATCATCTTCTAGTGTGTTTTCGTATGACAGGGATATTCCTTCCTTGATTCTGATATTTCCATGATTTTGTGTCCCATGTCTTTCTACTTCATCGTTCACTTGTCAATTGTCAATCTTGTCACTTGGGTCCAGCTATCACACCAAAATAATGGTTTCTTACAAGAAATGAGAATAAAGAGAAGAATTTTAATCTCTAGTGTCATCCTGGCCTAGAATACTTATTTTAACATGTATGCTATGTAAACCTATACAATTTTCATGGATCATGAGATGTTTATGGTCTTTTTGGCTTCTTGTACACCTGACGAGTAAGTAACCTCACTTTTTAAAATATGTCAATTTTATTTCTCAAAAATAAAACTTTTCAGTAACTTTTTTTTATCAATAATACTTACTTTCAGGTACGCACTGATGATGACCTAACGGTCGGAAGCGCTTTGCTACGATTGAATACATTATTTTATGCACGAAATACAATTTTCTTTCATCGATTAGTAATATAAGTATTTATCCAATATGACATATATTTTGGATCATCGATTATATATTGAGTAGAAGTAACTCTACTCTCTCCTACAATGAGTTCGAAAATCACAGACAGATATCCATGTCGGCTTCATTTTCTTCGGCAAGGTAAATCCAACATACCCACGCGCCTTGTCTGCAACGACTCCCACACTGTTGTTAAGATATATAAATTATTACTTCTGTGTTTCCATCGAATCACAGTGTTCTTCTTCATGCGTCGAGTAATTGGATTATCGATTTTCATTCTGATGAAAAAGAGTTACCGAATAAATATTTCACAATAAAAATGAGATATAACGCCGGCCGAGTCATTGATTTACGGTGGTTTAAGGCTTACAGTGCCGGGCTTTGGAACGCTGCAGCACCGCGTCATCCTACATAAAAAGTCAAAGGAACCCCCTTTTTTCTTTGTCTGACTGTATTTTCCCCGGTCCCCAATGTGTATTATTGAAGAATTAATTGGGAAATTCATTTTGCCTTACCATACCATACCTTTCTTCATATCAAATATTGAAACTTTTCCTCTCGTACTTATCCTCTAGAGGTACCGAGAAAACCGTGATGCTACTAAATCTGTTATAGTGAAAAAACATTTTCTCAATGTCAGTATCAAGTGTTATTTCATGATTTGAGTAAGTTGTTAGACTTGTAAAATAAGTAACTAGTAATAAAATAATTAATAAAAAACCTTTTTGAAAACTAGGTATTTTTTAAACGCGCTGAAAAGTAAAAAATTGTTGCTTTTGATTTGCAACGTAAGTTATTCCGTGAGTAATAGATTCAGTTGGAATACAAAAGCGACAAGCTTTTGAATCTATAACTCACGGAATAACCTACCCCAAGTAGCATTTTCAGTGGCCGGAACGTAGCGGCCACAATTCTGGAAAACTATGAGGTGTTTGACCACAACCACTGCCACGTAATATACACGGTCCTATCACGTGGCGGCTACCAAATTGGGGAACACTTTTTTGGTGGCTGCTACGTTCCGATCTACGTTCCTGGATCTCAGATAGCCACATTCCAACCACGTTGTGGTCACCTGGCAAAAACGTGGATATATAGTGGTCGACACTAGACACGTTAAACAACTGATTGCGTTTGTGTAAATAATATGTAGCTCGATGTCTCTTCAGCAACATATTTTTATGAGAAATGTTCCTCATTCTTCCATTCTGCCTGATTCATTTCTAATACTCGATCAACTATAAAAATTTATGACATATAAACACACAAATGCGTAAGTATATTGAATTTGGATACTTCTGATCGGGATAAAATTGAAACGATTGAAAGTTTTATGTGAAATATGGGCATTGTAGCTCGATTGAGAGCACGCGCCATCTGAATACTCTTCATTTAGGGAAAATATTATAATTTTGGAAATAATTCGCTTCTGAAATTATGTACTTAAATCGCTCAAACATTGTTTTATCAATCATGGTTAGTTGAAACAAATACTTACGTAATAAATTACTACGTTTGATGCAGTGCTGACGACAAATGAATCTTTATTGAATATTTCGATCATTTCTCTAATAATGGCGACCCAGCATATTTCTGTAAATATGGCGGCTTTTGGAGAATATAACTTTGAAGTGTCAGAAAGTTTAAATATACCACTCTGAAGCTCCTGCCATCTTGAAGTGCCAAGTGGAACTAAATTATTAACTTTTCCACCACCAACTGGAAAGTGGCACCCACGTCGCAGGCCCATGACTCACCACTTCAAAGTTATAACCTGAAAATTACAATAGGTTTTATACCCTTGAAAGAGGCGAACACGTCGGGCTATTATAGCCTGCCACTTCAAAGTTATAACCTCGAAATTGCGGGTACATGTTCATTAATTGTTAAAAAAGGACATGTAGCAAGTATAGTGGATTCATGCCGCTCCAATCAACAACTGTATCAAGTAACAAGTAACAAATATCAATTAACAGGTATTGAAAATGAAGGCATTTATGCAAACAGAATTAACAATTGAGGTATAAATATCAAGCAGGAGCACAAGTCAGAGATCCGATCTTTATAAATTAACCTTTTTATACAAAATCAAGAAAAATTGTCTTTTGAGAACGCATAACCCATTTTATTTTGAATGAATATCATTCACGTAACAGGTAAAACGAACTTTTTGCCACAATAAAATAATTTGAGAAAAGGTAGGTTAGTTTTCGTTATCGCACGGACCAATCGTCAGTCACTTCAAAATCAAGGAAAATTGTCTATTGAAAACGCATAACCATTTCATATTGAATGAATAAATATCATTCATGTTCCACGTAACAGGTTAAACTAACTTTTTGTAAGCCACAATAAAATAATTTGAGAAAACGTAGGTTAGCTTTCGTCATCGCGGAATGGTGAATTTTGAAGGTTATTGTAATATGTATTGACTTTTATCAAATACGTACTGTGGCTATCAATTATGGAGATAGCAAGAACGGGGCAACCTTCACCACATATCACAATCAACTGCCTGTCACATTGAAGGTTTATGGAAGTTACCAAAACGTCACCGAAACTATCATACTCTCTTGAAAGTGATTTCTAAGTGATATTTAAGTGGTACATGATGGTTACCGCAACGGTTATTTTCCACTTTTGAGTTTAAAAACCTTTAAAGTGATTTGCTCAATGGCCATAATGTTTCAGACGCCTCAAATGACACTAATAAGTTATAGAACTGTGGAGTGGCTACCATAGATGGGGTGACTACAACCGTACAAATATAAGATTTCAGTTATTCTTACTGTATAGGGGTAGATTTGGTGGTGATTACGTGATAACCACCGAGTCGAAGTTGCAGTATCAGTTTCCGTCACTATAATGCTACTTGAGACACGTCACATAGGTCTGCATAAAATATCAATACTGGATCACTAACCTCACTAAGAATAATTTGTTTGGAAATATGAACAGGATGTTCATAAAATTAGACGTGGAAAAAATTCTTTCTTTGCCTTATTAATCTATATGAGTTCTTAATTGAGACTGCAATAGGAAATCAAATAACTATCTGATTGAAAATCCAAATTTTCACTTTCAGATTTTTTTCGTTTGAGCTAGGGTCCTTTTTCAATATCTATTAGATGAAGTTCAATCTCCAGCGTGGCTTTAGCCGGGAAAGTAGTTGTTATCTGTTAGATATTACAAAAAATAACTTTGTTTTTATTGTGGATTCTTCAATTCACAGAAAAATATTTCTATTCAATATTCAATTGAGAATGTTTCCGTTTTCATCACTGAGAATAGTTAAAGTTGTATTTCCCAAAAAACAGCTATACATTTTGAAAAATTTCAATATCTTTCTAGTGATGTTACAAATCTCTGAACCTCTTCACCTTCCCTTCCTCAATCTCACTGTGTCACTCTTCTCCCCCTTTCAAAGTGTGACGTAATTCATGGAGGGGCATCTTAAATCAAACCACCGTTATCATAAGGAATTTAAAGGCGTGCATTATTTGCCAATAAAAGTACTATTGCTTTTAACAAAATCAAAGGAACTTTCGATTCAATCATTTTCTAACGATATGCATTAAAATAGTATGATTTTTTTCAATAAAAACGAATCGGCCTCCAGGCTATGGACTTAGACATGGGACATGGGGGAGGAATCGGACAAACTGGCCCAGAGACCTATCCCCATTTACCGCTGTGGTAAAGAGGGTGTCTACAAAGTGCGAAAGTTTGAATTTTTCGGTCGCAAACGTCAAAACGGCATATGTATTGTGATTCGTCGGGTGAAAACTTCGTATCAGAGAAAGGCCCAGTGTCGAAAGTGCGCGTATAATAAATGAACGACCATGAACGATTCGGCCGCAAATAACCTCAAATCAAATGTTTGGACGTCCCTCGGTGAGCGTTTATATATAAAAATACTGCGTAGACGTGTTCACAGAAGCCACAAGCATTCGCTCTGCATGTGCAGGAAGTTTTTGTACCTTCTCTGTTACAATCAATTTACAAAAGGAAAAAAGGTCAATTGACACATTTTGCAAGTTCAATATTCACATTGATATAAACAATAGAATTTTTCTTTACTAATAATTACAGTTATATGAAAAACATGCATGAAACATATTTTTATTCAAATTCTGACAGTAAACGACTATGAAAAATATATGAAAATGTATGTATGTAGGAAAGAAAACAATATTTTCAATATATATTTTTATATTTCTTCCATATTTATAAATATTTCTTTAATATTTTTTTATTCGTGTAATCAGACATGTAAGTTTTAATTAAATTTTATCAATTCTGAAAATGTTCATTCACATTTGATTCGACAGAGTACTGCTTTGTTGTCGCTGCTGCTTGGCTAATCACTTTCGCATGTATGCTGGAATAATATTTTTTTTTACTTCCCGCACCTGACACGCATGATCCGATCGCACCAATGCTGCTCCATTTTTCACAGACTGATTATCGAAAACGATGTGGCTTGAAATGGGTAAAAACCCAGTTGCAACCACTTGATCCATCACGAATATAAAACACTTCTGAACTTGACAAATAATTTAATGTAAACAGTACGGTGACAGGTGAATTACGTATTCGCAGTGCACGTGATCAGTCGTTTAAATGCGGTTCGCAGACTACTCGTCTCAATCTGCATTTTATTCATTACTAGGGCAATTTCCTAACCCAAAGCCCAATTTAATTCAAAGGTTATACATGCCGAATCACAACGCAACCGCAGTTCTCACGTTTGTAACAAACAAATTTAAACTGTTTCACTTCAAGATCACTCTATTCATCAAGGGGGCAAATACGGATAATTTGCGCTATCTGGAGTAATTCGTCCGATTCCGCCAGTGCGGCGCCACTTACAAAAGTGCTCCAAATCCATAGTGCACAAAAAAACCTTTTCATTTGCAATTCCTGAACAATTTCTATCAAACGACCATCTTCAGGGGAAATTTAGTCAGAATTTTTACTAAGTGATACTTAGGAAAATGAACTTATTTTGTGAAACATTATAAATATAGAAGATTATATCAAATTTGCAACAAAGAACATGTTTTTTCGTGCCTGAAGGCCGATTCGCATACGACAAAAAATATATGTTTTACTTTACAATTCTATATTTCAATTGGAAGAAGTAGTCCATTCTCAAAGTGGAGCAGAAGAAACTTTCGAAAGGGAAGGGAACACAAAGTCTTCTCCACATCAAAAAGGTGTAATCTCTAAATTACCATGGGTATTTAACAAACAAACTTGTTTCGATCCAAGCGTAGAACATCTTCAGTGTGGTATAAAAAATTCATAAACATCAGGTATGGAAAAAGTTAACAAGAGCTATACATAGTAAGAGCTTGTCACGGACGTTAAGCTCTTACTATGTTAACTTTTTCCATACCTGATGTTTATGAGTTTTTTATACCACACTGAAGATGATCCAAGCTTGGATTGAAACAGGTTTGGTTGTTAAATATCCATGGTAATTTAGAGATTGCATCTTTTTTTTATGTGTAAAAGAATTTGTGTTCCCTTCCCTTTCAAGAAAAAATCTATAATTATTGACAAAAATCATACAAGTGCATACAACCTCCTTCTGTATTAAAATAGGATGTGTACCACTAGGTACTTTTTCCTTTGATAGAAAAAACTTCGATTCATCTGGAACTAGTAGTGAGCACAACATTGTTAGATCGTGGTAGATTATTTAGAAATTGTTGAAAAATTGAAATTGTTACATAGTGAGTATTGGAAATAAAGCAGGAGAACTTCAGCCATCGAGTCACTAGAGGGCCTTACCAGTCTTGCACGCAGTGAATACAATATTTACTCGTTTTCTTGTCTGTCTGTTTGTTCGTTTTCTTACGGAGCACAAAAAGTGAGGTTAGGATCACACAAACTCTCCATAGCAGAATTTTTGATGAGTGAATGTGCACTAAATTTAACTGCCTTCCAAATATTCACTCAATATAAGAACGAAATAAACCGTTTGTCTGTATTAATAATATTCATAATATTAAGAAGCAATCGATTTTAAACTATTTTCCCGATGAGCTAGAGACTTGATGACAATGCAATATTAAATCGCTTTCTTGTCTGCCTGTTTGTTGTCTATTATAATAATAATAGTAAGGAGCAATCGATTTTGAACCAACTTCCCGATTAACTACAAACTTGAAACTTCAGACATAGCTCAGAACTGGATGACAATGCAATATTAACTCGCTTCCTTGTCTGTCCGTTGGTTCGTTTGTCTGTAATTATAATAATAATAATAATATTAAGGAGCAATACTCCTGCCGTAACGTCCACGCGCGTCCTATATTCAACTTTGAATTAAAATTATAAATGAGATAGAGTTCCGTGAGTAGGAACTTTTTCACGGGAAATTTCCTCCTTTTCAAGAATCTGTTTTGTATTTTCTATATCATCAATACTTTCTGAGCTATTGCCGGAAAACTAAGGCCGTTTTATTTTATTTTTGTTAAAAAAAAATTGTAAATATTCGTCGGCAGACAAAAATCGAAAAATACATCTTTCTCAGAATGAGCCATGGCTCATATTTTTAGTAGACTTGGAACTATTTTCCGCAAGAAACTCGCTGCTCGACTAGACTATTTTTTATTAAAAATATGAAAAAGCCAACACCTAACTCCTTCTCAATTGTCTGCTAAAAGTTGTTGTTGTTGTTGTTGAGGAAATTTAAATAAGTATGATTCGAAGGCACTTGAAAATGATCGTGAAGTTTAACCCTTTCAAACCCCATGTCAATGTGGATGTACACTCATTTCAATTTAATTATGAATATTAATTCCACTCTATATTACATTGGGGACTATTTGATCACGTATGTGTACATAATATCTAAACGTATTCAGTATATTCTCTGCCATCTATTCGATTTTCATCCAACTACTGGAAGATCACATAATCGACCCCTAATCTATAAAGTACGTGCGTTGTTGCTGCCGTTTCCAGCTCTCATTTTGTGCGTTTCATCAAGATTCTTCGAGTAAAAATTGGTGTAGAAGTCTAGAAAAGGTAAGTGCTGCAGCTGCATACAAGGTTTTTGTTGGTATGTCATATTTTTCTCATAAAACGTCACTAAATATCATGTACTTGGATATGTACAAATGGTCTCAAGTGGTATTCATATTTGTACAGCAGGATGTACATCTGGTCTGAAATGTTGTTGAATGAGTAATTCAGATTCCATTTTTCTATTTCAGAAGCCAAAAACTAAAAATGGATAGAAAAAAATATTATAACTTGGAAAATCCCCGAAATATCCAAGAAGTGATGGACCTTATAGAAAATGAAGATCTCTCTGATATAGAACTAGGTGTAGGTTCGGATGACGAAGATCTCCAAGAATATGAGGTGGTTTCCGTATCTCGACCAGGACCTGACATTTTGACAAGACATGAGGCGCAGTTATTGGAAAGAAATGTGAGGGATGAAGAGAATGATTTACGAGATAACTTGGATGGATCAGAAGAAGAATCCGGTACAGACAATGAGAATACGATCAATTCAGTTGAGGAAGATGATATGGATGCAATAGAAGAAGCTTCTCAACAAAGGCAGAGAGGAGGAAAAAACAAAAAGTGAACAGTAACATGGAAAAAAAACATCATTCAGAAAGGAAAATATTGAATGGACCCCTTTATCTCCAGATACAATATTTTTTACGATATATTCCACGAGAAAAATTTGAAAAAATGGCAGATTACACAAACATCTATGCTTTGCAACAGGGAAAGTCATTCAGATCCACAACCGCTTCGGAAATTATGGTGCTATTTGCACTGCAGATAATGATTGGATGTTTGAATAAATTCCCTAGAATTCGGATGTACTGGGAGAAATTCTTTGGTATCGGTATTTTCTTAGAAAACATGTCGAAAGATCGCTCCTTCCAACTGAGGTCCTGTGTGCATCTGGTCAATAACTTGGAAAAGCCAGAAAATTGTGTAGATAAATTATATAAAGTCCGTCCTCTGATAGATGTCATAAGAAAAAGGTGTTTAGAGCTTCAACTTGAGGAAGAACTTTGTTTGGACGAACAAATCGTCCCATTTACTGGAACTTCCGCTATAAAACAGTATGTGAAAGGAAAGCCTTGTCCTTGGGGTCTGAAGTTGTTTATACTCTGTGGAAAAAGTGGGTATGCCTACGATTTTATATTCTATCAAGGAGAAAGTACTGGTATAAATGAAAACAATTTGAAAAACTATGGACAAGGTGCATCTGTTGTCCTCCATTTGTCAGAAAGGATAGGAACTGAAAAAGGTCACAGATTATATTATGATAACTATCTTTCTTCATATGACCTCTTGACAATACTCAAAGATAAACAGATATACGCCGCTGGTACAATAGGAACGAATAGATTCTTTAAACCACCTTTGATGACTGACAGAGAAATGAAAAAGAAAAATAGGGGATTTTCAGAAGAAATTGTCGACGAAAAAGAGAACGTACGACAACAAACCAGTCTGCCTAGCTTCCAACTACGTAGGAAAGGGAGAGGAAGATGTGGTGAAACGTTGGGATAGGAATCATTCGAAATATATAGAAGTAACTAGGCCTGAAATTATCCACGATTACAATCATGGAATGGGTGGAGTGGATCTCATGGACCAATTGATAAGTTATTACAGAATATTCATCCGTTCGAAAAAATGGCCGCCACGAGTAATAATGCATATGGTTGACTTTGCTTAGTCAATAGCTGGATAGAATATAAGAAAGATTGTGACAAATTTGATTTACCCCAAAAACAAAGGCTGACCCTACTTGAATTCAGAACTAGAGATGCTGAGAGCATGATACGTATGGGCAAACCAGTAAATAATAATCTGAAGCGTGGTAGACCATCTTCCTCATCAACATCTGTTCCCCATCATATTCGCACACGAGGTGAACGTCGACCATTAGAAGAAATTCAAAATGATCATTTCGATCATATGCCACAGTTTGATTCGAATAAGGAGGCAACTGGATGCAAACATTCTGGTTGTAAAGGCCGAAGTCACATTTTTTGTGATAAATGCAGAGTGCATCTGTGTCTTGTACGAACAAGAAACTGTTTTTCTGCTTTTCATAGACAAACGAAATGAGTTGATGAATATAGAATTGATTTTTATACGTAGAAAATAAGCTAAAAATGTAACATCGTTTGAGACCACTTCTACATGCTCATGTACAATTTTTTTTGTTAAAATAAAATAAAAAAATATGTTTTTTTTCTTTCAGTGAACTCACTTACGGTCCCAGGTGAGCTAGAAAATGAAACATATTTTTTTCCCCTCTCAAAAAAAAAGCAGGTCTGAAAGGGTTGAGAAATCAAGTATCTACCAAAACTAGGTACACAGGTATTAACATATTATCCGAATAAACAAATCGATACCTCACTCTCCCCTACGCCTACGTCGACAAAAACAGAGACATAAATATGTCGTTGATATCGCTGGAACCGAACAAATGCTAACCAATGGGATAATTGGAAGAATATTGAACGACTAATTGATGGAATCGTGTGTAAAAATAACGATTTGCCCAAGAAAGCCAGTTCAGGCTAGGACAGGTCAAGGTTGAACGAGAAAAAGCTGTCAGAGTGGGAACTGTCATTGACATACTCTTGATGCATTGTGTTGATGGAATTGAATTCGTTCAGGCTAGCCACACACTAAAAATGTCGTCATCTGATAATTGCTCGATAGATATCCAATAAATACTGTGAAATCTCCCATCAAATGACTTTGGTAGATTTTGATGACTCGCGACATTTTTAGGGAGTAGTCAATTCTATAGCTCATATAGTGAAGAGAGTGTGCTCAGGGGCGTGCCAATCCATTGCGGCCGCCTGTGAGCAAAATATAATTTTACACCCCTTACCCCTTTTTTAGTAAACATTTATACATGGGTGGGTACACATAAATAAAATTAAAATACGTGCCGATACCTATATTTAATTTTGATACTGATACATCAGATAAGGGGGTACACACAAAATTGAAATAATCGCCATTACTTATCTAATTTTGAAATGAAATATGTGTTAATTTATATACCGTATGATGTATAATCTATAATTTCAAATCATCATTATCATTTGATGTTAGCAAATAAAGGAAATGAGTATTTCCGAAAGCTCAAATAAAAAATAGTGTACTGATTTTAATCAGCATGATACCTCACTACTCATCCCCATAACATTCAGAAGATCTTGACAAGTCCTAGACATAAGGATTAACGAAGAATGCAAAAAAGCAAAGCAATAACAAAACTGACAAAACAATAAAAATATTACATAACAGAAAAAAAAGAACAAAATAACTCATTGGAAGCACTTTTTTCTTGCCTTTCTTTCGGCAAAATCTTCAATCAAGTCGTCTAAAGGAATACAATCTATGGACATAATTGCCAAATTACTGACTCTCTCTTGTGCCATAGTTGATCGTAAAAAAGTTTTAGAAAATTTTAATTTGGAAAAAGATTTTTCTCCAGATGCTACCGATACTGGTAGCGTTAAAAAAATTCGTATTGCCACTGCAGTATTTGGAAATGTTGAAATTAAATTGTTCTCTAGAATGTGTAGAAGAATTAACTGAGGATCTAACTCATTTTGCTCTGGTAAGTGGAATTTTAAACAAATAATTCCATCAAATAAGTCATTTGCATCAATATTTGATTCCTTACGTCCTTCATCTTTCAAATGAAATGATAAATATTCACACGAGTTTCTTAATTCTTTTTCATTCAAGCTGAACATTTAATGAATAAATCCAAAAATGTTATTAAATTGCTCCAACCCCTTGAATCTTTCATTAAGAGATGATAAAGTCGTTCTAGTATAGAGAAGAATACTTTTACTTTGTAATTAATTTTCGGGTCTGTTATTGGTTCGTCTGGCGTCTACAAGAAGTTCGCTAAATCCCTTATCATATCTTAAGCCTAAAAAAAATGTTTTTATTTTGTTCAGACAGTCCAAACAACCTCTAGGATTTATACTTTGATTCTGCATTAATTTACTCAGAGAATTGATTTTAAATAAAATATTGTATCAGATTACTACAGAGCATAAAAGCAATATTTCTGAATTCAAAGTGTTAGGAAATCATCACAACTACCCATAAAGAAGTTTTATGTTGAACATACCAAAACATAAAACTGCAACATTTAGAAAGTCCACTTTTTACAATTGCATATCTCTTCATAACAACCTGCGAAATTTTTAATAGATATCAATAGCTACAACAATTTTAAAAAAGCAACAAAAATATCTCCTGTAAAATTGTTTTCATTCAGTAGACAGTTTTCAACATTGGAATTCAAACACTGAATGTTCACCAAGTAAGCTTTTCAATTTGTAACTATAATATATGTTTTTAACTGTATTCTTACCTATATATATATATATATATATATATATATATATATATATATATATAACTTGTAACTGAAATTTTGATTATTGTGATTATGATTGTGTGAAATTCTGACCTGCCGATTTTGCTTTGTATGTAATGTTGCCAATAAATACTACTACGAATACTATAGTTATACACTATTCAAAAAACTGTTGATTCTTCGCGCACTAATTGCCTGATATTATTTTATAAATGAAACAACTTCAAGCTACAGTGATCAAGAAATAACATTTGGAAATGACAAAGACCCGAATATTCAAGCAACGTGGTTAGTCCTTTTGAGAATTATCGAGAAAAAAAAAATAGTGTATGGTAACCTTTAGAGGTGCACCCGCTAGCATGACGCCCAACGGTTTCAATGAACGTTTGTTGGTTTTCGCCTTCTATGGGTAGTGAAGAAATGAAGACATTTGAGTGCTACTAATTGGTACATGATTACTTTTTCATTGCGATAGACGTTCCTAATTAGAAATATTTTCAATATATGTCGACTGCTCGATCAAGGAAATGAAGTTCAATAAAAAACACAATATAAAGGAAATTCCAATGAAAAGAACCAGAACATCATTTAATACTGATTTGAGATTTGAGAGCTGTCATACAATAGCAGACTACTTGCTATTACTAGAGTCCCTAAGTGGACGTTGATGATTGTTTATATTTTCGAGTCCAGATACCAATCCGTCAGTGTTATATTTTCTGTTTCTAGGTTATATTGAAATATAGAATTCCAAATGAGCACAAAGGCGTATCTTCAGAAAGTTATTTCGATGAACAATCATCTCATCAATGTTGTGTGAGCATTTGTGACCTGAGTAACTTCAATAACAAATCTTTCAAAATTGAAATCGTACAAAATGTGTCCGTTTATAATTCTAAAATTTTTTGGTAAACTCATATGGATTTCCTATCAACCCAATTGATGAGAATGTTTGGTACTAATATCCGTATGTGCTTATGGTAAATGGTTGTATTGTTCGGGATATATTTTGCAGAGAATAAATAAAAATTCGTACTGCAGAATATGCTTCAAATCCATATTACCAACAATATCAACACTTTTCCATATTAAGAGCGAATAAGCGCTATGCAACCTTAATTTCATTCAAATCCAAATAATTCCAATAAAAACGAATTTTGTATATTATGTATATCTCCATGAGTTCTGTGTCACACAATAGGTTATTTTCCAAAAAAAAATGTGTGTCTTAAACATTTGAAAACAGGGGGGGGGCGGGGGTAGGTATACGAACGCTTTGATGATAATGGGCTTGGAGTCTCTGAAAAGGGGTTCCAGGGGAAGTTGGACATTAGCAAAAAAGGTGTTAACTCATAACGAAGCACAATGGTTCCAATTACTTGGTTATGTAATTAACCACACCACACATTTGTCTTGAATGAATATTAGTCCCGGCACTCTATTACAAAATTTGGATTATTGGTGGACCACCATCGTCAATTTTGGGAACTAACTGTTCCGTTCGATGAAAAAGTTGCCTCGTCTGTCCATAAAATAAAGACGTTTGTAAATTTCAAGAAATTAATAGTTTTCCGTTGTTCATTCGCCACAACCTCAGATAATTTTTTTTGATACATTTTCATTATTCAAAATACGGATATATTTAAATGAATATATGTGCACTCAAATTGCACATATGTTCAGATTAAGAAACAGTCTTCGATGGGCATACAACTAACACTAGTTGGGATTTTAGCCACATTTCTGAAAATTAAAGTAACTGCACTTGCGAACAAACGCTGTTGACATGGTTTTTAATTTTTTTAAAACCTTTACTTTTCTATTAATACCTTCGAAGATTTTATTCCAGGAGAACAGATCGATATATTTTTGAATAATACATTGCCTACTTAAAGTATTATTTGGTATCGACTTCCCATGACCCAAATACTGATATAAAGAACCGAATTTACTTATAATTTGAGTGGTTATCCAAGTAGGACAGGGTTGTTTTCACAGAAAACTACTAACTTATCATACTTGGTAAAACTTTTCGAATTCCTGGCCCACACTCTTTCCTGGAGTTTTGTTTGTAGTTTGAAAGGAAATAAAAAATTCAGAAGGCAATCTTTAAGTATGTTAATAAACACTCATAAAATAAATCACTATTATTCAAAGAATGAATAAAAGTTCAGTTAATCGAGAGCTGAGAGGTAATTATATGACTCAATGAAAATGGACAGTAGAAAGTCTCCTTCTGTAATTTTGTTGTCGTTTTCTCAAAAAAAATATCGAACATTTACTTGATACGGAAACTTTTATCGCATGAAATGTACATCATATATAAATAATTTCCCGACGACTATTTGACCTCAACGAACTTTTTGCAAAGTATCGTTCTACTGAAATATTTATTTTCCTTCAACAAGTTTTGATTGATCGAGTTCTATGTAAAAAGCCATCAGATTAATAATATGAACAGAAATCATAGCGAATTTTATAACTTCAAAAGAGCCAATTACTCAATGCGTATTTAAATCAGACAAACTGGTATGAGCTATCTGCTCATCACAGCATTGATAGTGCTCTGGGTATTTTTTATGAGAAATTGGAAATAGCTATAAATCGCTTTGTACCCACAGTACGTGTGAGGAATAAAAAATATCCCGTGTACTTCACCTCACCCAATATTGATTGCATAAAACCAAGTCTCAGAAAAAATGGAAACTTTACCATGATTTGGCTTATTACAATGAAATTACACTATTGAGACGTCGTAGTAAACATATGATAAGACTTGATTACGAAACATATATTAAAAATGTAGAACATTTGCAATATGTTCGTAAATTACTTTGAGAGTGTTTATGAGCCATATCAACAGATACCAACTAAATTGTCGCCGAACCCAAACAATATACTGATAAATAAATTTTACCTCGAGGAGCAACTAGTTCTGAGCAAGATCACTTCTTTAGATGATCATAAAGGGAGTGGTTTCGATGACATTTCGGCTTATTTTGTGCAAAAATGTGCAAATAGCTTGTTCATCCCTCTCACTTCAATCGCGTATTTGGTTCCTATATATAAAAACTCAATAGTGAAAAACTCAGTTACTAACTATAGGGGCATCAGTAAATTATGTATATTTAGTAAACTTCTAGAAAGCCTGATTTTTGATCAAATGTTCAATCACGTAAATGGTTTGATAATCGAATCTAATGATATATTGTCAGTATATTGCTGATTCAATGGATGAGCGAACCCAAGTAGACAGATTTCAGCAAGACTTTCGATAAAATCGATCATAATATACTCATCTCCAAACTCGCTGAGATTGATGTACATGGTGATCTACTGCGGTGGTTCTCCTCCTACGTCTTCAATAGAACGCAGATTGTGGGAATAAATGGTTTCAAATCAACAACTATTGCCGTAACATCGGGAGTACCACAAGGTTGCCACCCGGTTCCTTTGTTATTTTTATTCTTTATAAATGATGTAAAAAAATGCTTCAAATTTTCCAAAATATTATTGTACGCAGACGACCTGAAGATATTTTCATAAATAAAGTCAGTTGCAGATTGTTTAAACGTCCAATCTGACCTTTATCGATTCTCTCAATATTGCAACCATAACATATTGTTCCTCAATTTGAATAAATGCCCGTCAATTTCATTTACAAAAAATCAGTATTTGATTGAATTCGATTACGATTTACTTGGGAGAAATCTAGACAAGGTTGACCACATTAAGGATTTCGGAGTCATCTTTGACAATAGGTTGAGTTTCAATTTACATTGCGAACATATCGTAAACAAATGCAACAGGATGTTAGGATTTATTAGTAGGATTTGCAAAACTTTCAAGTAGCAGAAGACCATCAAATAATTATATTTTGCTTATGTACATAGTAGATTGAGTTTTGCCAGCGTCATCTGGAGTCCTCGCTATAACTTCTTTGAAATTAGACTCGAGAGAATGCAAAATAGATTCATAAGATTTTAAAACTTCAGAGTAAATAGCGTTTACAAAGTTGTAAATCTACATTCAGCAAGATTAACATTCAGCATTTTACTATTAGAAAAACGAAGAATTATCTCGGACTTGGTCTTTATGTTTAATATCCTTAAGAATTATTATGATGCCTCCGAACTACTATCCTTGGTATCTATCCACTACCATCCAGAAACACAAGAAATAGTCAATTTCTCAATGTACAGTATATTGTTTAACGAGCGGTAATATAGGTCATAACTCACGCAGTTGAAGTTTGCAGCACGAGCAGCACGAGCCGCAGGCAAGTTGAATACTATACTTTATCTACAACTATAACAATAAATACTAAGATACAAGTACAGAGAAAAACTGTATTCACAAATCTTAATAGTTACATATAACGATGCTATAAAAATTTTAATTGTAATTACTAAATTTTTTTATTAATAAGATTAACTGTAAAGTTTGAACAACCAGTAAACTGAATATGTGGGACTGAATTATGCAAGTTCATTTTGGGTTTGTTGCATATATGTTGTTGATGTACTAACTGGTTGAAGTGTTATAGAACTGTATATTTTATTTGCAGTATCTGTCTCATTCTTTTCGGAATCATCACACAGTATTCTTTTCGGAATCAGCCACAGTAGTTGATCGCCAACCGCCTTGGCGTTTCAGTGCCGTTATATCCCCTCCAGCATCTACTAATAAAGTTGCCGACGAGCGGCAAAAACAATGCCCTGTATATAAATTACAGTATGGTAATTTTGAAAATGTAGCAATGTCTTTCCCCATTGCTCCAAATTTATTGATGCCAATTCTTTGTGAGTGTTATTCTCCATTTTCAAATTTAAAGAATAATATCGTTTGCGATATATCAGTAGGACGAAGATTTAAATATTTCTTAACTATGGTATAAAAATTTCCCGTAACAGTGAATTTTCTGGCAATTTTTGTTCTTGTATTTGGTACACTAACCATAAAAATAGATCCATGATCTTCTAAATCTGTAATTTGCATAGAATGCAATTCTGCTGCACGACAAGCACCCATGATGCCCATTATTAAAGCAACCTAAAATAAATTATGTAATTGACTAGATGATAAAAACGATTGAATATTGTGAGATCTACTATCTTTGTCGCCAGATATTTCTCATAGGGAGCTTCATTTATGAAATTATTAAGTTGTTCTGACCTAAAAGTTGTTGCCTTTTTAGCTACATATTTCTCTGATTGACGTTTAAGAAACGCGCGTAATTTCAAATAAATCTCTATATTGATTCCATTATTTATGTTGAGTGTGCTTCTTATCATGGAGTTGAAAGTCCATAGGGACGATGCTTTATATTTAGTGCTAAGTTCACTAAAATATGCCAAAAGTACATTTTCTGTGAACGATGACTTAATGTTCTTGCTGCTACACCAATCTTGAAAATTTCTGTATACACCTTTATATTTGTTTTGGGCTTTTTCGGGCTAAAAATTCTGTATGGTAACATTAGCTACTTGTCTCATTTCTGGAGGTGTACATAATAATTCATCTTCACTAGGTGAATTAATCTTTTTCAGCACAAAATTCAGAATAATTAGGTATTAACTTAATTTGAAAACGTCAAATTTATTCAAGTGACATTACTCCCCTCAATAACAATAATGGACTGTTCCCTTTCAGCCAAACGGCTTGTACAGAAGAACAGAGCCACCTTGATATTCGGTTCGTAAATAATTCCATGAATCTTTTTCGATTTATTATAGTGAGTTAGTAGTGACTTATTATAACTCACGTTGTTTGTTCATAGATTCTATTAATTGCTCAAAAGCAGTTGAATAATCAATATATAATTTAATAGGAGTAGATAAAGTTTTAAACCCACCAACTTGGGTCAAAACGACCCTATTCCTAGGCTTAGCGATAGCTTCAATAAATATTGCTCGAAGACATATATTTTCTGTATGTCTTTGTCTCATTTTAAAACCAGCAGCAAACAAATTTGTTCTATGTAATCTATATCTGTATTATATACTTTAAGAATATGTATAATTTAAGTCTTTTTTGTAAACTATGAGATATATATATGTATCAGTGGATACTGTTTTGGGTTTTATACCTGTATGTATCCCAAATCTGAATAAATAAATGAATAAATAAAATAAATAAATTAATAAATGAATATGAGAGTGTAACACTCAGTGGGTTGTTATTGGTTTTTTTAAGTTTGATCTCAGGGTAAGCTCTATGTTTTATTTTTAAATTGAATTGTGTTTTATACAAATAACTTAGAAACGAACGTATGACTCAGTCAGTTAGAATTTTTGTTGCGTTTTTGGAACAATCATTCCTTTCACGAGGACAAATATTATATTCATATCGGAATTAGTGCCAGTCAGAATTGCTACTTTGCAACAATATAATTAACGGATATGTTGTCTGGATATATTGGGTAATGGATTTCAATTCATCACGGATGGTCTCGAACTTGCGATTTTGTTGACTTAATTACTTAATATCCAACTGACTAGTTGCTGCTAGTATTTATATCAACCCCAGTAATTATAATTCAATTTATCTCCTCTTGATAAAGCTATAGTAGTATAGCGAGACACGTGTGAAAATCAATAAATTGAGTGTTATCGTGGCTTCAGCAGAACTTTGCCTATTAAATAATATTGATACTCAAATATCATTATATAAAGTCTGTGTTAATACTTCGATAATCGAAGATGATTACGTCAATGTGAAATTGATCGTTTCAATACGATGGTTCGTTATATAGAAACTCAAAGCAATACCTCCAATCATCATTAATATTAATATTTCTTTGAAAGTGGAAACTAGATATTGAAATGATATTTGTGCAGTGCCTTGTGTAGTTCGATGGGGTAAGATAGATAGATTAATGAACTTTATTGTCTAAATGAAAACATTTGTGGACAAAGTCGAAATTATTGAAAGGTGTTACAAGTTCAAATGTTAATGTACATATAATGGAAATTGATGCCTCAATACCTTATGAGCAAATGCTCCCATACAGATAAAAGCACTAATTCTAATTGTGAAGTTTTTATTTTTTCTTTATTTCAAAATTGTGAAATAACAAAGAGCCCATTCACAAAATAATAAGTAAAATAAATCACAGTATCACAGAATATGGAATATAGAATGACTATACGAAATATTCCTCTAAATTATAGAAGCATTCACCCATCAAAAGAGTTTTATCAGACTTTCAGAAACGTTTTATATCGCTAATATCTCTGATTCGATTTGGCAAATGATTATAAATCTGTTAGGCCAGTAGGTATAGACAATCAATTAACATTAATTCCAAAAGTTTTCAAACTTCAATGGTATGTTAGTGCATCATGAAAACAAACTATAAAGTGTTGCAGAAGTCCGCGATGAACGAAACATTGTTTTAATTGCAAAAAACGTTTTCATGCTTTATCATTCCACTGAAAATTGCAAAAGTTCTGCAAACTAGGCATACCTATAGTAATGGTGTTTTACAACATGCATTAAGTTTGCAACCTTGTAAAAGTTACGGAACCTTGTTTTTCGTCATATTTTTAAGTTTTTCATTTTAATTTGTTTGAAAAAATTACAAAAGTTCTGCAAATTGGATAAGTGAACGGAAAAAACGTTTGAAATATCCACGTACATTTGCAACCATTTCTGAGAAACGCATAATTTATTTATCAAACTTTTTTATCGACGCTCCTATTTTCAATACACGCAAGCATTGAAATAATTCCAAAAGTTTTTTATTGTGGTTGCAAATAAAGATAATATTGGTATCAGTGTATATGTATCTTTGCAACCTCATATGAAAAACGGAACCTATTTATCTACCAATATATTTTTTATGCATTTTTACAACTTCTGAAATAATTGCAAAAGTAATCCAAATTTCAATTAAAATTACGACTAATATTTTACGTGAAGCAAGAGATTTGCAACCGTCATTGTTCAACGGAACACTTTTTTTAATAATTTGGCCATAAATGCAAACATTGTGCTAATAGGTTTACGATATATATTAGACCGACATATCTACAGTGGTCCAGTTAAATACTTGATTATCCATCGCGTATAAATCTTATATTTTGTACTGGTTGATTGAAATTGTATCCGAATAATGACTAATTATTGATCTCAGAAGCAATCACTGTTTTCGACTAATCAGCGAAATTTATACTAATATTTTCGAATGCAACAATCGAAAGAATAAAAAAATATGCTTAAATCTGCTAAAAGACTATTGGAAGACACTAATTTTTTATCGCATTAGAAATGACATGCAATCATTCTTCATTTAAAATTTTCACTTGTCACAACACGACTTTATAGCAATCGACGAGATTTTAAAATGAATAATCGATGCTCTATGGAAGGAAGGATATCAAAACGTTATCGATTGTATATCTCGCAAGTACATATTGTTCATCATCAAACAGAAACGTTACTGGAAAATAAAGATTTATGAAATCGATATTGCATCTCAAATTTAATTTTTACAGGTATGTATTTCTTGAATTGAATAAAATTATAATTTACCTTTCCACTCGACTTTCTTACTCTAATTGTAGTTTCGCATGAAAAATTTTATCAAATCCGAATGGAGGACTGAAATGTAATCGACACGTACGAATAAGTTTCTTGATTTATAAAAATTTTGAGAATAAAGAGGGAAAAATATGTTGGTAGGCAATTCTATTTCAGTTGTAGCTCCTGGATTATTAGATGAATGTGCATTGTTTTTGGTAAGTTAAATAGTTGTCTGTCATAAAAATACAATTGTCAGTCTTCTTGTTATTCTGGTGATAATTCATGTTACTAAACTGCTGTGCATTCATTAATCTGTAAACAGAACACTGTGACGTAACACAGTTGTAGGTTAGTCGAACTAATACTGTACTGTACGAGTGTTTTTTAAATCTCAATATTTCTTACATTTTTTAATAAATCAAGAAAATTATGAAAACGTATCGAGAGATTCTCGATCCTCCATTAAACGTACTCAGGAGTATATTTTATGCAAATTCCTAATTGTAATATGATGTTTTGAAGTCATATCGAAAACGTTAGCTCTCAACATTGAATGATTTCACGTACCGTTGACGATCTTCTTGGTCGATAGTTAACTTGATAACACAATGAATGTCATTTATTAGATATATAAGAATCTCTATTAGTCAGATAACATAAATGTTGCAAAAATATATTTTTTATTTCTAATGTTCCGCATTGTAACATAGTTTGCAAATCATTGTACTGCCACCAATTGGTAAAATGAGTTGTCTGCCCGATTCGCAAAACTTTTGCTTTTTTTGGTAGAGTACAAATACGAAAATATTTTTCTTTTGATTCTACCCTCATTTTCGTGTTGTAGACGAGGTTGCAAATTAATGAAAACATTCTACGTCAGGACATCTCCATTTGCAACCATTATTTGAAACTTTTGTAATAATTCCGATACTTATTTCAATAAAAAAAAATAATGAAAAAATATATTTTCCGTCTGACGCAAGAGGTTGCAAATTAAAACTTTTGTCAAGAACATTATCTTAGTTATTTTTGAGAGTTTGCAGAACTTTTGGAATTTTTATCGAAAAATTAGGACTAACAACAATTTTTTTTCGATAAAACACTTTCCGTATACGTGGTTGAAAATTCATCAGACTTGCTATTTTTCAAAACTTCGAAAGTTCGCAGAACTTTTGGAAATGTTTCCGTGTTAATAATGTGAAAATTCATTAAATCTTGATTCTCAACATCTTCCGTTCAGAAAAAAAGGGTTGCAAAATCAGACTACCTATCACATGAAAGTCCTCTTCACTCTACTGAAGTTTTGAAACTTTTGTAATTATTATTAAATTTTGGAAAAATCTTGTCTATCTCTACTGGCCTATGTGGACTAAAGGCTGTTTCGTGAGAGTTGATGTGGAAAAGTGAGTGTTTTTTCCTGATGTTTATATCTGTTTGAGTTGGAGTTTATGAATTTTTGCTTGTATTTGTGCATCAAACAAACTATCTCTGAAATCCAGTATGGAATCCCATACAATAAGTGAGATTCAATAAATGAGTAATATGACATCAAAGAAGCGAATATTTCAAGTTCGCGAAATATTATATTGACAACTTTTTTAGAGCCATAATATGACATTCGAACTTCAGATTGTTGTCAATGTGTACGCCAAGAAATTTTGATCCAGGCTTGCTCTTAATTAGTTGAGGACCTAAGGGTACTAAATCTATATCCAACTTGAACGTTACCAAATTTGTTTTTGTAATATTCAATGTCGGCATATATGCTTCACACCAGATTTTGATTTTTTCTACGTCTACAGAAATAGTTTAAACCAAAGCAGCGCGATCTTCATTATGCCAGAGGATTGTGGTATCATCAGCAAACAATGTGGGGTGACCAGAAATATTTAGCTTGGGCATATCGTTGATGCAGAGTAGAAAGAGAATGGGACCTAGGACTGAGCCTTGAGGGACTCCTCGTACAATTATTTCTATGCCAGAAGTATTGTTGCCTAATACAATTCTGTTAGATAGATAGAATGAGAGTATATGGTCGGACAGAATCATTAGGAAGTAGGCCTCTCTGTTATGCACCCACCGCTGCTGAGAATCGGTTCAGTTTTGGGAGAATCGGTCTCGCGAAATAGGTAAATATTTCGCGAGCGAAGGAGGCCAGCCTTCTAACCGGTAGGTATCTTTCTCACACTTCTCGTCTTGCTGCCACTGCTGGGAATTCCGTGAGGATGTGGGTGGCTGACTCCTCATTCTCCAAGCACCACCTGCATTCAGTATCATCTGTGATTCCTATAATGTTGAGGTGATTGTTTAGATGGCAGTGTCCCGTGAGGAGCCCTACCTTTATTCTGATTTCCTTTCTGCTCAGTGTGAGCAGAGTGTGAGTTTCGATTGTCTCATGCCAGGAGCTTCTTTCCATGCCTCCTGGATGGAATTTTACTTCCAGGATGATCTTCATGGTTGAGACGCTCCATGATCTAGAAACTCCTAGTATTGGTTCTGGTCCAATCGTTGAGCTTTCTGCACCTTGTCTGGCACGTTAGTTTCCGAGCACACCGGTATTACCGGGGACCCACAGTAGCTTCACCTTATTGGAGATGGATAGCCTTTGCAGATCGTCAATGCATTCCAACACCAGCAGAACTGACTCTGTAGTAGTAACCCAATTCTTCTATCTTTTCTAGAGGCCATTCACCTCGAGGCACCATAGCAGAGGGGACAAGACTCCTCCCTGTGGACAGCCCTCCGTGGGTATGGCCTCGCTAGAGCTACTTCTGATAGTTGCTTCAGCTAGTCTTTGGGACAGCATGACGTGAATCCATCTCATTAGGGTTGGGTTCACGCCCCTTTCCCTAATTGCCTGACATTTGGAATCAAATGACGTGTTGTCAAATGCTCCTTCTACGTCGATGAATATACCTCGAATGGCGTCGCTCCGCTCTAACCTTCCCTCAACCCTATGGACGAGTCAATGGAGGGCAGTCTCCGTGCCCCTGCCATTCTGGAACGCATGCTGGAGGTCGCTGAGCGGACTTAGTTCCAGTTCCTCCTCTCTGATGTATTTGTCCTCCAGCCTTCCAGTTGTCTTTAGAATAAAATACGTGAGACTGGTGGCTCTGAACGCTTTTGCCTGGATGTATTAATTTTTACCAGGCTTGGGTATGAAGATGGCCTCAAAAGATGGGGGATTAGGATATCCTTGCCTTTTTGTAGTAAGGCCAGTCCATGGCCCAGTCCACTCTTTCGTAAGTTACAATTTTGGGTGGTACAGTTGGCTGTGGATTGAGTGTTGCAGTGTAACTGGACTGAGAGCATGTGTTGGAGTGTCTCCCCGCCCGAGGCAGTATAACCGCCTTCGAGCAGGGAAAGCACCTCCAGCCTCGCTTCCGGGACTTTGGATAGGACCTCGTTGAGTTTTGCTGCCTCTGGTAACGTATTTATACCTTGCCAGTAGGTTCTCCAAGTGTCCCTCTGTGCTATTCGAATACTCTTCTTCTATTCTCTTTGTGCTGACTTATAGTATTTCCAGTGTGTGGGTTGTTTTGTCCTATTGGCTTTATTGAGAAGTTTGCGGACTTTCTTGCGGTGGAACTCTAGTTGTGAGTTCCATCATGGAGTTTAACCTGCTTTGTCTACCCTTTTCAAGGGACAGCTGGCTTCGTATGATGACAGGATAGCGGAATTGGGACAATTTGCAAATGTCTCAATCTCCGCCTCAAATCCGTAACGTGTGGGCATGATTCCGAGCCTTTCCCTCAGTTCCTCCTCCTAGAGGTTCCATCCAGTGGCTCTGGGATTCCTAAGCCTGCTGTCTTCTGCATAGCTGTTGCCTGCTAGTGAGAAAAGTATGTGTCGGTGATCCGCTAACGTTTCTTTCACCGACACATGCCAGTCGCTGACGCTCGCGGTTAGTTCAGAGGAATATAACGTGATATCTACGATTGTTCGAGCCAGGGGCGTGAAGTGAGTGGGCACTGATCCTGTGTAGAGGATTTCCAGGTTACTGGAACTCAGGAATTCGAGGAGTGCCCTACCTCTTGGGTTCGCGTCGCGGTTTCCCCACAATGTGTGGCGGAAGTGGAGGGTTCTCCGTTGAGATTTAGCTTCTGAAATAGACAGAATTTTCATAAAACAGAAATTATTGCTGAGCCTGATCTTCAATCTAGATTACAAAACGTCATGTAGAGAGATTTTTCAACAAAATAAAATACTAACTGTTGCATGTATGTTCATTTTGAAAACATTAACGTCTATCCATGAAAATAGAAGGAAACTAGAATCGAGATCAGAAATCCATAATTACCATACCAAGAATAACAATATGCTTACTACCCAAAAACACCATCATGCAAAGTATGAAAAGTCTCCTATGTTTGTTGGTATCCGTCTCTATAACATGTTGCCAAGCGATATGAAGACATTGTCATCTCAAGTTTTTAAAAACCAGTTGAAACTATTCCTAACAGAAAAATGTTTTTACACAGTAGATGAATTCACAATTGAGGTTTTTAATGCGCGATCACTTTCATTGTGACGAACTCATTTTAATATATTTTAATATATTTTTATTTCTATCTATATCTTCATGTATGCGTTTGTTTCACCACATGTATCACATTTCATGCGCTACTGATATTCATATGTGTAAGTTTAATCGACCTGACCTGTTATGGAAGATAGTGACTAAAGTTCATCTTTCAGTCGCAGATGATTCCACATCTGATTTTATGAACATCCTGTTCATATTTTCAATAAATCAATTTATTTTTTCATTTCACAATAACTCAATTATTTTATACATTTTATATGTTCTTTAGAAATATGACCTGTCCTATCTACATAATGTATCTCAAATAATGAATAAATCTTTCTATCTATCTATTGGGCTTACAAAAACTTCAAAACAGCTGAAATTCTGGACTTCTTCTTTCTATAAAAATGAAACTGAAAATTAAAAACTTTCCAAATTTTTATGTTTTGAGCTATAACTCCAGAAGTATTGGAGATATGGAAAAAATATCGTTCATAAAAGTCATTTCCAAAAACGTCAAGAGTGTATAGAGAGGTATCTTTTAATTCAATATTTTTTCTGATAAGCAAAACTTAGAATACGACAAGTTACTGAATAACTGAATATTTTTCAATTGCTGAAAAATAATTTTTTGTACGCAGTAACTTATTACGACAAAGTAATTTCTTGTCCTTCTTATAGGTACATGTACCGATTCCCTGATCCATATAATTTTGTTTTCAGATTGTGAAAGGTTATCCCAAAATAGTGTCAAGAATGAGTATTCCCTCATAAAAAATAAGCTTCAAACAATATCACCCTTTAAATTTGATGAGTTTTCCTGGAAACTTCCACTTCGGCGTAAAATCAACCTCTATTGTAATCCAAACGTTTGACTCCTGGCATGCGCCATGACCCTGCTCACCGTACTTTCCACTTTTCTCCTTCAGGAATTCCATGCAAAATAAAAGTATCGAGCACGGTGTTTACTAATAAATATTTATTATGCAGAGTAGAGAGTAGAGACGGACCCCGCGAAATTATCTGGGTCATTCAATGTGTCCACACATTGTTTTCGTAAGTGATTCGCAACATCCTTTGACATTGAAATACTATCGAGTATTGCTGTGTACGCAGTTTTGCAAAATTTAACTTTTATTTATGATATAATATTTGGCGTTACATAAATATTTTCCGGGATATTAATTCTTGAGGAATTGTAAGTTGTAATACGATGAACTAAAAGAAGTCATCCATACATACGCAACAGGAAATTCAATTCGGTGTCGCTAATTGTTGAAAATATTATTAATAATTGATCAACGATTGATCCCACGATTTCAATATACTGGATTTAACGGGAATCAGTACCGGGTAGTAAAACAAATTTTTTATCGCTTACGTTTCGGAATTTCATTCCAAAAATGCACTCTCTCGCAACGACATATGCCTTCACATGAGTGCCCATTCGGATAACTGTCTCGCTGATATTGACTTCGAGAACGATCGGCAATTTCCGCCGAAGAGACCCGCCGCCGCCGCGCACCCCACTGCCATCGTTTTAAGTTTTACGTAATTAATTTTCTTGTTTGTTTCATGCCGACTCAAAATTAGTTACTTACATTAGTATAGGAGCTTAGTTTCTTTTTTCGTCTGTTTTATTTTTTGTTAATAAGTTTTTATCAAATTTGTTTTTTGATTGTGATACAGTGTTGAGTGCAAAAGGAGACGAAAGCCGGAAACTAGAGAAGGATGACACCAAGGTGGATTTCAGTTACTCGACATCGTAGTAATAAATCCTTGTAATGGGCGGTGTTGCTGAATCGTTGGGGAAGGTTATGGCTGTCGCAAAATCACACTTAACTGTAAATCGGTATGTAGACAATGAATTCGCATGCTGCGTGGTATCCGTGGTTTTCAAGAGGTTATTTTTCACTGAAATGGTTTCAAGGTCCAATCTTCTATTTACACATTGTTTAACTAGAACTCGATAATAATAACTAGAAGTGAATAAATACCTAACATTTTTGTGAATGTCCAGTAGTTCATACAATTTCATTAATTTTTTTTTAGATAATAGATACTCTTCCTCTTTCTGTATCATTCAGAAAATATGCAATATAATGAGCGTATTATTTCTTTCAGATATTTTAACACTTCATTTTACTAGAATGCTAGGATGATGAACAAAAAATTAAACCGACGAAATACGGAACTGAAAAGTAAAAAATAAAATAAACCTTCTTAGTCTCAGTAACTAAGCTCCTAAACTAATGAAAGTAACTAATTTAGAGTCGGCGCCAAACAAACAAGCAAATGAATTAGGTAAGGCGTAAAATGATGGCATCGAGTTGCGCGGTGACATTCTGATAATTTTTTTGAAGTAGTTTAATGATGTTCATTGATTGTTTGTTTGACGCCGACTCAAAATTAGTTACTCACGTTAGTTTAGGAGCTTAGTTACTGAGACTAAGAAGGTTTATTTTATTTTTTACTTTTCAGTTCCGTATTTCATCGGTTTAATTTTTTGTTAAAAAGTTTTTATTTTTCAATTTTTTATGGCTAAAATATACTAATTACCACCTACTTGGTTTTGATTACTTGTTTTTTGATTACTTACTTGAATACTTACTTACCCACCTTACTTCAACTATTACCAGTTAAATAATATGATTATCTACTTTTATTATTTGTTGTAATATAAATTATTTTTGTTGTTCTGGTTAGTTTATTTCATTACTTTGTATATCATTCCATCCTCTCTTAGAATATAATAGTTTTGACGGATGTGGAACAGAAATAATGTCAGTAGCGATCTGTCATTGTCAACTACGTATGTGTGTGCCAATGTTCATTAGTGAAAAAAATCAATTATCCCCTACCCGTGAGGATATATAATTCCATTCGAAATCTAAATATAAGGTATACCCTATCTATTAAAAAAAGAATCATCTAAATCGAAGAACCCAGTACAAAGTTATGCCTGATAGAATCGGTTAACGGACCAGAATTCAGAGGGCAATACCCTTAGGGGTGGATTTCATCTTTTAAATTCAAATGGGACCACCTTCGAAGTACACCCTATTCACTGAAAAATTAATCATCGGAATCGGACGCCTCAGTAAAAAGTTATGCGTGATCATACATAAAAAAATGATGGAAAAAAAATATATACGGTTTTGGTTTCGTCGGTTGAAAAGAATAAATACCTGAAAATTTATCAAATTATAGGTAACAAAATAGAAAAATCGAACGATATTTCCAAGAGATGATTTTCAAACAAACCCAAAGAGAAGATACACAATTGTCATAAACAATATTAGGATTTATTGTTGAGTTTTGGCAATGTTCAACTTCCCTAGTGAATTCTCTGAATGAAATTTCGAGGCTATGATTTTCGCTTATTTTCAACGGATGCTCACCTCTCATGGCATGAAGTATAAATCAATGGTGATCAACATCCGTTTGAAGGTATGGCTTTATGGACTGGGAATTACTGTGACCGTTTTCTCAATAATTTTTTGCTCCTGGCCCAAATACTTGAAGGAGCTAGCTTCTGGAAAATATTTTTTTTAGTTTATAACTAATGGTCCCATGTCAGGAAGTTAACTACTACATGAAGTGAAGGTTATGATTTCGTTTAATCAACATTTAGAGTTGATTTATTGTACTGACCCCAGTGTATGATTTTTCTAAGGTGTATGATTTCTCTGTTTATGTTTTCAGTTCCTGTCATGTCTCAGCCCTATACAGAATAACTGTGTCGTCCGCCATACTTGAAAAAGTTCCACTGGATTCTTGTATTGATAAGCTGTTGATATATATCAAGAAGATAACAGGACCCAAGACAGTACCCTGGGGGACACCATGAATAATAATTATTGGGCTACTTAATACACAATGTTAACAATTTGTTTTCGATTCGAGAGATAAGATTCAATTAAATCATATGATCTACCTCTCATACCAATACATTCTTCTGTGACGAGCAGTATCAAAGGCCTCAGAAAGGTAGACAAAGACGCATGAAGATGGTTCTGTAGTAATTTAAAGTTTGCTACCGTTTTTGAAGGGTTATACTACACCAATTTTCAGGAAACCTGGAAAACTTCCGTTTTCGAAACAATTATTGATTATACAGTGTTCGTCATAAAGTTGGCTACAAACGGAAAAAAAATTGTTATTGAAATTTCTGAAAAACTCGTTTCTGCATGTCTGACAACTGAAAAATCCGTTGCGACTTATATCACGTGACCTCAGATTTGACGGGAATTTAAAAAAAAAGTTGTCTGTGGAACCAAAAAATGGGTCAAATTGACAATATGTGGAAAAAAATTATTGAGTATCCAACGAGGGCCCCATGTACCAATTTTGAACCAGATTGAAATAAAAATCAGGAATGCCATTTTATTCCTCTGCCCTTACTAAGAAACATTATACATTCTTGTTTTATCTGGAAACAGCTTAAATAACCTAAACCACATGAGTTTGGGTCGAAACTAATCAAATATTCGTGGAATAGACATTTTGCGGAAGATTAAATCTGAAAACACGATTTCGTCTTGTCACTAGGTGTAGTCATGCCCTGTATATTGATGCACATGAGCATATTCAATAATCTCAACCCGTAAATAAAATTCAAACCAACTAATATTTATAATTGAAACTTAATAATACATTATTTATCCTTGGTGAATTTAATATCGGTTAGTAAATTTGAACTTCAATGACTTAGCTATATTTTTGAATTTTATAATGCGGCTTTGAAAAAAGATCTACTTTTCTTGTAAAAATAACAAATATCACAATAACTTGTTGACAATTTTGTTAGAGTTGTCGTTCTTCATCAGTTTTTGTGTTTTTCAATCTATCAATAGAAATCTCTCCAAAACTGAGTATACAAGATATAAAAACTTTTTAACAAAAAATTAAACCGACGAAATACGGAACTGAAAAGTAAAAAATAAAATATACCTTCTTAGTCTCAATAACTAAGCTCCTAAACTAATGTAAGTAACTAATTTTGAGTCGGCGCCAAACGAACAAGCAAATGAATTAGATAAGGCGTAAAATGATGGCATCAAGTTGATATTCTGATAATTTTTTTGAAGTAATTTGATGATCTTCGTTGATTGTTCGTTTGGCGCCGACTCAAAATTAGGTACTTACATTAGTTTAGGAGCTTAGTTATTGAGACTAAGAAGGTATATTTTATTTTTTACTTTTCAGTTCCGTATTTCGTCGGTTTAATTTTTTGTTAAAAAGTTTGTATTTTTTAATTTTTTGTGGCTGAAATCTACTAATTACTACCTACTTGTTCTTTGATTACTTCCAAAATACTTACTTACCCACCTTACTTCAACTATTACCAGTTGAATAATATGATTATCTACTTTTACTATTTGTTGTGTATAAATTATTTTTGTTGTTCTGGTTAGTTTATTCCATTACTTTGTATATCATTCCATCCTCTCATAAAATCTAATGATTGTAACGGATGTGGAACAAAAATAATGACAGTAGCGATCTGTCATTGTCAACTACATATGTGTGTGCCAATGTTCACAAGTGAAAAATCATTTATCCCCTATTTTTCTACCCGTAAGGGTGGATAATTTCATTCGAAATCCAAATATGAGGTGAAATTCCGTAGAATCGGTTAACGGACCAAAATTCAGAGGGTGAGTGATCAATATCCTTCATTTTGCTACCCTTAGGGGTGGATTTCATTTTTTAAATTCAAATGGGACCAACTTTGAAGTACACCCTATCCACTGAAAGAAGAATTATAGGAATCGGACGTTTCAGTAAAAATGATAAAAAAAATTAAATATACGCGTCGACTAGAGAACCTCCTCCTTTTTGGTTTCGTCGGTTAAAAATAGAAATAGTATTGCTATATGGCGAAAATTATCACAGCACAAGACAAGTAGCTGAAATTTTCAATGGAAGGCAACCAGACCAAAATTTGCTTTATTACGGTGGCAAAGATATTGCAAGAATTTAAGGAAACTGGTTCGGTTGAAAACAAATATACTGACAAATATAATATATACTGAGACACGAAGAGTTTCGACGAAAATTATGGCAGAAAAGGCAGAAATATCTCAAACCTCTGTTGGACGAATTTTAAAGCAAAATCACTTTCACCCATACAAACCAAAATTTGTGGAGATACTGCGAGACAGGGATTATGATGCTCGATTTTATTTTTGTGCGTGGTTCCAGGGAATGTTAGAAGACAATCGTGATTTCTAAAAAAATGTGCTATTTTCGGACGAAGCAACTTTTACCTCGAATGGTGTCGTCAGTTCTCAAAATTGTAGATGGTGTGCAGATCATAATCCTAATTTTATTATTGAAGCCAGGGATCAATATAGTTTCAAAGTGAATGTATGGTGTGGAATTATAAATGAGCGAATTGTGGGTCCCTTCTTTTTAGATAAAATTTAAATGGCGAACGGTATTTGAACTTTTTACGTACCGAAATATCTACATTTATCGACGACCTACCATTACAAGAGCGGATTCATTCATTCTTTCAACAAGATGGGGCTTCGATTCATTCTACGAATGAAGTGCGGGAGAGGTTGAACAATGAGTTTGGTGAGCAGTGGATAGGTCGATATTCAGGTAATCCTGACCAGACCTAACGCCGTGTGATTTCTTTTCATGGGGTTACTTGAAAAGCAATGTTTATAACAACGCCCATTTCGAAATGTAGAACATTTAGAAATTTTTATAAGGAATTGTGAAACACTGATCAACAGAACAGTGTTGAAAAATGTTCGCCGCGAAATGTTTTCCAGAACAATTCTATGTATGGAGCGCGAAGGTAGTCACGTCAAATATTGAAAATTTGTACATTGTTTGTTTATTGAATTTTTTTATTTTTCCACATCCACCTAAACAATACTGAAGTCAATTAGGATAAGTAATGTATTATAAAGTTTTAATTACAAATATTATTTGGTTTAAATTTTATTTACGGGTTGAGAATATTGATTTTTTTTTTTATGTTCTGGTTCCTACGGAAAGGGATATCCTGTAATGTTCAGAGAACATCGTGGGAACCAAGGGAAAGAAGGTAGGAGTTGGTGTTCTTCTTTAATTTCTGGAGGTTGTATGCCTCGGGGAACACCTCCCTAGGCAATGAGTTCCAAAGCCTCGCTGTTCGTTGGATGAACGAGTCTTTGGAAAGTGATGTTCTGCAGGTCTCCAAAGTGACCACGAAGGGGTGTGATGACTGAACTTGACGGGTTAGTCTCGAAGAGACTGCCAAAGCAGAAACGATTGTTGATATTTCAGAAGAGCATCGCCCATGAAAATATCTATAAAATAGAGACAAATCGCCAACTTTTCTACGGTGTTCCAGACAAGTGAGCGAGTTTGTAAGCGAGGCATCACCGACGAGACGAATTGCCCTTTTTTGGACAGAATCCAATAGCCTCAGGAGATGTTTAGGTGCCGCGCTCCAAATATGGGAACAGTATTCCAGGACAGGTCGGATCTGTCCTTGCCTTATAGATCATAAGCAGCTGAGTGGGGGTGAAATAGCTCTTGGCACGAAACAAAGACTTCAGTGGTATGGTTACTCCTGACAAAGTTATGTTAGGCACAGTGAGATCGGCTTTTTTAGAGAAAAGACATGCTTGTGTTTTGTTTGCATTGAATTCTACCAAGTTATTAGATCCCCACTCGAGAATTGTTGCTAAGTCCATATTTATATTATTAACATTTCTTCCTCGTTCATTTCTGGTTTCACGGGCTGATATAGGGGCCCTGGAAGAGGAAGCGGTATGGAGGGTACTATCATCGGCAAAGCTGTGTACTGGACATGAAGTTGCTTTCAACAGGTCGTTGATGTGAAGTAGAAATAGTGTTGGTGCGAGAATAGATCCTTGCGGAACACCAGCATTTATGAGTAGAGTGTCAGATGAAACTCCATCGACCACTACATGGAGAGACCTGTTTGAGAGAAAACTAGCAAGCAGAGAACACAGCTGAGGGGGCAAGCCATAAGACGGAAGCTTGGCGAGGAGTCCCTGGTGCCAAACTCGATCGAACGCCTTGGAGATATCTAATGCCACAGCTAAAGTTTCTCCATGCTTTTCAATAGATAGCTGCCATATATGTGAGACGTAAGCGAGCAGGTCACCAGTTGATCTCTGATGGCGGAAGCAACTTGCAAAGAACAGGTGTTAGTTCGGGGGCACATTTCTTGAGAACAATCGGCGGGATTCGGGGGTTGTTTTCCCGATGAATCCAGAGTGGAATTTCCAGCAAATAGGTGCGCAAAGATATTGGCTTTTTCCTGAGCTGTCGTTGCTAGTGTTCCATCTTCTTTGGTTAGAGGAGGAAATGAGCTGGAAGTGAAGTTTCTTCCCACAGCTTTGGCGAAAGACCAAAATGAACGGGATCCGTTAGGACATTCAGCAAGTTTTGATCTTATTTTGGCATTGTGGGCATCTTTTGAGCATTCTATTGTCTCTTTGCATATGCCTCTAGCCTCGACATATGCTGCTCTGGACTCAGGGCCCGGATTTTTTAGCCATCGATGGTATGCTGCCTGTTTGGAAGCCACAGCTCTAGAGCAGTTTCTGTTAAACCAGGTCTTATCGGATGATGTTCTTCTTTCGGTATTCGGTATGTAGGTTTGCATCCCCAACATGATGATTTCAGAAATTGTCTCAGCACATCGTGTTGGATCTACTGAAGAGAAACAAACTCTCTTCCATGGAAACGCTGAGAAAAACATACGAAGACCTTCCCAGTCGGCCGAATTGTAATGCCACATGAGACGGGGTGGTATTGTGCAGCTCGATGGTAAATGGAAAGAGCATGTTGTGGAGATGAGGGTGTGATCAGAGTTTCCAAGTGGGGCACAAACTTCTATTCTATACGGGTCAGGATTGGTGGTGAGGAAAAGATCTAGTGTATTGGCAGACTGGTTGTTGACATCAGGGATGCGGGTTGGTAGCTCGACCAGTTGTTCTAGACCATGAGTGATGGCGAAGGCCTCGGCTTGACGACCCGCATCATCTGTTTTGTTAGAGAATTTGAGCCAGGCAGCGTTATGTACATTAAAGTCTCCCATGATTATGGTTTCAGCTGTTGGATGGTTCTCCTGAATGTAGTCCAGTTTGAGTGATAAAAACTCAAAGAGGTCGTTATATGAAGGTTCATTAGGTGATAGGTAAAGAATGAGCTCAATATCAATATACAGGGCATGACTACACCTAGTGACAAGGCTAAATCGTGTTTTCATTATTAATCTCCCGCAAAATGTCTTTTCCAAAAATATTTGATTAATATTGACCCAAACTTACGTGATTCAGGTTATTAAAGCAGTTTCCAGATGGAAGAAGAATGTATAATGTTTCTTAGTAAGGGTAGAGGAATGAAATGGTACTTTTGTATTTTTCTTCAATCTGGTTGGTACATTGGGTCCTCGTTGGATTCCACACACATTTTCTCCATACATGTTTTTGATATCTTTTCAATTTGACCCATTTTTCGACATCACAGACAACTTTTTTCAAAATTCCCGCCAAATCTGAAGTCACGTGATATAAGTCGCAGCGGTTTTTTTTAGTTGTCAGACATGCAGAAACGAGCCGTCATTAGAGTTTTTCAGGAATATCAATAACATTTTTTTTCCCATATGTAGCCAACCTTATGACGGACACTGTATATGTTAGTGGATGTGTTATTATATCTGATATATGCTTGTTTACGCCAATTTATTGTCTTCCCCAGGACTTTCTTTAGGTTTCAACTGTTTGATTACTTCAGTAACTTCATCCGTGCTCGTAGGATACAGAAAAACATGTTATTTGGATTAATTGTTGGGTTTTCTTTGAAATTATGTGGTATTTCAAATTTACTGGCCAAACTGTGTCCTATTTCATTGTAGTGTTTATTGAAATATGGAATATGAAATAACAATTTCACAAAAATTTAAAAAACAAGTCGAAAACATAATTAATAATACTAGAACATTATTAAAATTAACTATTGAAATATGGACAAAAAAAACTATGAGATACTCGATCATGTAAAATATTTTTTATATTTTTTTATGAAGTACTTTGACAAACTTCAGGAGGTGATTCCTCACAATATTCTAATATGAATTGTCCAAATAAATATATGTCCCGGAAACGTTTCGTTTCCAAGATACAGGGTGTTGAAGTATTATTTTTAAGCTATTGCATATAGCTTTTATCGCGGGCCTTGAGCGCGGAGACCGAATCCAGAAATTCCGTAACGAAAATAAACCTAACACCCCCCACTCCGACCGGCACAGCGGTCGGCGTTAGGGCACCTCCTCTTTGTATTTACTTCATGGTACGACTCTACGAAGCTCGCACGAATCGAGACGAGCTGCTCCGAAATCAGACGAATACGTAATCAGCTGTTTGTGAGAAAGTATAGATGTTAATGTTAGCAGCTCATTTCTTGGAGATATTTGTGCGTGCTTATGCAAACTTAGAAATGGCCTACACATAGTCATGGTAGCAATTTACATTTCTCCGAATCCAAAATTAGACGAGGTAGAGCATTTTATTCATTGCACTTTACTGGAGTACACTGAAGAAGGGTCGAAAATACTTGGTACAAATGGTAATAAATTTCCACTTATCTTGGCTGGCGATTTCAACATCAACTTCGCTGATAAAAAATCAGAGCGGTTGACAAGTTTTCTTTCGAAAATATTGAATTTGAAAATGAATAATGATCCACAAGAATCCACAACAAAATATGGAACCACCATTGATGCGGTATTTTCCAGATATTTAGAAGATATCAAGTCTCAAACTTATGTTTCTTATTTCAGTTACCATAAACCTATAGTTTCAATGATAAATATTCCTGAAGAACCGACATGTATTGAAAGATAATAAAAAAATATTTTGAACAATATTAACTTCTCATTTATTTAATAAAAGAAAAAAAATTGTTTTCTTATCGGTCACCACGCTCAAAGTGTAACTTGAATCAATATCTAAGAAAAAAAAAATACTGCATAAATAAAATAAATATATAATTATAATTGCGTATGTTGATAAAAAATGCTATGCAATAGCTTTACCGCGGCAGTCTCCGAGTGCCACACGTCATTTTTTATTTTAGTTTTTTTTTAAATAACTTTCGAAATACTTACCTTAATTGAACGAAAATTGGTTTTTAGTGGTTTTTTGAGGTATAGAATTCGAATCTGATGTTATTATTGCTCTTACTCGTTGGAGGCGCCACCTACACGTCTTTCTCTTTTTTGAAGATTCATAACTTTTTTGAGCGTACTTCTAGCACATTTTCCAGTGAAAAAATCAATTTATCTATCATATCTACGTAAAAAAGGTACCCCTGTTACAAGTCGCTATAAGCAACCGTTTTCTAGATATTTGGACTTGAAAATTTCAAGTCGATTATTTGATAATCGATGCGTGTTGAAGTTATTACCATTATTTTGCATGTTTCACAAGAATGCTTAGGAAATGAACTTGACGTTTGAGTAAGTAGTTTTGGTAATTACATACTATGTGACAGTTAAACGTTTTGTTGTTCTGTTGAATTTTCTGTAAGTTTTAAAACAATAATTTTGAAAAAATGAATTATTTAAACAATAATGCTCATTTAGCCGATATGCATTTCGTTTATGGCCTTGCGGATGGCAATGCGCGCTAAGCAAGACGTATTTACCCTGAGCGATTTCCTAATCGAGTACTGCCTTCAGCTCCAACATTTACCAGTCTCCACCGTCGTTTGGCAGAAACAGGTAGCTTCAAGAGGGCAGCTGATATTATTGGAAGACCACGAGCAGTCCGAACCCTAGAATTGGAAAAAGCTGTTTGGAACGCTCTCGAGGAGATTCCAGAAACAAGTACAAGAATAATTGCTGAAGCTCTCAATTCTACTCAGTCCACAGTTTGGAGAATTATTCACGATCAACAATTTTATCCATACCATTTTCAAAGGGTACAAGCTCTTCTGCCACGAGACTTTCCCCAACGCATTACTATGTGTCAGTGGTTTTTGAGAAAATTGGCTGGAAATCCTCAATTTTTACGATATGTACCCTTCACGGACGAGGCAAACTTCTCCCGAAATGCTATCACAAACTTTCATAACAACTATGTTTGGGCTCTGGAAAATCCGCACGCAGTTAGTGAAAGACATTATCAGTATCAATTTTCTGTAAATGTATGGGCGGCAATAATTGATAATTACTTGATAGGTCCTTTCTTTCTTCCGTTCCGACTGAATAGCGCAACTTACAGAGACTTTTTAGAAAATGAATTGCCGGGACTACTTCAGGATGCATCATTAGAAATTAGTAACCGGCCCATTCAAGCGTTGTAGCCAGGGAATTCCTTAACACTGTCTATCCAAATCGATGGATCGGTAGGGGTGTAGAAGAATCTAACCAGGCGTGGGCACCAAGGTCTCCAGATCTAAACCCGTGAGATTTTTATTTTCGGGTACATTTGAAGTCACTAGTTTATAAAACTCCAGTAGCGAACGAGGAAGATCTAAGAAACCGAATAGTAGATGCCTATGAAACAATAAGAAACACACCAATAATTTTTGAGCGGGTACGAGATTCAGTGACTAGAAGACTGAATGCCTGTATCTTCGCTGAAGGTGGACACTTTGAACAATTCATTTAAATACAATTTAGTTTCCTTTATTTTATTCTATTCTACATATTAAACATTTCTTGAAATAAAATGTTGATATTTCGTGCAAATTTCATTAAAACAAATACCGATTTTGCACCCTTAATAGAATAGGTGGCGCCCCCCACAAAAAACTGAAACTACTTACTTAAACGTAAAATTTATTTCCTAAGCATTCTTGTGAGAAATGCAAAATAATGGTAATAACTTCAACACCATCGATTATCAAATAATCGACTTGAAATTTTCAAGTCCAAATATCTAGAAAACGGTTGCTTATAGCGACTTATAACAACTGCAGCTTTTTTACGTAGATATGATGGAGGAATTGATTCATCTACTGAAAACTGTGCTAGAAGTACGCTCAAAAAAGTTATGAATCTTCAAAAAAGAAAAAGACGTGTCGGTTGCGCCCGCTACGAGCAAGAGCAATAATAACATCAGGTTCGAATTCGACACCTCAAAAAACCTCTGAATACCAATTTTCGTTTGATTAAGGTCAGTATTTCGAAAGTTATTTAAAGAAAAACGAAAATAAAAATAAAACTTTAACGCCCTGTATCTTGGAAACGAAGCGTTTCCGACATATACTTATTTGGACAATGCATATTATAATATTGTGAGGAATCAGGAATCACCTCCTGAAGTGTGTCAAAGTACTTTTGACTCACCCTTTATAAGCCTTGAAAATATTTATTTCAGATTGTCTGATGCTCATATAATTATCTCAGGTAGGGTTGTGGCACCAGTATTTGACCAGCACCCGGTAATTGACCATTGTCGCCGAATAAAGATACTTTATTGTTTTGTTGTTTACCTACGTCTCCAAACGTTGAATGGGACTTTGGACTAGTTTAATCACAACCGACCCAAATGAATTTTGCGATAAGTAGGTCACTGTTATGTTTACGCATTTTTCATCGTTCGCTGACAGTAAACAGGTAATGAGTAGTAATTTCAAATCAACCGCTCATGTTGATAGTTAAAATAATTTTTGATGTACTGATTTGCTAGATGAACAAAGTCAAGTATTTTCATCGTATTCATTGTTGGAATGTCTATTTACTTTTTGAATTCATATGGTTAACTACTAGAATAAAATATTTGTTGAGGCTCCAGTAATTGACCACTTTGGTCAACTACTGGTGTTTCAAAGGAATTAATGGTTTTTCGCAATTGTCTGTTTCATAGCTTTTGATATTTGTAGAAGAATTATGTTTATTTAAAAAATATCGTTATTTCAGAGCGGATCTAGTAATTGACTACAGTTTTGTAGTGGGTGAACTATTGGTTTTTTGTCATGGTCAACAAATGGTACATACATTTTACTTCAGGTTATTTTATTTTTAACTACAGGTTTGGTAAAACCACTGAACTTTCCAGAAAAAAATACTTAAACTGAGAGGAGATCTTTTAAATATATTTCAACAGGCTGTAAGCAATGTTAGCGATCATGTCCGCAATATTAGTCAAGCCAAGAGGATGTACGGGCATGCTACTTTAATGAATAGATTTAAAGGGAGATATTCCTTAACAAAGCAAATGGGTCCATCCACCATGTTGACCAGAGACTAGGAGAATCTCCTGGATAGGTGGCTGCTAGCAAATGCTGAAAAAGGATTCCCCATGAATAAAGTCAGCCTTCAGGAAATAGTCAGAGATATTATTAAAAACGACAACCATACAAATTTCGTGATAGCATGCCTAGAAAAAAATGGTTTTTGGCATTTTTTAAACATCCAGAAGTTTGTCAACGACAACGACGCTACAGTTTGGAATATTTCCAAATCTCCTATATAAAAAAAAAAGAAATTCTGAAAATCTAGAGAACTACCGTCTTATAACAACTCAATCAGGTATCTCGAAAAATGTTTAGTAAGCAATTTTGAAACAATTATTAAATTTTCTGGATGAGAACTCTATAATACTGGACAACCAGCATGGTTTCCGCACTGGTTGTTCCACAGTCACCCCAATTCATGATCTCCATGACAAAATCCTGGACTGGAAGCAGGCTCGGTTGGAATATTTTGTGACTTTAGCCGAGCTTTCGACTTTGGCCAGCATAGACTCCTGATGGATAAACTCTATCAATATGGAATCCGTGAAAAACTCTATGCATGGTTTTTTTCTCATCTGAATGGACGGCTTCAGAAAGTAAGGATAAATCACATAGAAGACCGTCAATAGGGGTCCCACAGGGGTCAGTGATGGGTCCCATGTTATTTATCATTTATATAAATGAATTACCCTTAGTACTCCACTATGCACATACTTATCTTTATGCTGACGACTCCACGATCTCATTCCCAGACAAAGTTGCAGGTCAAATTCACAACAAAATAACCACTAGCTGCGAAGCACTTTGCAAGTGGTCTTATGCACACTCACTCTTCCTAAACCCAATCATATGAATTTTCACACTAGACAAAACAATAAAATTCCCAACTTGGATATAGTGATGAATCACGAAACTATAGATAGAGAGGAATGTATAACATTCCGGGGTGTCAAACCAGACCAACATTTATCATTCAATGCTCACTGTGAAGCGCTAGCTGGAACATTGAACACGAAATGTTTCCAATTAAGATCCTTAAAAAATATTTTGGATATTTATGGACTGCTGCTCTTCTATTTTGGTGAAATTCAATGTAGAATTAAGTATGGAATAACTATTGGGGAAAATTCGTCTAGCGTTCAGAATGTTTTTGTTGCCCATAAGAGAATTGTGCGGTGTCTAGCAAATGCCTCAAACGGAACCTCATGTAGGGAATTATTCACACGACTTAAGATACTACCTTTCTATAGATTATATATGTTTATATATATTTATATATATATATATATATATATATATATATATATATATAAATATATATATATATATAAAATCATGATCTATATTCACAGACATCGTGGAAAAATAATCAAGAATGAATCAATACTACCACGACACTAGAAAAAAAAACATATTCCAAACGCCCGTCTTACAATATCCCAAAAATCACCAGATATCCTTGGACTTTATAATGTCCTCCCTAAAGGGATAAAACAAATTGATAAACTGCCTATATTCAAAAATGAAATGAAAATACTTCTCATCGACCTCTGTCCCTACAATATAAAGGACTACTTTGATAATCCTGAATTGGAATAGTTTATTGACATGAATATGTGACTGTTTTCTGTATTGTCAATCTAGTATAGTTCATTTACATATACAGTGCTCGTCTAAAGTTCGTTCTCCCCCAACTAATTTTTGAACCACCTGGTATATCGCAACGAAATTTGGAGGGCTTACATAGGAGATAAAAACCTACTTTTTCATGGAAAAATCACTGCTAAAACTTCCAAAATGGCGCCATCTTCAATAATTTTTTTACATAGAACACCCCATATATTATTCCATTTCCATATATCCTCTTTCAAAATCTGAAAATCTGAATTCAATTTTTTTCGAAATATTAACGTTTTAATAGTGACATTTTGATCATTCCAAACCCAACCAAAAACACTTATGTTGCTTTCAATCAAGTTTGCATTGGAAAAAATCGTTGTCGCGGTAACATCTTGTTTACTGTCAAACTGAACTGCTAACTGTCAAATAGTCTGTTGAGAGCCTAAATCCTTTCATGAAAAGTGTGACAATGGCTTGTAGTTTAGACGATAAATTTGAAGCAGTTTTGATATTTGGAGAAGCTGGAAGAAATTATCATCTAGCAGTCCGTATGTTTAATGATAGATTTCCCGAAAATCCTATTTCGAGGTCATATTTGTGCAAACTTTTAGATAAGCTCCAAGCAACTGGTACGCTGAAAGATGCTCCAAGATCAGGAAGACCGCCTTTCAGAAGAAAAAATGGTAAAAATTATTGCTGAAATGGTAATCAATCCGACTCAGTCGACGTCTGCAGTTGCTGAATCCTGTGGAGTAAGTTCAAAAAGTGTCCAAAGAGTCCTAAAAAAAGAAAAGTTTCATCCCTATAAAATGAAAATCCTGCATGCTCTCACGGAGGATGATGCAGTCCTGGGTTGAATTTTGTGAGGGGTTAACAAGAACAGTTGAAGGAGAACGGGGCTTCCCAAAACGTGTATGTTTCGCAGACAAATGCACGTTTTTTCTTAATGGAAAAGTCAACAAACAGAATGTACGATACTGGAGCGATACTAATACGCATATTTTTAGAGAGGGACATACTCAGTTTCCTAAAAAGGTGAATGTTTGGGCTGGGACATTGGGCCACTGCGTTGTTGGACCGATTTTCATCAGAAGCAATCTCACAGGAGTTCTTTACAGAATTCTTTTAGTAACTGAAATTGAACCTCGAATAAGACAAATTGTATTCAACAATCAGGAATAGTTTGAAAATTGTGAAATCATATTTAAGCAGGATAGGGCAACTCCCCACTTCGATCGCATGGCTAGAGAGTTCCTCGATACAAACAACTTTCCTGGGCGATGGATAGGTCGCATGAGAAGTACAGAATGGCCACCAAGATCTCCGGATCTTACACCTCTAGATTCTTTCGTTTGGGGGTATCAGAGGTCAAAAATCTACGCCACTGAATGCCAAACAATAGAAGAGTTGGAACGCAGAATAATAGATGCATTCAAAGAAATAGATGAACAGACTTCCATCAACGTGAGAGAAGCTATTTATAATAGGGTACCTTATTGTCAAGATTTAGGAGGGGGCCACATTGAACACTTGATGAAATAATTGTTGGGGTTAAATAAAAGTGTTATTCAAAAATAAATTTTAAATGTTTAGGTAACTAATTTGTTTTGATTGTGGATTTACAGAACACATTCGTAGGCTTCGAAATTTTCCGGTAAGCGGTACTGTTTATCCTTAATAAACTCTCTTTACGCCTCTTATTAGTCGAATTCATTAGGCGATTTAACTACAAATCAATAATAACGTTTAGTTAGCAAAATGTTTTACCGGAAGTGACCAAAATCCATACTTTATTTTAAACCGGAATGTCACTTTTCAAACGTTAATATTTCGAAAACAATTGAATTTAGCTTAGCCGCCATCTTAAATCTTCTAGAGGTGATTTTTTCATGAAAAAGTAGGTTTTTATCGACTATGTGAGTCCTCCAAATTTCGTTGCGATATACCAGGTGGTTGAAAAATTAGTAGGGGGGGAACGGAATTTAGACGAGCACTGTATATGTTTTAAGTGATTGTTTTCTATACTGTCTATTATCTGTAATTTCATTACCAAAAACTGCTTGTACCACCTGACTTGTCCAATAGCTACTCAACTCGATGGATTAAATAAAATACAATACAATACAATGCTGAATCTATAAATAGTGCACGAGCATGTGTAACTGGAGATCAATACAAGTATGGCAGGTGTCCATTAGATCTTATGCAATTGAGGAAATTTCCGAGGATATTCTAGATGATACTCCAAGAATTTTCAATTCCGATGAATCAGGATTTGCAACAAATCCAAAAACAGGTCTTGTATTAGGTGATCGAGGAATGAGAAATGAATCACTGCCTTTTTTATAATTTCTGCCGACGGACAAATTCATCCAATAATGATGTTTGAAAGTATTCGGGCGGAAATTGTAAGAAACATAATCCTGAGTGGGTAATATTATTGGTCCTTTGATGAACTTATCTAACAACTTGTTCGTTCACTGTTTTTTTTTCTCGTTGCACTTCTACCAAATAGAACACGCATTTTACAGTCAGCCGATGTATTCTCGTTTGCCCCGCTAGTAAATGGTAAGAGTTATTTTTGATTGATATTGATTGAATGTAGCCACTTTTCCACTTTCATTAAAGAATACCGTACAGGCACTAGAAAAAGATACTGTTGAAAATTGATTTTGGAATTTAGGCAGTAGATGTTACAAAATGTATACCGGGTGATTCACTGAGGTGGCTCACGCCTATAACTTTTTTATTATATTTTTCATAACAATCTGAAACATTGATTGAATTTGCAGCTATCAGGACTATTGAAGGATAAAAATAATCCTTCCTATTCTTTTCCTATTACTTTGGTGCAAGAAAATATTTATTAGCTGAAAAATCATTCTAAACAAAGACGTATAGAATCACCATCTCGTGGATGAATGTTATCGAATTGTAAGGTGATGACGACAACATCGAAGGTCTTTCAGTAACTTGTGAAAAAATGAGGAGTGGTAAATGAAATTTATCAGAAAGCAATTAGTATTTTTTCACAGACACAAGGAGCACATCACCTGATCAAGACCAATGAGAAAACGGTGCACTGTCATTTAGCAATAACGCAAAATTTATCACAGATTACCAATACTCTACAAATTTGGATCTCTTATTGGTTGTTGGTAATAAACTCGTTTCAAAATGTCCCCGCATTAACAACAGCCGGTAGCAGATCTTCATTTGCAGCGTATTGCTTTAACGTTGTAGGTTTTTCCTGAACGTCCCTAGTATTTAGAAGAATCCAGTTTTGAGATGTGAATTCTATCCTCAAGGAATATATCGGCGTCACAAATGAATGTTTCTTATAAATAAGACGCCAATTTAATGATTTTCTTGGAAGGCGCGTTTTTTACTGCTTTCTTCCGTGTGTACTATCTGGTGTCAATTAGCTGGGCACTTTTATAATTGATCATTGATGGAAGTGTAGGAGTGTCTCTGAGAGTTGTGTTTCCAAACAAACATCATATTTTTTATCAAAATGGGGTGCAATTTGAATAATTATCTGAGAATTGCTTTCACCTAAATGTGTTTTTTTTCAAATTACATTCTAAATGTCCATAACTCAAGGCAATCAATGTTATTCATGGCTTGATTATGTATCGTCGGTACTTTTAGGTTTTTCAGCGATAGTTCGACGGTAATGATGAGGAATAGTTGGAAAAACACATATCTAGTTGAGTCATACGTTTTCTCCCAAATTCCGATGAGTATTCTTTGACAAAGCCTCAACAATACTTATAAGAACTGTATGGGCCGCAATACGTGAGGTACTTCAAAGTACTGAATCTAGATATTATAAAAATATTTGCAATTATGAAATTATTAACAATATTTTTATCAATAGTTGAAGTGAGTTGAACAAAGAATCTGGCAAAATAACTGGACTCTTCTATAAAACCGTTTTCCTTAATATTCAACAGATATGTTCTTTTTATGCAGAGATATAGGATATACTCCACATTTTATAGAAAAATTTGAAGAATTACAAATGCAATAGGGAGACCTTCCGGTGAGTTCTGATGCCGGGAATCTTCTCACAAATGAAAATAAATAAAACTTTAGGAATTGTGGACACCAGTTTAGATAAAAACTTTCGAACAAAAAAATAAACCGACGAATAAATTAACTGAAAAGCAAAAAATAAAATACACCTTCTTAGTCTTAATGATAAATGAGCTCCTAAACTAATGTGAGTAACTGATTTTGAGTCGGCGCCAAACCAACAATTATCGAAGATCATTATATTACGTTGAAGAAGTAATCAAAACGTCGCTGTGCATCTCTCTGCCATCATTTTACGCTTTACCTAATTCAATTGCTAGTTTGTTTGGCGCCGACTGAAAATTAGATAGTCCCATTAGTTTAGGAGCTCAATTATCATTAAGACTAAGAAGGGTCATTTTATTTTTTGCTTTTCAGTTGATTTTTTTCGTCGGTTTAATTTTTTGTTAAAAAGTTTTTATTTTTCAATTTTTTGTTGCTGAAATCTACTAATTACCTCCTACTCAATTTTCAATTACTTCCAAAATACTTACTTATCTAGCTTACTTCAACTATTAACTGTTGAATAAATTGATTATCTACTTCAATTATTTATTGTTATATAAAATATAAATTATTTTTGAAAGTTCTGGTTAGTTGATTTTATCACTCTGTATATAATTCCATCCTTTCATAGAATGTAATTATTGTGACGGATGTAGGAGGATCTGTCAATGTCACTACATATGTGTGTTGATGTTTACAATTGAAAAATCAATCATCCCCTATTTTCTACCCGTAAGGGTAGATTATTCCATTCCAAATTGAAATATGATCAACTATGATCAACTATGATCAACTATAAGCTTTCATCATCAATGGAAGTATCATAGCGGGTACATTTCCAGAAAAATTTAAACATACCATTGTGTTTCCAATATACAAAAACGGGGACCACAAAAACGTTACCAACTACAGACCCATCTCGGTGATAACTAACTTTGCCAAAGTATTTGAAAAAATCTTGCAACTACGGCTCTCAGAGTACCTCACAAAGTATAAACTACTCTCTGAAAAACAATTTGGATTCCGAGAAGGCATTTCTGCCCAAAATGCAATTTTGAAACTCACTTCAGAAATTTACTCCAGCTTGGACAGGAGTAGACCATCACTATGTGTTTTTATTGATTTATCGAAATCCTTCGATACTGTAAGCCATACTCTACTACTGGATTCAATGGAAGATATGGGAATCAGGGGACATCAACTCAACTTATTTAAATCATACCTATCGAACCGACACCAGAGCGTGAAAATAAACAATACATTGAGTGAAATCCGAGTGATAGAGTATGGCGTACCACAAGGCACTATTTTAGGACCAATACTTTTCAATATATACCTGAACGGACTATTCTCTGTCCAGAGCTGCAGAAAAATAACAACATATGCTGATGATACAGCAGATTTTCATAGCTCCGAAAATTGAACATCTCTGAGAGACATAGTTGCAACTGATTTCAAGAAAATCAAACAATGGCTCGATAATAAGCTCCTAACAATCAACTTCGATAAGACCTTTTATCTACCATTTTACAACAATAAAGCATCTTCTCCAAACTTCCATAATCTGTATATAGATCAAAACATGAATATAAAATCATGTAAGGAAATGAAATACCTAAGTGTAATTATAGATTCCAATATCAGATGGGAAAAACACATAGCTTTCATAATAAAAAAAATTCAGCACCTTATGTTCAAGTTCAAGATCCTCAGAGATATATTGAATATGTCCCAATTGAAGATATTATACTACTCGCTAGTGGAATCCCATATTACATATGGAATATTGTCTTGGGGCGGAGTTGGAAAAACCATACTTGAAAAATTGGAAACCACTCAGAAAAAAATCTTAAAAATAATGTTTAGGAAGAAAAATGATTACCCGTCAGACGAACTTTATGTTGAAACCGGACTCCTGGATCCAAGGCAACTATTCTTCAAGAATTGTAACATTAAACAACATAAATCTGAACCTTACCTACAAAAAAATGAACATAATTACAATACCAGAAACCGACAACAACAATGTTCATGTTCAAAGCCATAGGACAAAAAAGCTTCAAATACCTCAGCCCAAAATTCTACAATTATTTACCGAAATGATCAAAAATATCAAATCACCCTTGAAATTCAAAAAAGAACTGGAAAAATTCATCATGTCCCAGACTAGAAACGCGGTAAAAAACTGTTGAGTATCCTATACTCAACCCAACATAATGCCTAACCTCTAACCTTAATCAATTGTATACCGTAATCACACCCTTAAAGACTTACCTTACACTATCTCTTACTACATGATTCTATCACCCATCTCTAATATCTTGAATGTTCCCAATGTCTAATTTTATCAACTATTTCCCTTTTATCTATACACTTTATACACTATCCACACACTTATCTAGTTAAGTCAAATTAAGATTGTATATATAACTCACTATTTTAATAACTTCACAACTTTATTTTATTCATTACAACTTTATTTGATTTAAATTTTAGTCCATCTTATCTTATTTTATTTATATATTTCTAAACTGAATTAATATTCATCATATGTCCAAATAGTCTACTATTTTATATGATGCTAATTATTACCTTGTTCATGCTCCGCACAAGTCTCGACTTTTTTAGCCAATCTGTTTATTGTACCTCTATATACACTATTGTACTATTTTTATTGATGAATAAACATTATTATTATTATTATTATTATTATAATACCCTATCTAATAAAAAAAGAATCATCCAAATCGGAAATCTGACTACAAAGTTATGCCTGATAGAATCGGTTAACGGACCAAAATTCAGAAGGTGAACGATCCATTTTGCTACCCTTAGAGATTTTTTTTTGTTCAAATTCTAATGGGACCAACTTTGAAGTACACTTTATCCAATGAAAAAAGAATCATCGGAATCGAACTGCTCTGTGAAAAGTTAAGCGTGATCATACAAAAAAAAAATATACGCGTTGACTAGAGAACCTCCTCCTTTTTTATTTCGTCCGTTGAAAACGGAACATCACTGAACGATAGTAGAAGATGTATCTGTAAACTATAACGAAATCTGAAATTTTGTACAGAAAAAATTTACTTCTAATTCCAAAATCAAAATTACCAAACTTCAAGAATAGTTTTGTGAAACACTTTGAAGAATCTTTCGTTGAAACGTCGAAGGTGTGGTGGAAATGTTGATGTTGTTTTAGCAATCTGGAACCAGAGCAAAGATTTTGAGATCATATCAACAAACAAGAACTAATAATAAAACTAAGATTATAATTAGAGCATAATAATCAACACTCCTTTTCAGACGTAATGTCACTAACTATCACGCAGGTGTCAAAAAGCAGCAATAGTAATGCGTACCCAGATCAATTTGTGGAAAACCCGTTCAATTAATTTTAAAACAGCAATATACAGTGGGGTCCATAAGTAACGGATAAATTCATTCTCTACGTAATTTACAATTTATAAGTAAAATGCTGAAACCCGTCACTTTTCAAATCTAAAATGACATTTTTTAGCATAATTCTATACCACCCCCGTCGAACTCCTTGGAGTGACAGCAACCCCTTTGAAAATTTCAAATAGAACGAGGGTGCGTATGAAAGCTCGTTTGAAAGAGTTGTCAATTCTCTATCGAGCAATATAAAGTTGTTTGAATTTCTCCACATTTTATTGAAAAATATTACATTTTTAATGTTACTATGCTGAAAATCTTATAAAACATTTCTTATCGTTTCCGAGGTGTTTTAATTAATTTCTGGCCTTGTTCTGCCTTTCAACTAAGATGTCTTAAGACCCTGGTGAATGAACTGATTCGATATTGTTTAGATTTTCGACCTGTTATTTCAACAGAGCTTCTCTCTGTGGTATTCTGTGGTAGATGACACCGTCCAAAAATTTTTGATAGTCTCGCTCAATGTCAGAACTCAATTTCTGACATCTGCAGCATCTTATATGAAATAATGTTCAGTGTTTTGTCGGTATCTATGCGTTTTTCATCTCTTTGAATTGAAATAATGCTTAGCTCATTCCAGAGTTTGTTCTTTACAAAATCACCCGTTCATCAGTTCATTAGTGCGTGAGGAATTGTTTATTTTCAGGTAGTGTAGTGTGTATGGATATTTTCTGTAGAATGGGCTACATTTGTATTTTGTGTGGACAGTATAAAGCCGCAGATTAGAATATTCACCTGTATTCAGTACCAAAAGCAAGTACAAATCTTGACGAATTGACTAATAATGATATTTTCATAGTTCATCATATTGTATGCATTGAATTTTATATTTTCAGCAATTTAATGACAATTTCATTTCCAATTCTCCGTCTGTCAAAATGCAGTTAACCTCAAATTCAAATGGTACAAAATACGAAAAACAACACGACATTGCTTTCTTTGTGCATTGTTCGGGGGCTTCTAATTCTAGCTTTGCTATTGGTGAAGTTTGACAGATGTCTCTTTTCGACCAATCCCAAATAGCAATTTAAGTGGACAGAACGTAGCGGCCACGATTCTGGAAAACTTTGAAGTGTTTTGACACAACCACTGCCACGTAATATACACGGTTCTATCACGCAGCGGCTACCAAAATGGGGAAAACTTTTTTGATGGCTGCTACGTTCCGATCTACGTTCCTGGATCTCAGATAGCCACATTCCAACCACGTTGTGGTCACCTGGCAAAAACGTGGATATGTAGTGGCCGAAACTAGACACGTTAAACAACTGACTGCGTTTGGGTAAATAATATGTAGCTCGATCTCTGTTCACCAACATATTTTTGTGATAAATGTTCCTCACTCTTCCATTTTGCCTGATTCATTTCTAACACTCGATCAACTTTAAAAATATATAGCATATAAACATACAAACGCGTAAGTGAGTATATTTAATTTGGATACTTCTGATCGGTATAAAATGAAAACGATTGAAAGTTTTTTGTGAAATATGGGTGTTGTAGCTTGATTGTGAGCACACGCCATCTGAATACACTTCATTTATGGAAAACATTATAAATTTTGGAAATAACTCGCCTCTGAAATTATGTACTCAAATCCCTCAAACATTGTTTTATCAATCTTGGTTAGTTGAAATAAATGTTTACGTAACAAGTTACTACGTTTGATGCAGTGCTGATGACAAATAAATCTTTATTGAATATTTCGATCATTTCTCTAATAATGACGACCCAGCATATTCCTGTAAATATGGCGGCTTTTGGAGAATATAACTTCAAAGTGGCAGAAAGTGTAAATATACCCTTCTAGAGCTCCTCTCATCATAAAGTGCCCAGTGGAAATAAATTATTAACTTTTCCACCACTGGAAAGTGGCACTCAAGTCGCAGGCTCATGACTCACCACTTCAAAGTTATAACCTAAAAATTACAATAGGTCTTATGCCCTTGAAAGGGGCGAACACGTCGGGCTATTATAACCTGCCACTTCAAAGTTTTAACCTCGAAATTGTGGGTACATGTTCATTAATTGTTAAAAAAGGACATGTAGCAAGTATAGTGGATTTATGCAGCTCCAATCAACAATTATCAAGTAATAATTATCAATTAACAAGTAATGAAAATGATGGCAAACAGAATTAACAATTAAAGGATAAATATTGAGCAGGAGCACAAGTCAGAGATCCGATCTATTTAAATTACCCTTTTTTACAAAATCAAGGGAAAATATCTATTGAAAACGCGTAACCAATTTTATTTCGAATGGATATCATTCACGTTTCACGTAATAGGTAAAACGAACTTTTTGTAAGCAACAATAAAATAATTTCAGGAAAGTTAGGTTAGTCTTCGTCATCGCGCTGACCAATCCACGGTCACTTCAAAATTAGGGAAAAATGTCTATTGAAAACGCATAACCCATTTCATATCCAATGTATATCATTCACATTTCACGTAACAGATGAAACGAACTCTTTCTAAGCCACAATAAAATAATTTGAGAAAAGTTAGGTTAGTTTTCGTCATCGCACGGACCAATCCACGGTCACTTCAACATCAAGGGAAATTGTATATTGAAAACGCATAACCCATTTCATATTGAATAGAATCATTCATGTTTCACGTAACAGGTTGAACAAACTTTTTGTGAGCCACAATAAAATAATTTGAGAAAACTTGGGTTAGCTTTCGTCATCGCGCGGAATGGTGAATTTTGGAGTTTATTGTAATCACTTATGTAGATAGCAAGAACATGGCAACCATCACCACATATCACAATCAAGTGCCTGCCACATTGAAGGTTTTATGAAAGTTACCAAAACGTCACCGAAACTATCATACTCTCTTGAAAGTGACTGTGACTTCTAAGTGATATTTAAGTGGTACAGGATGGTTACCGCAACGGTTATTCTCCACTTTGAAAACCTTCAAAGTGATTTGCTCAGTGGCCATAATGTTTCAGACACCTCAAATGACACTTATAAGTTATAGAACTGTGGAGTGGCTACTATAGATGGGAATTAGGTGATTACAACCATACACATATAAAATTTTTGTTATTCTTACTGTATAGTGGTAGGTTTAGTGGTGATTACGTGATAACCACCGAGTCGAAGTTGCAGTATCAGTTTCCGACACTATAATGCTGCTTGGGATAGCAAAGCTAGAATAAGAACCCGCGAACAGTTCGTCTAAAAAAAAAAACTGATGAAATAAATATACCCTGTTACTGAATTGAAACTAAAACTGATTTGGCGCCATCTGACACGCTAGTAATCTCTATTATCAAGTAGGCCAAGTGTCGCCAAGTCGATCCCAAACTGCTACAGGTATGAGTGCAAGCACCAGGGTTTTTAGACATCTTACTTTAAACCCATCGAGGTATTTGGTCTGTTGTTAGTAGACTTTAAATTTTGAATAGCCCCATAAAAATTGTCGAGCGGGGTCAAATCACATTATTATTGGCGGCAATTTCTCCTGTAGTTTTATATGGATTATTTTGGATATCTAACAATATACCTATGCCAGACTCCCAAGTATTTATGTACATCACCTCACCTCAGACTGGGTTGAGGCATGATTAGGTCCGGCGGACAGGCGAGCCCCTCCGACGCCAATCTACCTCCTGGGACAAACCACGTGGAGCGTCTGGTAATTCTGCGGGTGGCGGCTTAAAACGCACCATCTGACTCCGCGGAAGCCAGTCAATGTTAACAAATACGATCCAGGGATTCTTGTTAATACAATATCAACTCGCGATTGCTTTTGAGTGAAATTTTGGATAGGAGCACGTCGTGCACTAGGTCTTATAGGGTCTTCTTCTGAGGCCGAGCAATAGCTCAATGTGGTGCTCCTAAGAAGTACGCGCACTTGAAGATTGTAAAAACGCGTGCGAAATTGTCTCTCTCATTTCTCTCTTCATGTAATATTAGTGAAATGAAATGCTAGGGGAAAATCCTAATTTTTCTTTCTTGTTGTAGTTAATTCTGTTCTTCGATATAATGGACAGTAAATCTTGCGATGATATCAATCAAGTACCAGAAATAAATGAGTCCACAGCCACTTGGTATTTTTTTTCTTAAAAACTTTAATGAACTTTGGGTAACAATAATGAAGGACCACCTGTCTATCAAACAGGACAGAAATGTTAAGCAGGTTTGTTGAAAGCTGAGGTATTGTCGATACCTTACATGGAACTTCTCATATACAGCTCGTTAAAGGAATATGTATATTTTGAACTGTCAACGTGACAACGGTTGTATTCTATTGGGAAAGTCAGCTTCTCACAAGTATTTTCATTATGGAAATTGGAAAGGTTACTCGCTAAATTAAGTCGTGGATTGCGGAAATAACTTTTTCTACGACAACCTCGATAAATGTTCATTTTATAACCGTAACTTCAATCATAAACAATCACATTTTGTACGGAATTTCATTTTTGCATCGGTTGCTAGGCAAGTTGCTAAGCAACAAATGCGAAATGGAATATTTCATGTTAGGTCTAGGTTCACTCTAAAATCACGACGACTACGGCTTGTCAAATTATGACGTCCAGCGACAAATTGATGAAGTGTCAGCAGATCGTTTCTGTCAAAGTTTTAGTTGGTAACGAGTAATTTCATAGTTGTTTTCTATAAAAACTATTAATTAAAATGGAAACTGATAGTGATATTGACTTAGATTTGACACCTCCCAACATAATAGAAGCAGCGAAGGTAACAACACTGAATTTATTTCCGGAAACGTCTAAGAGTATGTATCAACGCGCTTATAACCTTTTTTTGGAATGGAAGGTAGATCAAAAGACAAAATCGTTTTCCGAGAACGTTTTAATGGCTTATTTTGGCGACTTAGCCAAAAAAATTCAAAGTTCCACTTTGTGGTCACACTTCTCAATGCTGAGAAAGACTCTTAGTATCTATAATGATATAGATATTGCCAAATATTTGAAAGTGAAAGCATTCCTCATGCGGCAGTCTAACGGCTACAAACCCAAAAAGTCAAAGATCTTTACAGCAAATGACATCGATAATTTCATTGAACAGGCTCCAGATGAAATATATTTGGCAACAAAAGTTAGTTTTATATTTCCATTTGATGAAAAATATGTTTAAGTAAACTAATTTACATTGTAGGTTGCATTAGTTATGGGAGTAATGGGTGCATGTAGAAGACATGAATTACATCAAATGAAAATAACTCATTTCAATGATCTTGGTTCAGCTGTTTTAGTAACAATACCAAACAGTAAAACCAAAATAGTACGAAATTTTATTGTAACTGGCAAATTCTACGAAATTTATAGAAAATACGCAAATCTTCGCCCTCAAAATGCTAATGGTCTATGGTTTTTCATTAATTATCAAAAAGGAAAGTGTACCATTCAGAGAATAGGTCTGAATAAGTTTGGAGCTATGGGAAAAGACATTGCCAAGTATTTAAAATTGCCAAATTACGAATTATATACTGGGCACTGCTTTCGCCGATCCTCCGCAACAATTCTTGTTGATGCTGGAGGTGACATAACCACGTTAAAACGCCACGGTGGCTGGAAATCTACTACAGTCGCTGAGGGATATATTGATGAATCGAAGAGAAGTAAGCTTGACATAGCAAATAAAATTGCAAATGCAATACAGAACATACCATCAGGCATACCAACGAATTTAGAAATGGAAAATTGCGAGAAGCCGTCTACTTCAACGTCGACAAATTATCAATTTCGAAAAGAATTGAGTATTCAGCAATCAAGTTCTCCAAATATGATGTTCAATAATTGCACATATATACATACATTTATAGGCTTATATATACTTATAGACTTATAGACTTATATATATGTATATATACATACATTTATAGGCTTCTATTTCTGTGTACCTATTAGAAATAGCAATGAAGAAAATATTGACATATTTCTTCAATTTATATTTTAATTCTGATAGAAAGCCCATTAGCGGCGAATTCGGAGTAATGAAATATCATCAGTTTCTTTCTTTCAAAGTTTTTGCACTGTATGCATGTATTAAACGTGAACGATACGTTGTCATAGAAAAAGTATAGTATGCAACTCGCAACAAAATGGGCATTTTGCACTCGTATGAATTGCAGCACTTGCCTTCGGCTCGTGCTGCAAATTTCATACTCGTGCAAAATGGGCATCATTTTGTGCTCATTGCATAATATACTATTATCTTCTCTCATTAGCGTACTTGCACTCTTTTTCGGAATATACGATGAATATGTTATGAAAACAATATTAATTCGTGCCAAACTTTCTAACATGACATTTCTATCATTGTTGCATGACTACTCGATTTTATTTCCAATGAGACACACAACTGAGGAAATTGAACAGGGCTGGCCTCAGACATTTTGGCAAGCTAATTTTCGGAATTTTTGACCATGTTTAAACAATTAGAGTTCAAGAAATCAGCGCGGCGCTATGCGAAGCAGCATTTTGTACAGTCTACTCTTACCTAAGCGGCATTTGGGAGCAGCAGCGGTGTAAGCGAAGCAGTAGAATTTGTGTGTTTTGAGTTTTTTATAATAAGTGACAATGAGTTGGGAAATGCCAGAGGATGTTTCTACATCCTCATCATCAGACGACTTTGTGTTTGTAGTTGCAATATGTCATGAATACGAGAAGAATAGACGGAAAGAGAAGCGACAATATTGGGTTCATGACATGTTTCGTGCAGGGCTGGAAGAAGGTGAATTTCACACACTATTTAGGCGACTGCAGTTGGATGAACGTAAATTTTACGTGTCCCCAAAAATACAAATCTAGCGGGTTTAGAGCTGGGGACCTTGATGCCCACGCCTGGTTCTTCTACACCCCTACCGATCCATCGATTTGGATAGACAGTGTTAAGGAATTCCCTGGCTACAACGCTAAAATGGGCCGGAGCCCCATCATGCATAAACCACATGCGAATACGAATTTCTTATGGTACATTCTGAAGTAGTCCCGGCAATTCATTTTCTAAAAAGTCTCTGTAAGTTGCGCGATTCAGTCGGAAATTGATACTGATAATGTCTTTCACCAACTGCGTGGGGATTATCCAGAGCCCAAACATGGTTGTTATGAAAGTTTGTGATAGCATTGCGGGAGAAGTTTGCCTCGTCCGTGAAGAGTACATATCTTAGAAATTGAGGATTTTCAGCCAGTTTTCTCAAAAACTACGGACACATAGTAATGCGTTGGGGAAAGTCTCGTGGCAAAAGAGCTCGTACCCTTTGAATATGGTATGGATAAAATTGTTGATCGTGGATAATTCTCCAAATTGTGGACTGAGTAGAATTGAGAGCTTCAGCAATTATTCTTGTAATTGTTTCTGGATTCTCCTCGAGAGCGTTCAAAACAGCTTCTTCCAATTCGGGGGTTCGGACTGCTCGTGGTTTTCCAATAATATCAGCTACCCTCTGGAAGCTACCTGTTTCTGCCAAACTACGGTGGAGACTGGTAAATGTTGGAGCTGAAGGCAGTACTCGATTAGGAAATCGTTCCTGGTAAATACATCTTGCTTCGCGCGCATTGCCATCCGCAAGGCCACAAACGAAATGCATATCTGCTAAATGAGCATTATTGTTTAAATAATCCATTTTTTCAAAATTAGTGTTTAAAAACTCACAGAAACTTTAACAAAACAATAAAACGTTTAACTGTCACATAATATGTAATTACTAAGATGCCTAAAAACCCTGGTGTATTAACTGATTCGATTTTGTTTAGAATTTTTGGGGGACAACAAATGAAAAACGTTAAATTCTGCTTAGAACTTCATTAGTAGATGGCGCGGTAAGGAATGTTTGTTGTTTGTGTCACGCAAAATGTCAAGCTTCAAACCTATGAAATTTTCTTTTTCTGTCAACATTACTTCATGCAAAAAATTGTGAATTGATCGTTTACAAAGATTATAGTGCTACGAACAAGATCCCGCTCAGAACAGTTGGCGCGAAAATGAGATGAAATCCTGGAAACTTACTACAGTGTTTACATCAGTCTGTCAAAAATCAGATTTTTTTTGAGGTCTACCTGGCGATTTTTTCAAAGTCATTTCTTCTCAAATGGCCTTTTTCGGATCATGGAAACTTCCACGAAGGAATGAGAAAAGGTAGGAGACTGGACTGATGTCTCTAGATGATGAATTAACTTGAAAATTGAGGGGATTGGAAAATGTCCCCCATGACATTGTTCCATTAAACTTTCCGATAGAAACTATTACCAAGCCATTCACTGCCCATCTCTGCCAGACTATTACCTCTCTAACAACCTTCTGACATGAACAAAATCAGAGAGTTCATTGTAGATATCATAAAATCTGTTGATGAAGTTGAGAAATCGATGAATCCTGGTGTGCAACAGTCTAGGCTGCTTCCAGCTATCTTAGAATGACTTCGCCGGAAAAGGTGAGCCCTACTAACAAAGATGAGGGGAGGAAAAAATAATATAAATGCTTTTATTTTATTTTTCAGTAACACCCCGCATGAGATAATCGGAGGAGGGCGATCTAAACCAAGCAGTTGTTCGGAAGAACAAGGCCCACTCCCAAGATCGATGAGGCAAATGACTATGATTAGGATGATTATAACTTTTTAATAAACACATGAATTTCAAAAGTAAGCATGGACTTTTCATTCTATGAAGATATATTGATTTTGGCTAGTGAATTCCGAACCGTCCCATAGGGTCCCATAGCTCTTTGGAAGAAAATATCCACTATATTTAGAATTTTCCAATACTTTTAGTCAGAAGACTGTCATCTCATGGAAAAAAATGTATACAAAATATATATAATATGAAAAATAAATATAAAAGTAATAATAAAATCATTTGACTTGCTAGTTACTAGATACATTACAATCACAACTTGAAAAAAAATATTCCAATGGGCAAAGGTTCCGAGAAGATTCAAATTAATTTATACATATACGAGTCATTTTACTAGTAGTGGAATAATATTAGATTTTAGCTTCAGAAAGTTAGGGGACTGCGGGAACTTTTTACTGTACATTAGCGATGAATGTAAGGAACAACATATAAAAAGTTACCAACCATAAAGTATGTGCTTAATTAATTATTTAACAAATAAGTTGCCAAATTATATTGTATATTGATTATTAAAAAAAATGAATGAATAATGGTGCCACTCGCAAAAATGGAAAAATTGACATGAAAAAGGTAGGTAAAATTTTTCTTTAAAATAAAAACTGTAAGCTGCAGAATTTTTCCGCTAACGTGCGAAAAAAATGTGAGGCGGCGACTCTGAAGTGCAGTGCTGGAGGAGCACGTCGCCACGAGCGAAAATGGTCCAATAGTCTCAAAATGGCAGCTGTTGAAACTTCGCAATATTTCATTTCCATACCCAATATCGGCAAACTATAAGTCGTTTGATAGAGCTTCACTATCTCACACATTTTACTTTTATTGGTTTGAAAGCTCAATTAAGTAATTGTATGTAATTTACAGCACTTCATGAAATCATTATCCGCTCCATCATAATATTTTTATCACGAGCAAACAGGGACAGAAATACATAAGTACCAACTCGGTGGAGCCGTATCAATAGAAAATTGACCATACAAAATAAATTGGTACATTGCATAATTAGAATTATTTCGGAACCCTCTCGAAAAATCTATATAACACTCAGGGTTATTATATATAATACTGACAATATATAATAACCCTGATAACACTGACATAAGTACATGGAATAGTTTGTTCTAAAATATGTTACATCGATCGATCAACCTCAAAATATTTCACAACGAATTGACATAACCTTAAAGGCGACAAAAGCACAATCATAGAACGGATCAGGAGACACAAATCACAAAAACACCCTGTGTGGTATGAAATTGCAGTTTACTGAATTATGACAAGAAACGACGTCGGCGCCATCTGAAACTCTAGATAACTCCCTTTATCAAGTGGGCTGGTGTCCCCCAGTTTGTCCCAATATTTTACAGGTATAAGTGAATACACCATGTTTTTAGACATCTTAGTAATTACCAAAACTACTTACTTAAACGTCAAATTTGTTTCCTAAGCATTCATGTGAAAAATGCAAAATAATGGTAATAACTTCAACACGCATCGATTATCAACACGCATCGATTATCAAATAATCGACTTGAAATTTGAATTGAATTTGAAGTCCAAATATCTAGAAAACGGTTGCTCACAGCGACTTGTAACAGGGGTTGCTTTTTTACGTAGATTTGATATAGAAATTGATTTTTCTACTGAAAAATGTGCTAGAAGTACGCTCAAAAAAGTTATGAATCTTCAAAAAAGTTATGAATCTTCAGAAAAGAAAAAGACGTGTAGGTGGCGCCCCCTACGAGTAAGAGCAATAATAACATCAGGTTCGAATTCGACACCTCAAAAAATATCTCAATACCAATTTTCGTTTAATTAAGGTCAGTATTTCGAAAGTTATTTTAAAAAAACGAAAATAAAAATGAAACTTTAACACCCTGTATCTTGGAAACGAAGCGTTTCCAGATATATATTTTTTGGAACAATTCATATTAGAATATTGTGAAGAATCATATCCTGAAGTTTGTCAAAGTACTTTTGAATCACCCTGTATACAGTGAGCAGATAAAAATTAAAAATCATAAAATTGTAAATGACGGTTACTTACACTGTAAAATTAACAAAACAACAAATGAATTATGACTTACAAGTTAATGGGTCAATTGTGAAAAATCGGTTGTCAAGAATTCATCAAAATCAGAGAACGCATCATCTAGGGAGCGATAGGCAACAAGTTTTCGAAAATCTGTCGAATTACTTTCACTTTATTCTCACTTCTTGTGATATTACAACTGACAATTAAACGGGCACAGTATTTACCTTTTCATGAAATTAAAATAATAACAATTGAAGCGGTAGCCTGTATAGCTTTCATAATGTTTTCATATCGGTACTGATCTGGCATTAAGAATGTTAAGTACGGTAGTGCACCAGAGGCATACGAGTCATCCTGCTCGGGGTCGAGCAACCTGAACCTGTTTTATTTTTGCTAACAATGCGACATCGTTGTTAACACCATTGGCGTCTCCAGCATACCTACCAGTATTCCCTGGGGTGAGGTAGGCAATAAAATAGACAGCATTCTCGGAGTATTGGACACGACGCTTTGAATATAAGAGCAACTAATCGGAAGAGAAGAACAAGGAGAGAATGAACGATCTAGTATGTAGATATTTTTAGTTAACTGAAAGTTATTGTTGTTGAGAAATAATTTTTTCTACTTTTGACATTTAAAGTGACACTTTTCAAAACTCGTTGACGTTATCAAATGTTTTACTTTTCATCACCAGTTGCGAAAAGTAAAATTTTTCGCAACTGGTGATGAAACAGTTATTTGTGCAACCAGTTGGGAAAAGCTCTATTTTTCGTAATGAGCGAATTTTCTTTCAAAAGAAAGCGGGTTACGAAAAATAGAGTTTTCCAACGTGTTTCACACAATATTTTTTCTAATTTTGATGTTTGATCCTTTTTAATTCAAGTTAAAAATATAAAAAATATATGATAAAAAACACGCTTTTAAGGCACTAAAATTTAAAAAACAATTTCAATATTCAACGACTATGCCGAAAAGCATGGGGTACTATTTGGTTACGTATCTTTGAGAAACATAATACTTGTAGAGTAAGATCCCAGAGCCGGCAAACCTACGCCATTTTAGCAAAGCTGAAATTTTGAGTATGAGTAGTGTGATATGTAGTTGAGAACGTATGCATACTTGCTAGCTTGAAAAGGGGGATTTTTTACGGGTAGCAGGTATAAAAGTACATGAAAAACCTGCTTACTTACGTTAAAGTATGGTAATGCGTTTGGCAATTAATATCGTCCAGTTAGCCGAGCGGTCTAAGGCGAAAGATCTAAGCTCTGGATCTCAAAAGTTTGCGAGGGTTCGAATGCCCACGCCAGAATTTTTATTTTATTTCTCACTTTGAAATAATTTAGTTTTGGGATGAATTTTCAATAAAAAAAAAATCTCAATTTCGACGAGAAAAATTAAAAAAAATCGTCAGACGCGGGGATTCGTACCCTCGCCAGTTTTTGATATCAGAGCTTAGATCTTGCGCCTAAGACCGCTTGGCCAACTGGACGACATTAACTGTCAAACGCATTACCATACTTCAACGTAAGTAAGAAAGTTTTTATGTACTTTTATACCTGCTACCCGTAAAAGGGTCAACAATTATTTATTATGCAAACTTCAAGTCTCATATGTCATATGGCCTGAACCACTGGGGAATAAATTCTGATTGGCAGTCCTTTTTTGTGTTAGAAAAAACAGCAATAAGAAAAAAAAAATTGAAGAGAAGAGAGTCTTGTGGGAATCATATTATAGAAATGAAAATTCTCACTCTACCAAGTATATATATATATATATATATATATATATTTTCTTCAAATTCTCAGAATAAAGGTCTGATTCAGTCAATTCATATAATTTTTCTTAACGACGTTTCGACATGGTATTTGTCATCATCAGGTTAAAACAAAATTATTTTATTTGAGTTTTGCGTTCGCATCGTACGGAGGTTATTGTGGAACAAATACCATGTCGAAACGTCGTTAAGAAAAATAATATGAATTGACTGAATCAGACCTTTATTCCGAAAATTTGAAGAAAATATATATGTGGTCAAGAAACTAAAGAAAATGTATATTTATATGTATATATATATATATATATATATATATATATATATAAACATATATATATACAATCTCTTAGTATTTGTACATAATAACAAAAAAATATACCATTTCGCCAACTCCCAAACCCAACAATCTTCCATTACAATCATTTTACCCCCCCAATACCACAACTTTATTCCAAAAGAGTGCTTACTACATGGGTGCTAAGCTATACAATATGCTTCCAAACAAAATGAAAAATTCCATTTCAATTATATTCAAAAATAAAATGAAAAATATCTTAATTGCTAAAGCTTACTATGTAGTTAACGGATACCTTACCTATAATAATTTATCCCCAACTGATAATGTTTGATTTTGTACTTTCATATTTTCATTATTTGCTGTCTGTTTTGTGTTTATTCATGTGCTTATTAATGTTAGAAATTTTTTATGTTGTTATTAGGTGTATATTTGTGGAAACTCAAATTTTCCTATACATGTATATCATGTTTTCTAGAATTAAATCTATTCTATTATATGCGTACGTTCTTAACTACATATCACACTACTCATTCTAAAAATTTCAGCTTTGCTAATATGACGTAGGTTTGACGGTTCTGGGATCTTGGACCATTTTATTGATTTCTACAAAGCACCCCACCCTATTCGGCATAGTCATTGAATATTAAAATTATTTATTACTTTTTAGTGCGTTAAGAGCGTGTTCTCATCCTTGGAGAGACTTCCATGGAAAAAACGGAAATTAATGCTACACAGAAAAGTACGTTGTCAGCTAGGGTCAATATCACCAATTGTTCAAATTATGTTATTAATATTTATGATTAATTTTTACCATACATATTATGTTTTTAATCCGAATAAAATTTAATCTTCATAATATGTACAGAGAATATAATAACAATGAAGAAGTACTTTAGCCCAAACATTAGTTAAGCCTCAAAATGATAACAAATTTTATTCCTGTATTTTTGGCAACAGGTGGTAAAATTTACTTTTTGTAACTTGAAGTGACACTTTTCAAAACTTGCTGACGTTATCAAATGTTTCACTTTTCATCACCATTTGCGAAAAGTACAATTTTTCGCAACTGGTGATGAAAAGTTAATTAAACCACCGGTTTAATTAACAGAAATACAGGAATAAAATTTGTTATAATTTTGAGGCTATACCTACTACTTGAAGTACTCCTTCATTGTTATTATATTCTCTAAACATATTATGATTTCAACGCACTAAAAAGTAAAACAAAGAACATACAAAACTTTCTCACTTACGTTGAAGTATGGTAATGCGTTTGACAATTAATATCGTCCAGTTGGCGTAAGGCGCAATATCTAAGCTCGGACATCAAAAACTGGCGAGGGTTCGAATCCCCACGCCTGTATTTTTTGTATTTTTCCCATCGAAATTGAGAAATATTTTTTTATTTAAATATTCATCCCAAAACTAAATCATTTTTCAATTTCAAAGTTAAAAATTAAAAAAAAAAAAACATCGTCAGGCATGGGGAGTCAAACTCTTCCAAACTTTTGAAATCCAGAGAGCTTAGATCTCGCGCCTTAGACCGTTCAGCTAACTGAACGATATTTATTGCCAAACGCATTACCATACTTCAACGTGAGTAAGAAAGTTTTGTATGTACTTTTGTACCTAACACCTGTTAAAGGGCACAGCCTTCAAGCTAGAAAGTACGCATACGTTATCAACTACATATCACACTATTCATACTTGAAATTTCAGTTTTGCTGAAATGAGATGGTTCGCCGGCTCTGGGATCTCACTCTAGAAGCATTATGTTTCTCAAAGATACGTAACCAAAAAGCACCCCATACCTTTCGGCATAGTCGTTGAATATTTTTTTAAGTTTTAGTGCGTTAAAAGCATGTTCTTCAGTTTTTTCAATATATTTTGTATATTTTCAACTTGAATTAAAAAGGATCACATATCAAAATTAGAAAAAATACTGTGTGAAACACGTTGGGAAACCCTAGTAACTCGCTTTCTTCGCTCATTACGAAAAATAGTGCTTTTCCCAACAGGTTGCATAAATAACTATTGTATACATCTTTTTGGGTTTGTCACCTTCTAGAGGAAAATGGATGATCAGGAAAATTATGCATTTATTTTACTTAGACCAGTAGCGACAGTTCTGGTGAACAAGAAAAACAAACGTTTTCTAGTTGGGTAACATTGTTATCTAACCTTTATTTATATCATTTGTTCACAAAAATACGATTTTCTATCACAATTGTCTTCATAGATCTGCAGAATTGGTTTCAGTTTATAGAGATGCATTCCGACTAAACTCAGCAATCGCCACCGTCCCTAACGATATTAACCAACTTTACATTGTACTCATGTCCTATATTTGTCGATGCAGAAAATCCTTCGTAACAATTACATTCCTTTTTACATAAAAATTTCCAAATAGTCATAATTCATATTTCTTCTATCAATAGGCTGGTTGACTAAATCTGAAAAATGATTTAATACTTTATCTTAATATATATTTGACCAAAAAATTGTTTTTTTTAAATCGAACATTTAAATAATTTATTTTGCGTTTTCAATAACCAATTTAAATTTACCTCGAAAACGCTAAAGACTATCATGACGTCTTGAATGACGTCGCGCCGTGGGAAACAAACAATCATGTCTGTTTGTGACAGTTAGTTTTTTTTCAATTGAAAATGAATTCCTCGTTTTACAAGAACTGTATAGTGTAAAGGCATAATTAATTATTTATATATGTTCCAAACAATGAACAACTACGGAAAAAGTGGCTAAAACTTGCAAGGAGTAATTTTGCTCATAGTTTATCACTAGATACAAGAATGTATTTTTGTGAAGATCAGTTTCACACTATACAATTTAATTCTAAATCTTAAGCAAAACTGATAAATTTAGCAGAATCACTGTTTTTCAAGTATATTGATAAATAATAATGTATGGGTTGAGGTTAAGTGAAACGCAGAGTACGGAAATGTCAAATTCAATTGTTTGAGCCAATAATAACATTTTAAATATTCGATGGTGAGTTATGATTGACTCAAAAATTGTATCGATTATTAATTCTATTCTGAGTTGTATGCGATTCCCAAGTATTCGATTCTATAAAACAGTCGATTCTGACCATCACTAATGTCAAAACAATAGGTTATTGTCTACAGCATTGAAATATTAATATTCAAGCTAAAAATATATATTTTACACTTGTGTTTACTTCAATCGAAGTTTTAACATTGCGGAATTCGGATGAGCGAAAGTCACCGTTTGATGCGCAAAAACTGCCAATCATAACGGCGTCAATTTTGGGCAAATTACTAATGTTTGCTTTGCTAAATCCTGATTTCATAGAGGATTATACTTGTCTTCCAAGATATAATTGAGAACAACAGTATCAACTTGAGATAAATTGCTAAAGACGAAAAATTAATCAAGTAAACTGTTCTGTTCTACGAAAATGTTATCAACAACAATGGCGATCCCACGGCGATTGGTGTTTACTGTCACATGACCAAATGCCTAATTTTGACGAATTTATTTTCTAAAAATAATAATAATCTTTATTTTTTATATTAAATAATTTTGATTTTTGTTAGTTCCAAATCCTGAATAATCATTAGAAACTCCAATCCATCCGATTTCGTCACAAATTCATCCATAAACCTACCGGCATTTGATAAGAGTCACTACCAGAGACGTATTTTCTATCACGGTCCAAAATTATTCAATGTCCTGCCAACTCTTCATCTCTCCTTCTGTTTCATCATTTTTGTTACTCATTACTTCATTTTTCTATAACTTTCATGTGTGTAGATAGATAGTTACATGCATATCAAAGGCATCTCTTATATTTATAACAATACTATAACTGCCATCGTTCATTATCATCTCATCTTTGGTGGTGAATGGATAGCACAACACAAGTACTATGGTTATTTAGGTGCATTCATCCATCCACCAAGGGTTACATCAAACTGAATCTATAATTGTATTCGAACTAAGAAGAAGAAGAATGAACTTACTCACCTACTTTATTCTTAGTGGACACAAGCCTGTTGCAATGTTGCTCACCGACTATGCCTGTTTAGGCTATCGAATCTTTCGCCAGCGACAATGGGGTTCCATCTGGGGAACATTTGGCTGAGTTTAACAGGAAGATGCTCATAAATTCCCTCGTTCGGATCCATTTGCATAATTGAAGATAAAGGTATCTCTTTGTAAATGGTCTTGGCCAATTTGAAAGAAATAATACCAAAATATCTTGTTTTCTGAACATCACTTCGGTTACAAGAAATACCGGATTTTTTTTTCTTTCTACTTGAATTCCTTATATTTCTGATGATTCAAGAGTCTTCTTCATAGTGTACATCCTTCTTGTTGCTCCATTTTGCTTATAGATGATGCCTCATGCTGGGCTTTGTCGAGCTGCAGATCGCTGCACTAATGGAAATCGCTCTCAAACTTTTTGTGCTTCGAGTTCATGGAAATGTACTCCAACTAAGAGCTTGCTGTGATCGATATTCCATTTCAATTTATCCTGTATGGTGATATGGAATAATGAGTCAGAATTCTGACAATTCCAGTAAAATCAATAATCATTTTATCACGCGAGTTACATTTCATTTTCAGATACCATAAAGTTCTTTGCTAGACCAGCGGTTTATTTCTTGTTATGTGTATTGTTGATATTAATGATTATAGTTGTTTTTTTAAATAAGTTATTCAGGATTACGAATTTCTGCGGAATGAGAAAGTACGAATAAGTAGGGGAAGAGGGGGCACAGTGTTACACATAAGTTATTTTTCCATGTCACTCGAACGCCATTATATTTAAAGGAAATTTTTCAATACCGAATGATTTGTTGATGTTTGGATCATACTTTGTTATGATCAAATAGAAGGGATACTTATATTATTAGTCAGCGAAAATGATTGTGTAGAGCAACTACACTCGTAACATTGTAACATGCTATGTGGCACACTGTTACATGGGTATGAATAGGAGATTACTGAGGAGTTGTAGTGAAACAAGTGATTTTTATAAATTCTATAAACATATGATTCAAAACTTATTTTAATACATTATAGTGAGCTTGAAAATCTACGGATAAAACTAACATTTCGCTTTTCCGTGATGTTTGGTCCAAAGGTTTGGGAGGAGGTAATTTCATAACAACTTGGGAGAGATTAAGGTAGTACCGCCACGAGACAGTTGAATTAGGAAATTATTAAAATTTGGCATACGTATTGTGTAACATGTGAACAACACCTCTATAATTCAAACAAGTTTCACCATCCCGAACCCGAGATATATGTAATTGAAGTTGACTCAATTAACACGTAACATATGGACCATGCATAGGCAAACATCACATTATTAATTCTACCGTTAGTACTAAAATTAAGAAGTTTATGAAAAACAAGGAGGAGCTAGAGCAGGATATCACAGATATTGTGAAAACAAAGAAAAAGTGATTGACCATCTAGTTTGACAGATATAATCAAAACTACTCTCGTCATATGGACCATGCATAGGCAAACATCACATTATTAATTCTACCGTTAGTACTAAAATTAAGAAGTTTATGAAAAACAAGGAGGAGCTGGAGCAGGATATCACAGATATTGTGAAAAAAATCAAAGTGATTGACCACCTAGTTTGACAGATATAATCAAAACTACTCTCGTTATTGAAAATAGTCCACATGGAAGCGCACAGCCTAAAGGGGAGGGGGAGGGGGGTCGTAGAGAAATGCGTATTGTGCCAGGTGACTTTTTAAAGAAGAACGGGGGACCATTTGAGGGTCTGAACGCGAAAAAAAAACTCATCCTCCCAGTTGACCTCATCGATTTTAACAATACCCCCTCCTCCCCACAAAAAAAAAAGTTCAAAAAGAGTACTACAAAAAACTCCTTTGAAGTTTTATCGAAGAATGATAATTTTTTCCCATGACTTATGATTTCTAGTGAGATGGGGGAAGACGGGTCTGAATTTTTTTTTTGCTGCGCTTTTTGAGTCGCCGACTTTCTACAACGAAGATTTTTTTTAGGCAAGTACCCCCCTCAAAAAAAATTTTTTTTCGAGTTCCAAATCGAAAAGTCATTTGAAATCTTTCGATTCCGTCTAAAATAATTTCCTAATTCAACTGTCTCGTGGCGAAACTACCTTGAAAATGTGGTCCAAGTTGGTGGAAATGAATATAAACTTAGGAAATAAACGTCGGATCTAGGTAACTTTCACTGTAGTCTCGGTTTTGCCATTAATATTTCTTATGGACATTATTTCAAGGCCTTTTGAGACACCTTCTTCAATGAGAACATAATCTCCACTGTTTATTTCCATATTATCCTCATCATCCGTTTGCAATACCAATGCCTCTTCGTCAGAAGTTATGAAAGATCCCAAACTGGTGTCAGCACATGAGAAAGATCCTTCCAAATGCTCTGAGTCAGATATATCTTCCATTACCTGAACCTCAGGTTTCTTTGATTGAAAAACGTTTCTTTTTACGATTTTTTCCGCTTTGCGGCGATTTTGTCTTTAGTTGTTGGTATTTCGTCTTCTGATGCTGATGACTGTTTTTGAATCCTTTTATGCAGGGTGGACATTTTTCTTCTACCACCTTCTTCATTCATTTCTATACCACCGCCTTTTTTAGTATTTTTTTTTCATTTCCCATTTCTAAATCAGCAATTATTGCGTCTTTAATAGGTGAATTTGTTAATATTTCACTTTTTCGTTCACTGTTTTTTCCTTTGCCCCCTTTTCCAGCTTCTGCTCGAGGATAGGGGCGAATTTGATCTGGGGAGACCAAGCAGGACGAATTTGACGGCACTTCTGATGATGACGAGCATGAGGGGAACTGAGATTCAGTTATTTCATTCGAAACTTGCTGTGATGTCATCAAATTTACCCTTTTGGTCCATTGTATCCTACCTGATAGGAGTACAGGTCCAGGAGACCTCAGTTGATCTGCTACACAATAGCTCACCACTTGTCCCTCCCAGACCTTTTGTTTCACCATGTCATGTCCATGGTTTCCAATTAAGGGCCTCTTTGAGGCTTCTCCTACCACCTGCAAGTACTGCCATGACTACCTTACAGTGCTAGAGGTTCATCTGGATGGCCCCTCTCGTTCGTCCAGCACCCTGAAGAGATCTCTTTCGATCCCTTAGATTGCTCGGAATCACATCCTCTCAAGTGCCCTGAGAGAAACGAGGAGGACAAGAGTTGTCCTTGTTTCCTTTCGGTACTTCTTCAGTCCCTTTTCATTTCATTATTTATTACTGGAGCTTATGAGCTTATGAAATATATCTTCCATGGATCAGGGAGTCATTTGTCATTTGTATAGTAACTGAATATTTCAGCAAATTATGCTTTTGATTGATGGACTTAAAATGTTTTTACCGGACGGAAGCCATTTCATTCTTAAATTTTTTACCATCTCCTCAACTGAACTATTAGGTTCAGGTTCTCTAGTCGGTTGCAGTTTGATTATTTTATCTAAAAACTCTTTATAAAATCTTCATTCCTTAATATACCTATATAAAGTTTTCCCGGTAGATTGTTTTCAATATCTATAGGATTTTATTGGTTTTTTCCATTTCTTCGAGCAACTTTTATTCTTTGCTTTCCATTTATTTCGTGTTTGAGCCTGTTGTAGCATGTTGTTTTCTATATTTTTTACTACCAAACGACTGAATTCTCTATATTTACAGAGTTTTGCACTCATGGTTATCTCGCATTTTTTTCTTCTTCTTCTTTCGCAACTTCGTTGATACACACATCTTCCTCAAAACTTTTGTTGCTATATATGAAACTAGGTACAGCAGCGTTTTTTGTTCTACATTTTGTAGTTCTGGTGTACTTCAAAGTTCTTGTAATTTTTTGTTCATAATTCGTGTGATAATATCGATTTTCCGTACACTGAATTCAATAGCTGAACCGATCACAGGTGTATGCAAAATACATACCAGCTATAACTCAATAATTTTTTTATATGGAGTACCTAATTGGTCTAACAGGCAATCAAGTTGGTGCTTTTTCTTTGGAGTGCAAAACAAGTTTTTCATACAACTGCATTTATGTGTGTATCTTTATTCTCACAGTCGAGAGATGATTCAATATCGGTATACCTGAGAGTAGCACAGGGCTGGATCAAGCTCACGGAGACAACCCAGAAGACGCTGGGCTAAAATTTATCCGAATGACAATGTTTCCTATTGCATGGATATCAACCACAGTGGAAATACTGACAACGATCCTCAATCCGATGATACGAAAAACGTGGTAGGTTTATTGCAAGAGAAAGCATTTGAAACACCGACATGTTTGGATAAGGAAGGATATCCTTGAAACATTAAACATGCCGGATATGGAAGAAAATGGATATATGATACACCACATAATGTTCATGGATCCGCGAAATAAGAAATAGAAGATGGTTACGAGCCAGATATTCAATTGCTTGTCTTCGAATTGTTCCTATATGGATTATAGTTCGTTATCATGACTTCTGCAAGGAAAGTGGGATTTTTTTAGGCATCATGTAGTGATTCAAAACGATCTTCATAATTCAACAAATCCGCAGACCTGAATGAATAGCTGTTGTGATCGTAACTCTTTGCTGAATTTTAGGAAGAAGTTCTGAGTTTTTTGTAGGGCTGACTTTTTTACTCTTTGGCACACTACAATTCATTAAAATATACGACATAAAATCGATCATAAAACCTAATTATGAAACTCATTGTAAGGTAGGAGATATCTAGCAATGTATGCATTTTCTTACAAAAAATCATCAGTTCTGTTTTTGATTAATCAAGTTTCATTTCATGATACTCACTAAACTCAGCTATATATGTCTAATCGATAGCAATTGAATAACAGGCAATGTCTTTATCGAGTAATAAAAGAGGAAAATTGCGAATTGTGATAAACTTTGGAGAACCAGAAACACTATGGAAATCAGCCATGAACGCTGCAAACAAAAATAGACCTAACATGATTCTTTGAGGTACGCTAGTATTGTGGAGTCTATACAGACACTGTCTTTCCGAAAATTGATCTTTGGAATCTATCGGTCAGAAAGCTTTAGAAAAATAGACAGCAGTATCATTCAAACCAGATACAAATCTCTCGAACTTTTGGTAACCTGCATTTTCACAAATTATCGAAAGGAACATTCAGAAATAAGAGTGGATCCGTTAATAATTTGAAGTTTCGTTACATATTTCCTTATGAAATATCACTACCAACTACTTATACCATTGGCATGTAATTTTTTTTAATTAAAGTTATTTGGGGTCGATGAGGGTAAAATTTCAAATGGAAACAAAACAAACAAAACAATATATGTTAGATTAGATTTATTTATTGATCCCAAGAAACATTGCTGTTTATAGAGGGATTACTTTTTACATAAATTGAATAACGGCAATACATATGATGTGTGTTCTCCTCTTTGTGCCATCATTCGTTGCCCATTCATGCACTCGATTCAGAATATATATATATATATATATATATTCTCCAGTTTCTCAGAATTAAGGTCATTATCAGTTAAAAGCTTTATTTAAAACGTAAAAGTTATTTGGGGTCGATGAGGGTAAAATTTCAAATGGAAACAAAACAATATATGTTGATGGGCTCGTTTTTGTGCCATCATTCAGCCCCATTCATGCACTCGATTCAGAATATATATATATATATATATATATATATATATATATATAATATATATATATATATATATAAATATATATATATATATATATATGTATATATATATATGTATATTTATATATATATATATATGTGTGACTGTAAACGAAACGTTAATTCATGCGCACTTTCGAAACATGTTAATCAGAAAGACCATCGAATGGACTATAATAATACACACATTTTAGATGCTGAGAATAATGTCACCAGAAGAATTTTCTTGGAAATGGTTCATATCAATTCAAATAGTCAATCAATGAATGAAAGAACTGATTTGAACAATCTTAGTCAAATTTATACATATTTATTGAAATTGAACAAAAATAATGATATATCACTCAGTATAAAAAAAATTCCAACTTGATTTATAATATTATACAATTGTCACTGTTATAAAAAAATATTTTATGTTCTTCATATGTATTAATTTTATTGATTCCCATCTTAGTAAGTACCTTAATACTATACAATTTCATATTGTTTTTCATTATAATTTTAGTCGTCCTGAGGAAGGCAATAAACATAGCCGAAAGTTTGACGAATTTCAAATTGATGGTCAGGTGTAAAGTTAGAAATTATCAGAGAATAGCAACGAGAGGGTATCATAAGCAATTATTATTGAATTTGTAAATAGTAATAAGTATGGAAAATTAATTGTATGTATAAATTATGCAACATAAACAGTGAAAAGTGACAATTTAGTGCGCGAATTCAAAAATTCAAATAGGAAAACAAGAGGAAAAAGATGTATCTAAGCGACAGAAAACAAAGCCTCGAGGAAGATGAAAAAATATTCCCAAGCAGATAGCACGCACAAATTTTACTAATAAAAAAATGGAATAATTCCATCATTTGGGAAATAAAAACAAATATTACCTTAATGATATAATATAACCACGGATCCTGATGCTGATTTCCGCATCTATATCGTTCCTGATACTGGTATTGCAGTCCTGACAGCGAATGAAGAGAGGAGACAGCCTGTTTTATGGTATAGTTTGAACACCAACAGTTCCAACCAGGTATAAAAACTTTCATAGTGTATTTCCGGTCCAGAACTATTTCACAAATAACCAATTGCACATTCGAAGAACGCTATTTCACTTTATTTTGGACAATAACAGAAAATTTTACATTCACGAAAAGTGAGGTTCTGTTCATCTATCCATGATCTGATTCATTATTACTATTCGTGAATATTTGTTTGATTCACTCTAGTATAAGTTATTTCTCGTAGGTCAGGTAATTTTAAGTCTTCCTGAATAAAGGAGATAATTGTTTTTGATATTTGGTTGTTTATTTTCTCACAATGATCAACTAACATAACAAAGAACATTCAATAAACTGAAGTTAGTCACCAGTGGCAGTGCATCTATTGCTTTGAACCGGCCACCTTTTGAGATAAGAGCGTACCAACTGTTGTCTAGCCGTGGCAAGGAAAATAATAATTGTTGGTAGAATGAAGAGAGAACAGTGACGTTCGCTGGCAATTATTATTACAGGGGCAGAAATATCTATTTATATCATATAAATTTGGTTCACAAAGAATAACGGAAATTATTAGCTATCTTATTATATAACAACTTTTATTTTTCAATTCATGAAAACATAACAAAAGGCACCCAAAACGTGTGCAAAAATATTACAATATTTTATATTTTAAAAAATTCATCATTACATAACAATATATATATATATTTTCTCCAGTTTCTCAGAATAGAGGTTATTATCAGTCAAAAGCTTTATTTAAAATGACGTTTTGACATTTGTATTTGTCATCTTCAGAAGAAGAAGAAGAAGAAATAATCAGATGTTTTATTCATGTATGATCATTCTCTTGCTGCTCGTTCGAATGTTATTGAAGATTCAATTTTGGGAAGCGCCGCTCGCCTAACCCCATCTGTCCTGATCGGAGCCTATATGTTACGTAATTGCCGAAGCCATTAACATTTAAATAATGTGGAATATTGAATTGCTTGTGTGGTAAATGTACAAAAGAGTTCAAACATTGCTTGCGATAGATATTCAATAGAGTGAGTAAACGAACCTAGTTACATACAAAGTGGTTAATAAAGTCAGAACTAGTAGATGAGGTCAACACAGCTTTGAGGCACTTATCAAATCACAATGATTAAAAAATCAGTTGTAGGAACACAGAAGACATAATATCGGCCATTATTGCCAAATAGTGTTTCCATGACTCTCGCACCCGCCTATCTGGTTCTCACAACATCGAACGTGCGTATTTTGAAGAGTGGAAGACAAGATGAATCACTCGTTGCATTTATGAGTGAAGTAGTAAATTTCAATTCTGGTTGGATTCTGTAGTCACCCATCACGAGTCAGGAAAATACTGTGCATATCTGAAATGAGTAAACTCTTCGGGCGATGTCGTACCAGATATATCACCATAATATAAATTATTTGTGCATAGAATGGCAAATTTTCAGAATCATATCGCGATATTAAGGCTCCAAATTGAAGGGATCTAAAATTCCTTTTTTCAGAATTGCATGATTCATTAGTGGTAAGCTTTGGCTTTGAAATGCAGTCGAAGAGTTTTACATACCTGCTGCAGGATTATGTATTGTGATTTGCTCATATTATTTAAACTAAAATAAGAAACATGGAATTATTTAATTTGGAGCATTAATATCGCGAAATAATTCAAAAAATCCGCCATTCTATGAAACATAACATATATTTACGAGAATGCCAGAAGCATTTACACATTTTAGACATGCACAGTATTTTTCTGACTCGTGATTGGTGACTCCAGAATCAAAATACGCACGGAACAGTTCGGTGTTCCGTTATGGGAACCAGACAGGCGCGAGAATCTTGGAAACACTATTCGGTAGTAGTGTTCACGTGTTATTTGTTATTATGAATCAAACTAGGTCACAATGATGGCCGATATTATTTTGAAAACAATACAATACTGTATCTTTTGAGTTCTCAAAACTGGTTTTTTTATTATTGTGATTCGTTAAGTGCCTCAAAGCTGTGTTGACCTCATCTCCTAGCTCTACAGTTTAGATATAACGAGGTTCGATTGTTTTCATCATTTTGAAATTGAATATATATCTATTGAATATCTAGTGCATGCAATGTTTAATTTTTTTTGTATTTTTACCACACCCAGTGCCGTGTTCAAGGACTATTAGCCCCCGGCGGTTAACTTTAAGAAGCGGCAAAGGGCAAAGAAAACTCAAGTAGCAATCTTCAAGAAAACTAGCAATCGCGATCGCGGCGACCGCCTCATCAAAAGGACACTGTTTTGTGAGAATTATATTCACTTTGATTTTGAGGGCAGCGGTGCCTAGTACACATCAGGCGGTTGCGGTACATACTTTTCTTTGAAGAAGAAGAAAGAAAGCCACAAGCTGCATTCATTAATGGCGCTTTTGCACAAATATAAAATAAAAATTACTTTTTGAAACATAGAGGTATAGTTTTCCCATTATCAATTGCAGGAGCATAAAAAAGTCTTGCGGCGAAATCCTGTGAGCAGCAGTGGCGGAAATAACAGATTTCATTTAGATATTTTAAGATTTTAAAAATACTTCATAAATAATTAAAAATGAAAAAAATTCAGGACAAGCATTTGTTTATACAAATACATTAAGGAAAAATAATGTCTTTCATTGTTTGATGTAGGTTATTATTATATCCTAAAACGTAATTCGATCGGCACACACCAAGACCATAGACGCTACTGGTTTTTAATCTTTCGGAGCTATTAAAACACAAATATAACGCGTGATTTATGAACTCCCATCGTAGAGACACACCTGCCAGCATTAATGTCCGACTTGATTGGCCCAGAGGAATCGGTTGTACAACAGACAGCCGTCACTCGAGTCCACGTTGACTATCGGCTCTTTTGATCTACCGTTTGCCGACGGAAAATATTTATGAGTAGTACAGATAATTTTTCGTTCCGTGTCTTCGCATATACGCTCGTGTTGTGAGTTTTCATTTGCTCCCTATAGAAACAGCTTCTGCAATTGATATTGGATGGACTATAGCTCTAAGAATGTTTCTATCCCTGATGAGTAGCAATGCCAGTGGTGAAAGGTAATTCTCAAAAATCACCTTAGGAATTCGATGGTAGAGGATACTTTGAATAGCAGTGACTTGTTGTTAGAGCTGAATTTTGATGATACCATTGATGAGTTCGCATGAAAAAAATCCAGGAAAGTATTTATGAAGAAAAAAATTGTTGTTAGGTTTAAGTAAATAAAATGTGTTTCTTTATATACAGTGCGAGTTTCTAGCTTGGACTAAATTCAGTAACTCAAAGACCTTTGTTTTGTTAGGAATATGCCCGGACAGGTTGATTTTTATTTTAAATTGCGCTCGTTTCTATGTAAAAAAATGTTATACAGCGTGTCTTAAATTTGAGATATGACGTCATCGACTATTTTTTTTAAGGCAATCCTAATTTTTTCATGACTATTCTTGAAGGGTATAGTAAGTTACACATGCGTACCGAATATTAAATTTTTATTCCTTGTCGTTTGACAGATATTTAACAAACATCAACTAATTCGAAAATGAGATTCACCTGATCTATCTGATATCCACTCAAATATGTTTCTTCAATAAACGTTCAAAACGTTGTCCATTAACTAACTGACAATATCCTAAATGGAATTTAAACTCGTCAGATTCCTTCATTTCTCGCATTAGTTGATGTTTGTTACATATCTGTCAAACGACAAGGAATAAAAATATATCCTTCAAGGATAGTCATAAAAAAATTAGGATTGCCATTTAAATAAAAACTTTTTGACAAAAAATTAAACCGACGGAATTCGGAACTGAAAAGTAAAAAATAAAAACTTTTTAACAAAAAATTAAACCGACGAAAAAATTAACTGAAAAGCAAAAAATAAAATAAACCTTCTTAGTCTAAATGATAATTGAGCTCCTAAACTAATGTAGGTAACTGATTTCGAGTCGGCGCCAAACAAACAATTATCGAAGATCATTATCTATGAAAGAAGTCATCAAAACGCAGCCGTGCATCTCGCTGCCATCATTTTACGCTTCAACTAATTCAATTGCTAGTTTGTTTGGCGCCGACTCAAAATCAGTTACTTACATTAGTTTAGGAGCTCAATTATCATTTAGACTAAGAAGATTTATTTTATTTTTTGCTTTTCAGTTGATTTTTTCGTCGGTTTAATTTTTTGTTAAAAAGTTTTAATTTTTTACTTTTCAGTTCCGTAATTCGTCGGTTTAATTTTTTGTTAAAAAGTTTTTATTTTTCAATTTTTTGTGGCTAAAATCTACCAATTACTACCTACTTGTTTTCTGATTACTTCCAAAATACTTAGTTACCCACCTTACTTCAACTATTACCAGTTAAATAATATGATTATCTACTTTTACTATTTATTGTAATATAAATTATTTTCGTTGTTCTGGTTAGTTTATTTCATTACTTTGTATATCATTCCATCCTCTCATAAAATATACTGATTTTGACGGATGTGGAACAAGAGTAATGTCAATAGCGATCTGTCATTGTCAACTACGTATGTGTGTGCCAATGTTCACTAGTGAAAAATCAATTATTCCCTATTTTGCTACCCGTAAGGGTGGCTAATTTCTTTCGAAATCTAGATATAAGGTATACCCTATCTATTAAAAAAAGAATCATCCGAATCGAAGAACCCAGTACAAAGTTATGCCTGATAGAATCGGTTAATGGACCAGAATTCAGAGGGTGAGTGATCAATATCCTTCATTTCGCTACCCTTAGGGGTGGATTCCATCTTTCAAATTCAAATGGGACCAAATTCGAAGTACACATTATCCACTGAAAAAAGAATTATCGGAATCGGACGCCTCAGTAAAAAGTTATGCGTGATCATACATAAAAAAATATTATGGAAAAAAAAAATACGGGTTGAATAGAGAACCTCCCCCTTTTTGGTTTCGTCGGTTAAAAAATAGTCGATGACGTCATATCTCAAATTTGAGACACACTGTATAACATTTTCTTACATAAAAACGGGCGCAATTTAAAATAAAAATCGACCTGTCCGGGCATATTTCTAACAAAACAACTATCTTTGAGTTACTGAATTTATTCCAAGTTAGAAACTCGCACTGTATGATACTTTTATGATAGTCATATGTTATGAAAAAAAAAACAATAAATGGGTACTTTGAAACTGACAATTCATACTAATTGGCGGCGGCATCGTAAAAATTACCCCCTGGCATGAGTGAGTATAAATCCGGCACTGACCACACCGTTAGCTTGCATTTTGTAGTGGAAGTGTGTGATATTCATTGTTAATTAATATTTTTTGATAAATTATTAATTGTTTATATAATGAGCAGTTTATTCAAAGTGAGTAATGTTTGTAAATTAATTTTTATTTTCATTTTAATCAATTTTTTTATAAATATAGATAAATTCGTCGACGTTTTAAAATTGATTCCATGCTATATCCTTTCAGACTATTTTCCTTTACTTTCTCTCTCTCTCTCTCTCTCTGCAACTGCTTCGCTCATAACGGCAAATGGGATCCAAAAAATCTACAACGCCTCGGGCTCGAAAGATCTTCGATTCGGCCCTGGAGTAAGACCAAGCAATCTCAGCGACTTCCAGCTAGTGTAATATTTAATTGAACATAATGAAAACGCCGGAGGAATTTATAGTATGCCGTCCCGGTGAGTCCTCTAGAATGCATATCCGGCCTAAGAACTAACAACCAGAGCAGTCACGCCTGACACGGTCAGTTATGGAGGTTACTTTACCGTCATAGCCACTTACTTTACTGCTTATCAAACACACTCCGTGGCATTGCATTCTTGAGAACGTGATAATAAACCTATAAATATGATCGCTGAGGATTCTGAGCTGTCTGAATTTCCGAATCGAATGCTACACATATATTGAAAGGAGTCTGAACGGGCTTGCGAAAGAGCCGTTTATTCGCGTAACGAAATTGAATAACAACAAATTCAGTTGGAATATACCAATTTCCGTCCGTTTGTAAAATACTCGTGAAATTGCTCATGATGATTATGATAATCCTCGAAACGTATGACTCAATAATTTGAAAAATTATCTTGTATAAAATGGACTCCAAAGGAAGATATCTGAACAAAGGTACCACAAAAAGGTAAAAATAATAATGGAATGAACGGATTTTGTATATCGTATAACATTTTTCTTTAATAATCAATTGCAAAGCGCTTTCGGCTCATCTACTTATATGACAAATAAGCACTGAAGATTGCCCCCCAAGCCGAAAGCGCTTTGCAATTGATTATTAAAGAAAAATTTTATACGATATACAAAATCCGTTTTTTTCATTTCGTTCGACGTGTACACAGCCTCCCAACCTTCAAAAATTATAATTGCGAGTTTTGATAATGTGAATAAACCAGAATATAAATAATGACATAAAATTCTGTTGACATTTTCCGAAATGCAGTATTAATAATTAGAATGGAATAGGAGTTTATTTTGCTAAAGAAAATATCAAGTAAGTACAGCGAATATATGTTCAGTACTATGGCAGAAAATTATTACTCAAATGTGGTTTTGATGGGTTTATTCATCATTTAAGGTCGATGTAACAAAAATATCAGCAGAACATGCAGAGACTTCGATGAAAATTATCCTGACTCACCTCGCATAAATTTGAAAAAATTCATTTGATTGAGTGAAATTTTGAAATGTTGGATCATATTTGAAAGCAGCAATAAACTTGCCTAGATCTATGACAGGTAATGAGGACACAGCAATACATATCTTGGCATATTTCTAAAAAATCCTCATGCGTCCATTCGTAGTGCAGTTCATGATTTAGGTACGAAACTTCCATCAGTTCATAGGATTGTGAAGGAACATGGAATGCATGACTACAAATTTCACAAAGTTCAAGCTCTTGAGTCCAAAGACGCTCCACAAAGGATCGAACTATGTGAAATGTTGATGGTGCGTACACAAGTTGACGAAGATTTTCTCAAGAAGATAGTATGGACTGATGAATCATTTTCGAGATCAATTTTCGAGGGAAGCTATTTTCAACAGAAGGAATCTTCATTACTGTGCAAACGAAAATCACAAGAGAAATGGGATAAAAAAACGGTTTCAACGTTTTCTGTTCAATTATGGGCAATCAATCGTAATTTTTCATTCGACCTTGATTTTAGAAAATATTTGAATATCTTGCGGACAATGGTTGGGAATTTTATTGTAGAAGTGACACTAGAACAATATCGAACGTGTTGGTATCCACTTGATATTCAATGATCCATGGATGAGACATTCGGGTCCATGGAACTGGCCTCCTAGATCCTCTGATCTTACACCCCTAAACTTTTACTTGTGGGATACTGCCGAGCGAAGAGTCCACAGAAAACCGATCACCACGAGGGAAGAATTAGAACATCGAATGACTCGAGCGTTTCAGGCATTAAATCCAAATGAATTTCGGAGAGACACAATATATGCCGTTGATTTTCACATAAAAAGTGTTTGGAAACTTATGGTCAACATTTTGAATATTTATTGGAATGTTTTAGCACCGTTACATCTTTCTACATTTATTAATACACATGTTCGACGATGATATTTTTTGCATGTCATGATAATTCAAACATTTCATAACATAAATAATCATAACTAACAAAATGTACGGGCTAGGTACAGAAGAAGTATACACAATTAAATAGGAAAATGTCTCAGCTTTCCAAATGAGTTTAATATACAGGGTGTTCCTTAAAAGAAACTGAGCTTCACTCATTTTCATGAGTCTCCGCAAGGAACTCACTTCTGAGGCCTCCCTGTATGCTGAATATGAGATCCGGTTCATCGGTGGAATATTCTTATGCAGCTATGCCAAATTGCAATATTTTGTGAATTTATATTGTGAAAAAAATCGTTATTTGTCAATGGTCAGGTTTTGCACAAAAATTTAACAAAATAATTTTTATCGCGAAAACTGTCAGATATATGTATAGGAAATTACCAAGGAGTGTTATGAGGAATCCTATAAGAATTCCAAAAATTATATGATATTTTGAATTAACAAAGTAGCTACTACTTTCTGATACAAGCGACAACACTGTATTGATGAAAATATTTCATTCGACAACCGCATAACTTGACGCGTTCAAATCTCAACGCAAAGTTGTAACGGGGAACAAGAGTCTTCAAGACCTTTCTCTATTTTATTTTAATTTTTTTAAGTAAAAATAAATTTAAAAAAAAAACGATTTTGCCGATAACTCTCAATATTTTTCCTCTAACTTTATAAAAAAAATTCAAGAACTTGGAATCAACTCTTACGCCCGATTAGATAACATAATGAAATTTCCCATACTTACGTAAATTATCTCAACTCCTCGTGTAAAGTATCACACTCTCTTTTTCTAAAAATGTTTCTACATATAATATTTACATATTATAAGGGCAGCTGCTGTCACCAGGGTGTATGCAGAACAATTCATTTTTCTACACATAACACCAATTTTGATAGAGTGTTTCTAGACTGTAATGTAAGGCACTGATATTTTGGTCACTATTAGTCCGTCGGACTTAGATTCGTGCCTCCGGCTTAATATACGAGGACTTTTTTGAGTAACTTTTTTTTTCATTCTATAAAATAGCACCTTTTTGTCTTTTGTCTCGAATGACTTTTATTCAAGTGGAAATAGAACTCAATAAGTGACATTTGCCACTCAATTATAATGATTTGATTGAACTCAATTTCCCTTTCCTCAACTTCGGTTGAGAAAATAATACACAAAATTAACTCTAAAACATCTATTAACAAAAAAAATTTTAAAACTATGTTACAGCTCGACGTTTGTCGAAAATAAAAATGGTCAATCAGAAAATAAAATCACTTCCATTTTGAGAATGCAAAAAACAAACAGCTTGAAAATATTACATATCGGTTCTAATAAAGGGCTTGTATTTTCGTTTTATAAAGTAATTTCCTATCATTGAAATATAGAACCGGTTTTCCCCGTAGCTCTTATATTTGGCTACTACCCGTGTAACTGACATTCGATTTTCCCATAATTCTTATAGTTCAGGCCTTCCGAAACTCGTCTTGAATGTAATAGCCGAATACCCTATATACTCTGTTATGAATACCACTAATTGTTACTGATGTGCATGAGGTTCACCCAGTAAATCAATAGTTGAAAGCTATGCATCAAGTCAGTTTTTCTACTAATAAGCCAGCGATTTACCCTAGTATCTCCCATTTTTCTTCCCAGTTTCAGATATACTCCCCATTCCCCTCGTAGCCGTCTGTGGACACTCGAATCAAATTTCTTATTTTAACACCTCGTCTTCCAAACTGACGATTAAATCCAAAGTTTCCGATATTTACTCTTGCTAGCGAACCATTTCCGCCGCCCGTATAAAAGAGCGACAAACCCAAAATGGGTCTTTCGCCGCCTATTCGAGGCACCGAAATTTCATATTTTCTGGTAAAGCCAAAAACTAGCCAAAAACTAGCGACCGATTTGCACGGCGGTTCCCGATTTACTTCCGCGAAAGACCCTCGATCTTTCCATTCAAATACCAAGCCAAGTTCAAAGTGGCAATGTCATTGGTTACAAAATTCCCCTCGGGATGGGCATACGATCCCAAGTTCAATTCTCGCGTCTATGGTAATTCTGTCGACTAGACAAATTGCCAGCGGTGTTGAATCAAGAGGGCTTTGTTCAACATTCTCAGACTAAATAACATTAACAACATTAAAATGTGAAGTAGATAGCGTCTGTAATTAAATATCAATGAAAATAGTTTGTGGCATTCAGACGAGAAAATGAAAACTAGAACTGAAAAATAAAAATGTGGATCAGCCAGGGATCGAACCTGGGACCTTTCGATTTCTAGTCGAACGCTCTTCCACCTGAGCCACTGGTCCTTGTTCGAAACCGACGATTCACACCTTTAAATTCAGTTCCGTGTTAGTGACGAAGACGATGGGGGTTAATGTGATGCATGAAAACATTCACGCATGCACACCTAATGAAATTATATTGGTCTATCCGCCGGTGTCAATCATGTTAACGATCCTCGACCAACTTCAGATCGGAAATTTCCAAGTGTGCATGACTCGAGCCAAGTAAATATAAAATGTGAAGTAGATAGCGTCTGTAATTAAATATCAATGAAAATAGTTTGTGGCATTTAGACGAGAAAATGGAAACTAGAACTGAAAAATAAAAATGTGGATCAGCCAGGGATCGAACCTGGGACCTTTCGATTTCTAGTCGAACGCTTTTCCACCTGAGTTATCATTTTCTCGTCTGAATGCCACAAACTATTTTCATTGATATTAACAACATTGTTGCATATCTGTAAATGACAATGACTTCCGGATAAAGAAATTTATTCGTTCGGCAGAAATAAATGTTTTTATCCGAGCAAACCCATTTATGTATTTCGAAATATGAGCTCCCTTTTTAACCGACGAAACCAAAAAGGAGGAGGTTCTCTAGTCGACGCGTATATTTTTTATGTATGACCTCGCATAACTTTTCACTGCGACGTCCGATCCCGATTATTCTTTTTTCAGTGGATAGAATGTACTTTGAAGTTGGTCCCATTTGAATTTAAAAGATGAAATCCACCCATAAAGGTAGCAAAATGAAGGATATTGATCACTCACCCTCTGAATTCTGTACTGGGTTCTTCGATTTTAATAATTTTTTTTTTAGATAGGGTATACCTCATTCTCAATCATATTTGTATTTCAAATGGAATTATCCACCCCTACGGGTAGAAAAATAGGGGATAATTGATTTTTCACTTGTGAGCATTGGCACACATATAACAAATAGTGAAAGTAGATAATAATCATTTAACTGGTATAGTTGAAGTAAGGTGGGTAAGTGTTTTGGAAGTAATCGAAAAACAAGTGAGTAGTAATTAGTAGATTTCAGCCACACAAAATTGAAAAACAAAAACTTTTTAACAAAAAACTAAACCGACGAAATACGGAACTAAAAAATGAAAAATTAAATAAACCTTCTTAGTCTCAATAACTAAGCTCCTAAACTAATGTAAGTAACTAATTAACAATCAATGAAGATCATTAAATTACTTCAAAAAAATTATCAGAATGTCACCGCGCACCTCGATGCCATCATTTTACGCCTTACCTAATTCATTTGCTTGTTTGTTTGGCGCCGACTCAAAATTAGTTATTTACATTAGTTTAGGAGCTTAGTTATTGAGACTAAGAAGGTTTATCTGATTTTTTACTTTTCAGTTGCGTATTTCGTCGGTTTAATTTTTTGTTAAAAAGTTTTTATTCATGTTAGTTTCCTTCAAGAAACTGGAAAAATGAATTATGAACCAAAAATTTAAATATCTCACCCTGGGACCAAAAAACAAACAATAACTCCCGCCGGGTGTTACAAAGTTGACGTTTTCCGAGGAATGTCATTAATTAACAGCATTGCCGCTCTAGAGCGGAAAAATCGAAAAAACGCTGGCATTTGTACGGTACTGTTGAAAATAAATAAGTATTCATGGAAAATAGTAATAGTGAATTATCTAACACACCTCCCGATGTGGCAGACATTGCAAAAAATTCCCCGCTCCTCCTTGGAGTGGTCCTCAATTCGCAAATTGGCACGTTTGCAAGATTGAAATCGAATGTGGTATGAAGTCAGCCTCTGAGTGCTTTAGAACCCTTGTTGTCGTGATTTTGTGTGTTTTCCTGACTTGTGCTGTGTATGCATGGTGGTGATGTACCTGACTGGTGCGTCGTAAGTGTAAAGTGTGATGTTTGTGGGTGTGTGGATCTTACGTGTTTTTTGTTGAGTTTTGGTTACTCACCTGACACGCCGGAGTACTACTGTCGGTGGTGGACGGTCCTTCTGGTCCCTGTAGATGAATCTATTCGGGACGTATCTGGGAGCGTTCACTGCCATTATTAGGCTCACATTCAAGAATCGCTGGGTTTTGGTCCTGTATGTTCCTACGCATTGACCTCATGCGGCAATGCATACAGGGTGATGGGGAGGAGGATGGTCCTGATGAGGAGCAGCTTCAACTGGAGGTCCATGTTGCTTCTGCGTCCTATGAGGGGGTTGAGGTTTCTTCGGGCTGCCTTTGCTAGTTCGAGCCTCTGATCCACGTGTTGCCTGGATGACAATCTCTTGTCCAGGGTGACTCCTGAGTATTTGGCTTTGTTTGCCCTTGGGATTCGTTGGTCGTTCATGATGACATGTCCTGACGATGTTGTTCGTCTTCTGCGCTGATCTCGATTTTTCATAGGTTGAACCAGTCCTCTAGCTTATTCTTGCAGGTACTGTGTTTACTGATCTGGCTGTGTCGTCCGCGTACAGCGCTAATTTGTTGAAGTTGTTCTCAGGCTTTGGGATATCCGCTGTGTAGATGGAAAACAGGTGTGGAGATAAGACTGCGCCTTGCGGTACTCCTGCTCCTTGGGTCCTCACTGCTGGAATGTCGCCGCCAACTTTACATTGGCACCACCGTCCCCGCAGGAAGGAGTCTATCAGCTTCACTATGGGAGTGGGGTATCCGAGGTCTGCCATTTTGGTGATTAGGCCATCGTGCCAGATCCTGTGTGGTGTCCTCTGTCCAGGTTGAAGCCTGTTACGGCAAAGTCCACTATCCTCAGGACCTGCATTTCCGTAGAGTGTCCTTTTTGGAAGCCAAACTGCTCGTCTGGTAGGACGTTGTGTTCTTCCGTTAGTGGTTCCAATCTTCTTTGGATGACTCACTCTGCCTCTTTGCTCATCGAGGGTGTGAGGCTGAAGGGTCCGTGGTTTTGAGGGATCGAAGGGTTCATGTTGGGTTTCGGGATCATGATGACCGTGGCTTCTTTCCAGGATCGTGGAAAGTGTCTGAGCCTGAGCATTGCGTTGATGATGTTGGTCAAGGCATCCATTCCTTTTCTCGGTAGAGCCATTAAGACTCTATTCGGGATTTGGTCTGGTCCGAGTGCTTTGCGTGTAGAAAGATTTTGGATGATGTCCTTGACTTCTTCTGGCGAAGTTGGTTCAAGGACGTGCTCGGCATCGTTGATCCGTCTTATTCTCCTGACAGTCTGGCTGGACATGACCCAGCCGTACTGATGAAGGGCAAATACCTCGAAACCGGTCTACAGGTGGTCAGCCTGAGTGAGGTGGGTAATATTGATCCATTTCGCAACAAACATTTGCATAGTACCTTGTAGGACTTTGCACGTTTATACACCGGATCATTCATCGTCCGTACGAGACATCAGCTAGGGAAGTAGTTGTTTTTTTTATATCAAATCAATCAATCAATAAAAATTTATTTTCTATATATACAAATCATTCAAACTTAGTACTACTATATACAATGTACATGTGGGTACTCCTTTCTTGTTCCTCTTCCTGGTGGTGGAGTAGAGGGAAGGGAGTTTGGCATAGGAGTAAAGAAGAGTTTTTTTTTTTTTTTTATACCGCCATCTTGCCCTCCCTAGGGGGCGAAGGGGCAGCCCCTGCTGGTGTTAGCAGGTAGCCATTAGTAAACATGTTAGTCTTGGTTTTTCTGACAATTCCGTTTTTAGGACGCCTCCTACTTTAGTGTATGCGTCTTTCTATTTTTGACCTGACTCCAGTAATTATAGTACTGTTATCATTCCTATTTTTGCAACTGACGATGTTCTTATACTGGAAAAATTGTTATTAAAAAAAAAAAACCAGCTTAAAAAAATTATAGATTTTCTGTAATTCCCCGCAACCTGGGGTTTTTCCTGTAGCTGTTTTCTTGTTCTAAGATTATACGATTGAACTTTAGATTAAATTAGAATTAAATTGTGTTTATGATCATCCTACCGCTGCATTGTGGTTGGTCATTGTTCCAGTTCATGGTACAGTTCCAAATTTTGGTAGATGACCCCGTGCTTCCTGGGGTGATTGACTCGGATACTAGTGATACCTGCCGTAAGCGGACTCTTGGGTATGTGGTATCTGTAAAATTTATCAGATATCTTATTAATGAAATCCGTGATTTTCCCAACATTAGCTAGGTCGCGCAGTTCGTCGAGTCTGATGTATCTATTACTATTAGTAACGATACGCAGTGCTTTGTTTTGCAGCCTTTCCAGCCTCATTAACTGGGTTTTTGCAAGACTGCGGAACACTGGACTGGCGTATGTCATTGCCGGTCTGATGACTTGTTTATAGAGTCGAAGCTTGTTCTCCTGTGACAGGTTGGAGTTGCGTGCAATGAGGGGATATGTGCGGCTGATGGCCGCCGCTCCCCTCTGCAACGCCAGCGATATGTGTCCATGCAAGTACATCCGCCTGTCCAGTTGCACCCCCAGGTATCTCACTGAGGGCCTCTCTGTCACTTGACTATTTTCAATCTTCACCTTCCCAAGGATCTTCACGTTAGTTCGCTTCCTTGTGAAGTTAACGACCTCCGTTTTATTGGGATTTAGTTTAATTTTATTCTTCCTCAGATATGGTATGACCAACCGATCCAGATGAATCTGGAGCTGTCTGGCGGCCACTTCGCTATAGAACGAGTGGGCATAGATCGCGGTATCATCCGCGAACATAGCCGTATTCGTCCGAGCGAAGGTCGGAAAGTCACTGGTATACAGGGAATACAAAATCGGTGACAGCGAAGACCCCTGTGGGACCCCCGCTCCGACTGTCTGTTCCGGCGAACTAGTACCATTCACGTTTACACAAAAGGTCCGCCCCGACAGGTACGACTCTAGTACTTTGATGAGGTATAAAGGCATGTCTGCCTCTGCCATTTTGGTGATCAATCCGTCTGTCCAGACCGTATCGAATGCTTTTTGCGTGTCTAACAGGACCATGACTGTGTTCTGGTCCCTGTGGAAGGCCTCTTTCACCCCATGGACAACCCGGGCTACTTGAGAGGTCGTAGAGTGACCCCTCCTAAACCCGAACTGTACTGGTGGGATGATTTTTTGCTCTTCCTCAAAGTCCACAACACGCTTTAAGATAATCTTGTCCACCACCTTGGCCACCACACTGAGGAGTGAGATGGGCCTATAGCTGTCAAGGTGGTTTCGGTTTTTACCCGCTTTAAGGAGGGGAATGACTTCCGCTTTTTTAAGACAATCGGGCTCTTCCTCAAAGTCCACAACACGCTTTAAGTAATCTTGTCCACCCTGGAAGACAATCTGGATAATGTTGCCACTTTAGGATTGCGTTTATTATATAAATCAGCTGGACCAGTGATTTTCTCGGGAGGTTCTTGATCAGAACGGCATCCAACTTGTCTAGCCCTGGTGCTTTATTCCTAGGGAGTTTTCTGATGACCCCCAGAACCTCGTCATATCCCGTTAGGGCCTTTTGAAGCTCTGCGGGTCCCAGCCTTACCCCCGGTGTTTCTCTAATAATTTTGGCTCTATCAGTTATTCTTGAATGTTCCGGCGTACTATCAAGCTCCGTTGTGTGAACCCCGCTGAAGTACTCTCCAAACAACTTAGCTTTTTCCACCGGCTCTGCCACCGAACGCCCGGGTCCAGTCACTATGGCTGGAATAGGTTCCCTTTTTCTTTGGAATCTTTTTGCCATGTCCCATAGTGAGTGGTCCCGGACATCGAGGTTCTCAAGTCTGCGATTCCACTTCTGTTGGTGTTGGCGTTAATGAGATCCGTGATTTCTACCCTAGTCTCATGAAATTGTCTTTATATTCTGGGTTTCTTGTTCGTTGCCATTTTTGCGTTCATTATTTTTTAACTTGATAAGTTGTTTGATGTTTGGTGGAATCGCAAACTTGTCACCCCTCACAGTTATTTTTCTGGTTGTCTTGTCCCTTGCTATCTGGATAGTTTTTATGAATTTTTTTGTTTCGTAGTTTATCTCGTCTTTAGATATCTCAGAATTAATGAATGTAATGTTATTTACTATCTTACGATACTCCTTCCAGTTCGTGCCGGAGTAGTCATATCTGATTTTTTCCGTTTTGCCATATTTGACTTGGTTTAGCCTAAAGAAAACCGGATTGTGATCTGATGTTAATTCATCTGCTACCTCCAGATCGCTCAAATCTGTTATATTTTATGGACAACCAGATCTATAACTGTCGGCGACATGCCGTTAAAGGGTAGTGAGTAGGTTCCTTACTACTCGATGATAACTTCGTTGTCTAAGGAGTACCTCAGCAACGTTAACCCATTGGGGCTTGCCTTGGTCGGGCTGCCGTTCCACTCATTGTGCCTCGCGTTAAAGTCACCGGCCAGTATTACCTTGTTCGCAACACTAAACAGATTGTCTAGATCGCGATCTTTGAATTTATTCCCTGGGGCGCTATACACTGAAAATAGGCACGTGCCATCGCTAAGTTCAATTCCCGCATGTTCGATATTCGAATTTTGCCGATGTATATCCGTATATGGTATATTATCCCTGATTAGGATTGCTACCCCCCCAGCGGCCCTCTCGCCTCCCGGTCTGTCGGCCCTGATGGTGGTAAATCCCCTAAATTTCAAGTTATGGTCCTGTCGGAGTTTGGTCTCAGACAGAAGCATTACATCTACCGAATGTTCGTGAATGAAGCTGCTGAGGAGCGCAAACTTCCCAGCAACTCCATTCGCATTAAACATACATGCCTTTATACCTCTATGTACCGCCATTTGAAACGAAAAAACGCGCTGTCGCCATCTCCCGTTCCTTTTCCGGGGTTTTAATTAACATGTGATACAGATTTTCTAAAATTCCTTCTACTCCTCTGATATTAACTAGGCTGTTTATTTTTGTTGAAATATCAAATATTTTGCTATCTAAAATGCTAGGTATTATAGTTGGAAAGGGGATAGGTGGGGAGCCTTTTGTGGGCTGGATAGTTCTTACCACCACCGGCGGTGTCTGATTTCCTTCGTTTCTTGGTCTTAAGCCTTGTTCCCTGTTGTCTGTCCGGGTAGCGCCGGAAATCCGGCGTACCCTATTCTCGACTCTTCATCGCTCGCATCTGTATGGGGTAGCGCCAGGTCACCGGCGTACTCTCTTCTCAACTGCTCCTTCCTTCTGCCTGGTTGGGGTGGCGTCTGTTTGACGTACCCTCTTCCTGGCTCTTGCTGCCGTTTGTCTGTTTGGGGTAGCGCCCGGTCTCGAGCGTACCCTCTTCCCGACTGGTCGTCTGTTTGGGGTAGCGCCCGGTCACGGGCGTACCCTCTTCCCGACTCTTCTTCCTGCTGCTCGGACTGCCTCGCCCTCTCCTTCTGCTCCCAGTAATTGGATCTAGGGTGTGGTGCCTCCTCATACCTTGGTCCTTGCCTAGTTTGTTCCCTCCTTTCGTCAAGGAACTTAAGCTTCCTTTGATAAACTGGGCAGACCTTGGCGTTTGCCGGATGGTCTCCTTGGCAATTACAACACTGTGCCGGCGTGCTGGGGTCCTTTGTACAATCCCTCGTATTGTGTTCCTCGACGCATTTCACACATCGAGGTAGTTTCTTACACATACTCGTTGCATGGCCCCATTCCTGGCACTTGTGGCACTGTGTTATCCTCTTATCAAATACCATTATCTCCCAGCTGATCAGGGCGTATAGTACCGTACGGATCTTGTCCTTCAAATGATTTAGCTTTATTTTCTGGCTCGTGCTTACCACGAATAGTTTTCTTTCGATGTTTCTCATTCTTGTGACTTTAATGACTTCCAGTCCTTGTTTCTCCAAGTCTTCTTTTATCTCTGCCGGCTCTGGATTATTTTCCAGGCCCCGTAGCACAAATGTGTGGACTTTATCCTCCGGCTTCGTATATGTGTGATATCGAGCATGCATTCCGTCCAGCTTTTCCTGGACTTTCCCATGATCATGATCTGTATATGTTTGCAACACTGTTTGTCGGCTGCCGTGGTTAAATTTGATTTGACACTTTTTTTCCAGTTCTTCTTGCAATTCCACTAGTGCTTCTCCTCTCAATGGCAGTATTCCTGTTATTACTATTGGAGGCATCATTTTTTGTTTCATGTTTTTGGGGTCCTGTTTTTGGGCTATCCCCGGCTTACTCTTTGGTGGTGCTTTTTTCGAATCTGTTACGTTCCCTGGTTCTATTTGCCCTTGCTCATTTGCTTGTTCATTTCCCATGTCCCTAAATTTCTTTTTCTTCCTTCTCTCCGCTCTTTTTTGCGAATCTGTGATCTTCGCCGGTTTTGCCTCTGCGTCAGTATCATTTGCCGACTCCTGCGTGTGCTCCTCACTAGCCAGGACTCCATATCTATTCTCCGTGGGTATTTTAAAGCTTGAACTTATACTATCTCTCTTATTCAATATCTCGAGTTTTCGCTTTTCTTCTTGTTTCCCCGTCTCTTTTTGCTTGCCAATTTGTTTTATCAGCACTGGGAACTTTTCTATCGTTTTAATTCGTCTTTCTCCCTTCGGGATGGCTATTACTTTGATTCTGGCTTCCAAGTATTCAATTTCGTTTTTGTGCTCTTCTGTAAGTACTTCCAACCAGTGGTCATATAATGTTTTCAATCTCGCCTCGGCAAGCTTGATGTATGGTATTCCATCGCACTTGTCTTCATCTAATTTACTCTGTATTCGGTCTCCAGACTCTTTGGTTCTTCTCTGAGCTTCTTTCCTTATATCACCTAACAAGAGGTTTAATTCTTTCTGCGTTTTCAGGATTTCCACTGTATTTTCCGGTTTATTTTCGAATTGTTTCATATGTTTCAATTCGGTTCTTGGCATTTTGTTTTTTGCCTCAACATATTTTTCCAGGGGTTCTTGAGGTTTTATATTATCTTTCGATGTACCTGCTTCTTTGAGGTCCTCTTTTGAAATATTATGCTTAATGAAGTTCAGCTTTTTCTCCTTCTGTTTTCCCCCTGTGTTTCCTTCTTTTTCCTCTTTTTCGTTTCCAGAGCTTTGATATATTTTTTTCCTTTGAGCGGCAAGCTTTCTCTTTGCCTCTCGTTCCTTATTTTCTCTTTCTTCTTCTTGCTTATATCTTGTCAGCTCCACCATCATTCTTCTGCTTTTTTCCGCTGTTATTACCTCAGCTCTTCGGATTTCTCCGCTTCTGATGTCTGGTTTATCTCCATTTTTTCTGAATCTGTGGTCTTAGGATTTACTTCACTCTGGATTCCTCCTATAGCATATCCGCTTTGGAAGTTTTTGAGGTTTTCATTATCTTGGATAGCTCTTTGAATAATCAACAGTTCTCTTTTGGTTATTAAATTGTATCCGCAGCTCTCCTCTGTGTCTTTAATTGAGCCCACGCATTGCGTGTGGACCGCGTGATTTTCTGCACTTGTTAGAAAAATATGCTGGTCAGCCGTTCCCCCACATTCGCAAGGTGCACTGGCCTTCATTTCCTTTTCCTTAAGTTTACCATCCCACTGGGATTTTTTGGATATTTGTAATTCTGGACTTAGTTTTTTCTTTCTGTTTTTTTTATAGATATGCGACCAACATACACCTATTGTATGGGTTTTCGTAGCCAGCTGTCTTGAGGAATGAGAAATTTTTCATTTTTATTGTCTATTTTTACGTTTACAAAAAAATAAATGTACGAATCAAGTTGTAGGTATGAATACAATTGCCAAATTTCCCAGTGATATTGCTCAATAGTTAAAATTATCGGATCATCATTCATATACTGGACACAATGGTGCAGGTGATCTAGTAGAACTAAAGAAATATGGTGGATGGAAAAGCAGCAATGTCGCAGAAGGCTATATTGATAAATCTCCCAAAAATAAAATTGAAACATCCCAGAAAATATTCTCAAGGCCATCCACTTCGCGTTGTGTAGATTCTCAATCTTCGGAAAAATTTGTATTTCAGAAATCTGGTGAAAGATCATCAGGAATATCTATTAAAAATTGTCAAAATTGTACATTCAATTTTAATCTAGTAAATAATAAATGAAATCAATATCCATTATTATCAGGTAATAATGTATGTTCAATAAAGTATCGAGTGTTTTTTCTGTATCTGAGATCTGCGTTAGTCAAAAAAATATTGTGTGTAATTCGAGCACAAAGTGTAATTGTCGCTCTCGAAAGATAACTTCTTTGTCGAGCGGTAATCCATCACTTTGTGCTCTAAATACACAAATAGCTAAAGACGGATACAGCATGTTCAATTATCTAAGCCCACAAAAATTTGAAATGATCTGTCGTTCCGTTTTCCTAATATTCCATCCACCAAGAAACACCCTGTATATTGAATGACTTAGTGACTATTCATTATTGAGATCTCCAGATATAATACCGTTTATTGTTCGTATTGACGCCTCTCAAGTGAAATCGTGTTTGAGTAGGTTGGACTTTTCGTTTTCATTATTTTGAAAAATATTCTTGAATGTAGTTTCAATAAAGACAATTATTCCAATTTCATGGTGCTACAATTTCATGGTGATTAACAGACGCTAGCAGTCTTTGGTTCGCTCATTTTCTTCTTCAATTCACTTCAATTCTAATCTCTAGAACATAACTACGTTCTCTGCCCACAGTTCACCACATTCCTCGTCCTTATCTAGCATTTTTGTTTACTAATATAAACACATTCGGTGAGCATGTGTCTGGGTCGGTTACAGTGTTAATTTATTGTAGGCTGATTCAATAAGACACAAGAGGCCCTTGAAAGTAATTGACCTACTGGAAACTTTAAAATTGAGAATTAATATGTTGTAGGGAGTTGACGATGGTTAAATGAAGAATGCATTCTTCTGAGATGGGTGGTGACTGAAATGAGAGGAGAGGTAAAATCATTTGTTCGATTTTTTTACACAAAATTTGATGAAATATGGAAATCAAATCATGGTTTCTCGGGAGATATATTTCCCTCATTCGCTATGAATACGTTTTCATACGAACAATGATATTCCTCAGGTAGGTAATCCATACAAGAGTGAACAGATGATGTTACATTAACCATGTCGTCAATGCATACAGGGTGAGTCAAAAGTACTTTGACAAACTTCAGGAGGTGATTCCTCACAATATTCTAATATGAATTATCCATATAAATATATGTCCGGAAACGCTTCGTTTCCAAGATACAGGGTGTTAAAGCTTTATTTTTATTTTCGTTTTTTTCAAATAACTTTTGGAATACTGACCTTAATTGAACGAAAATTGGTAATGAGAGGTTTTTTGAGGTGTCAAATTCGAACCTAATGTTATTATTGCTCTTACCCGTAGGAAGCGTCACCTACACGTCTTTTTCAAAGCTTGTACCAACTGAATTTTGTATTGGTATTCGTTTTTTTCTTCAGAATTATCTGTACAGTAGATACACTCACAGCGACTTCTTCTGCAAGACTAAGGATATAAACATGTGGATGGATATTGATACAAGCCAACGCATTGATATCTAAATCTTCACTTATATTTGTTCTCGTATGATGACGATGCTTTGTATTAGAAGGAAATGAGTTTGTTGTGTTTCTTGAACTCTTCAAAAAGACATTCGTGACAGAATGAGCCTTCCTGGAAAAAGTTCTTGGTATAGACGTACTTCGCGACCACTTTTCGACATTCCCCAAGGATTGTTAACATTTCGACGGAATCACTTGGTGAAATCGCAAAAAACATGCTGGAATTTTTGCACAAGGAACAAAGATATAATTTTTTTGCAAAACCAGATAATAATGCCTGTCACATTACCCGGTTTAGCATAGTTCTCTCTTTTTTCTATCTGGCTAAGTACCTATTTTCCATCTTTTTTGTGTCAGAAACGTTTCGCTTGAAAAACGCTTGAAATTTCATTCTCAATCACACTAAAAATTGCTCCTAGGAGTTGTGGGTTATCAAACTTCATAACTGTACAGATGTGAAACTTCCTAGGTGGAAGGGCTTAGACTTTAGATCAGACCGTCCGGCAGACATCAGCCATCTATGTATACCTTCTTGGTATTCATGCCATTGACGATTCATACTCTATACATTTATTTAACATATCCGCAGTGATCTCAATTCATTCGGTGGCCTATCGGGTGTCATTCTTTTTCCAGGAAGTACTATCGGTAAGTTCAATAACGAAATTCTACGAACGATTTTCCACTCAAAACACTTTTATTGACCCATTATCTCTTGTCTCGTCACGTGTGAAATGTTAAATATTTACGTCTTGTCAAGAAGTGTTGTGCAACGCTGCGTCAGCATTTTACGGCCAGCTTATTATTATACAACTCCGTATTGAGAGCTGCGTTGGCACATTCAAATTTCGCTATACTTGATGGTAGTGGACGAGACTTTATGATGAAATTATTTCTTGTTCAAATCGTTTTAAATTTATCTTCAGCCTATAAATTATTGTTAATCTCCAGATGATGAACTGAAACATTGTTCTTCCTGAAGTAAACAAGAACAATAAATTTCATCGAATTTGGTTTATAAAATCTTGACACTTGTTTCGTTATGTGATAGCTTCTACTGTACCGTGGATAGAGGTATTTAGGAGAATCTTAAGTTCACAAAGACGGGGTTTGAATTTTTTGACATACTAAAAGTCTTCTTGACATACTAAAAGTATAATAAATATTAGTGTGCAATATGTTATCTTATTTTTTTAACATAAAAATAGTGTGTGGTATTGAATTACAGAAAATTCCATGCCGAAAAAGACTATGATACTGGTTTTACAAGACTATTTCCCTCATTATTTTTGATCGAATCAAATGACCGAAATTTCAAACGTCTTGTTGCTGTTTTATACTGATAAAACCACTAGTAGATTATATATTGTATGCGATAAAACTACACTTGGTCCTGTCAGAATTAAATGTCAACGTATTCAATGCCTATATAGGGAAATAGGAAATGCAAAATTGATGGAATTAAGGGATTTTGACCTCACTACATACAGTGATTTGAAATTTGAATTCAAATATACCTTTTCCAGCATGGTAGAAAGCCTCAGTTTCTTGAGTAAGGCAATGAATAATTTAATTGTGTCATTTTGAGCCTATCAATGAAAGTCCTCGTAGAGTAGTGGTTAGAGTGTTAGTCCATCACGCGGTAGGCTAGGGTTCGATACCATACCTAGGAACATTTTTTTTAACCGGTTCCAGGTACTAACATATTTGATTTGATAGGGAAAAATGTATATTAATATACAGGGTTCTGCAATAGTGGCGTGGTGTTCCATATCTCTATTTAGGAAACAGATAGGAATCTATATTTCTATAATATTACCTTATTGCTCGAGCTCGACAAAATAAAAAAATTGTTGGTCACACAGGGTGTTCAATTTTTTCGGGGTGGATCCCAATTGTGTTTTTTAAATGGCAACCTATATTTTTTATCGCTTCTTCGGTTTTTACATAGAAAATAATGAGATACTTTTTGGATATCTTCACTTCGAAAATATTGACGGTTTTCGAAATTTCTAGCATGACAGGTTTTTTATCCAATATTCGTCAGTCAGAATATTTGAAATTATAAAGTTGTGCCAAGTCCAATTGAAATTTGTTTTTGGTCAAATATTCTACATTGGTAACTCTCTCAAACGATATATCGGAAATCGACCTGTAATATACAGGGTATGAAAACCAGCTTGCCACATATTGTAAATAAAAATTTCCACCCTGTATATTCTCGATCCATAAAAAGCGCCAACGAAGGCTCTAGAAATGTCATCAAGTATTCCCTATGGTTAAGTTCACTAGTTTTTCTTAAAACAGCTCTTTTTCCGAAAAATGGCAAGTATTCTTATTTCTTCGCTATAATCTCAATGAACGATTTAATATGCTTTTTTTATATTGAAATGACAATTATTTCTATTTCATCGCCATAATATCAATGATTTTTTTACTATGAAGTCCATATTTGACGGTTGTGAACGAGATTATGTTATGTTTGTAACACATTTATTACCTGTTGTGAATTACACCACAAAATGTACGTTCTTGAATATTTACAATAATTTCAATAATCTCGAAATTTGTGCCATATTCTTTCGGTCTTAAACAACCTTTCAGCAATTGAAATATTTATTTGAAATCAAGTAGTCTGGCAAGTGACAGATCTAAGTATTTGCCTGCAAATAAGTATAGAAATCTTTGGTGAATCGTGAAGTTGAACTTTCGATATAATTTCAGGTTTTCGGAGTCGGAGATTATGATTTTTCGTCAAAATTTATGAAATTGAAATGGCAAGCTCATGGAATTTTTGTTAGAGAAAAAAACAAGATGGCGCTCCAAGATGGGGGACGAGATTTATGTTTATGATCCGATTCGATTCAAAATTGGTATGTGGGGGTTTTCAGGGTTGAAGATTTTGCATTTTTCTTCAAAATTATTGAAATAAAAATTGCGGCTACAAGATGGGCGATGATCAAAATTCACAAATTCAAGATGGCGGACGAATTTTGTAATTATGGCCCGATTCGATTAAAAATTGTCGGGGTTTTTGGAGTCGGAGAATGATTTTAGTCGAAGATTATTGATTTTTAGTTAAAATTCATAAATTGAAGATGGCAACTCCAAGATGGCGATTGAGTTCATTTTTATATGGTCTTCTCATTGAAGGAGTAGATAGCTCAGAAAAGGCCTCAAATAACAATGCTTTAATGAAAATGCATAGATTAAGGCATACTTGAGTACCAAAAAGCACAAAATAAAATAATTATTACAAAGGAGAAATATAGCGTCTGTGAATATATAAAAGTAAATAGAAATTGTGGCATTGCAAACAAATTTTTAAATTAAAGAAATAAACCATCCTCGAGCAGGAATGGAACCTGCGATCTTTGGATTTCTAGACCATACTCTAACCATCTGAGCTATCGAGGCCACAGATTCCACTGCATTTCGAGGATTTTGCTTTTCTTCCTACTGAAAGATGATACTGTTTTATAGTCCATCCACTATCAATTGCAGAAGCTGTTTCCATAGGGAGCAAATAAAACTCACTTCGCTAACACGAGCGTATATGCGAAGAAACGGAACGAAATATAATCTGTTCCACTTGTATACAGTCTCCGTCGGCACAAAGAGCCCGCTGGTCAACGTGGACTTGAGTGACTGCTGTCTGTTCTACAACCGATTCGTCTGGGCCAATCAAGTCGGACATCAATGCTTGCAGGTGTGTCTATACGATGGGAGGTCATAAATCACGCGTTTTATTTGTGTTTTAATAGCTCTGAAAGATTAAAAACCAGTAGCGTATGTGGTCTTGGTGTGTGCCGATCGAAATACGTTTTAGGATATTGAAATATCTGAATAAAATTAGTTATCTCCGCCACTGCTGCTCACAGGATTTCGCCGCAAGACTTTTTTATGCTTCTGCAATTGATATTGGGATAACTATACCTAACTCGTATACAAATGAAAAAATTTAAGTTTCACGTTTCAAGAAATGCACACATAATTTATTTTACGGAATAATGTTTCCTGCGTAATTTCAAAAATTTGTTCTCATTTCTATTAAAGAATTTACCCTACACTGCATACTTCATTTGGTTTATTTATCTATATTTGAATATCTTCACAACAAAATAGCTCAAGAAATTGCCAGTGTGAGAGAGTGGTGCAAGTCCAATCTGTTATCCCTCAATATAGACAAAACCAATATCATATCATTTAATTGCAACTTATCAGACATTCCGTTGGGTAATAATATTATATCAAATAAAAAAAACAATAAATTTCTTGGAATCACTTTGAACAGCAATCTCAATTTCAATAACCATATCAAATTACTGAACAAAAAACTAGCTTCAGGATGTTATGCTTTACGAATAGTGTCGAATGAATTAGGTATTGTAACCGCCAAAATTGTGTACCACGCTGTAGTTGAATCGCATCTAAGGTATGGCACCTGCAACCAACAGCACTTCAATACAGTATTCACTCTACATTGTTGGATCCACCCGCCAAAATGACAAGTTAAGACTGCCCATTCCATCATCAAATTTGATAAAAAAATCGCTGATCTATAATGCAGCTAAAATATATAATCATCTTCCGACTAATTTTAAAGATATCCAATCAATTGATCACTTCAGAAAGTCTGTAAAGCAAGTTCTCATTCACCAGGTTCAAGAATACTTAAAGATACAGATATGGATGGCATACTGTTATGAAATCATTTCTTCTTTAACCATTGTATATGTCCAGTGCTAATAGTCACTACCAATTACAAAACAGTGTAACGACTGTGGGTTCAAACTATCTTATTAATTTATATACTTTATTTATTTACTCCTTCAATGTTCTGTTAACTATTGACTATTCGTTCACCTAGGATGTATATATGTTTGTGTGTATATATTTATTTGTGTTTTTATCTTTCTTTTTTAACATACAATGCTTTTTTGATATTCCTGTGTTGATTCTCCTAACTTTTCTGTGTTGTTTCTAAACTTATTTATTATTGCTTTGTCCACGAGATTTCATCTTTCGACAATGAAGTATATTTTGATTTTATTTGATCTATAACTGCTTTGACAACCTCAATGAACCCCCTACGCAAAGAAAGCGATATATTAAAACAGATGGTTAGAGTATGGACCAGAAATCCAAAGGTCCCAGGTTCGATTCCCGCTCAAGGATATTTTTTTCTTTAATCAAAAAATTTGTCTGCAATGCCACAATTTTCATTTACTTAAAATAATTATTAAAAACACCCTTTTAAAGTTTGTATTCAAATGCACTAAAAAGTTAACAATAATTGTTTTGGATGTGCGACGTAGGTTATTCCGTGAGTTATAGATTCAAAAGCTTGTCGCTTCTGAAAACTTTTCGCGACAAGCTTGTGAATCTATAACTCACGGAATAACCTACGTCGCACATCCAAAGCTATTATTTTTTACTTTTTAGCCCATTTGAATACAAGCTTGTCTTTAAAACGATTTTTATTTTGTTACAAGTTAAACGCAAAAAAACGAAGTAGAGTGTTTGCTCTACCTATGTGTGGCGTAAACCAACTCCTAAAAAACATGAACTAATTATTTTCATTTTGACGGTGCAGATAACGTTAAATTGGAACTACAGTGATGAATATTGTACTTCTATGACCTTTAGAGAAAAACAAAATTGAGCAGTTTTGGAGCTATAATAGACCGGAGTTATGTTGCAAGATCCTTTTTAAGCGATATAATGAATTATAGTTTCAAAAACATCGAGAACAAATCCGCGTTTTTTACAATGAATGAATGTATCACGTTAAAAAATAAAAAGTAACAGAGCCATTTATTGAAAATGAAATAGTCTTCGTACATGTACAAAATCCACTGATCACTGAAAGCCAATCCCGAGTTGATTGTTTCATGAAACAATTTCCCACTGTTAATAAGTTGTTTCTCGTTCGTTCGAACTATCACAACGTTCATCTTGAATTCCTGAACTATTTACTCTCACAGTTTCTCGTTTTCTCCCGGCGAAGGGCACATTAACCTCTTTCAAGACTCCGCTCAATAGTAGGCGGTATATTGCCGTGGTATTTTTCTATTACTTCCACTAACAGACCGTGACAAAAGAATTAATTCTACGGGGTTTCAGTTCACACACACACTTACAATAAAATTATGGTGTGCTTGAAGTAATTTTGAATATTTGATGTGAAAGAAGATTTCAATTTAGTTTGTACTGGTATTCTTTGTGAATGATAGACAATATTGTCGGTCTCTTTTGGACAACTGAAATCCTCAAGGAAGTGAAGGTATTTTTTGGTGAAGAATGGTTTTTATTAGTCTTCTACTCTAATCTAATGAAATTGAGTTGATTTGTTGAAAATATGAACAGGATGTTCATAAAATCAGATGTGGAATCATCTGCGACTGGAAGATAAACTTTAGTCACTATCTTCCATCGTCAAGATAACCTCTTGTGGGGTATTCATGTTGAAAAGGAAAACATTCTCAATTAAATATTGATAAAAATATTTTCCTGTGAATTGAAAAATCCACGATAAAAATGAAGTTATCTAACAGTTATCTAACAGAAAACAACTACTTCCTCGGCTAAAGCCACGCTGGACATTGACCTATATCTGATAGATATTCTGAAAAGACCCTAACTCAGAAGAAAAAATCTTAAATTGAAAATTTGCATTTTTATTCAGATAGTCATTTGATTTTCTATTCCAGTCTGATTGAGAACTCATGAAGATGAATGAGGCAAAGAAGAATGTTTTCCAAAAAAGAGTACTATTAAGACTGGAATAGAAAATCAAATAACTATCTGAATGAAAATGCAAATTTTCAATTTAAGATTTTTTCTTTTGAGTTAGGGTCTTTTCAGAATATCTATCAGATTTAGTTCAATGTCCAGCGTGGCTTCAGCCGGGGAAGTAGTTGTTTTCTGTTAGAAATCCACAAAAAATTACTTCATTTTTATCGTGGATTTTTCAATTCACAGAAAAATATTATTATCACTTATTTTTCAATTCACAGAAAAATCTTTCTATTCAATATTCAATTGAGAATGTTTCCCTTTTCAACATGAATACCATTTTCAGTAATGTCTCAATTACTTTGGCAAAAACAACAATGATAGATATTGGTCGATAGTTATCAACCTCCTCAACATTATCCTTTTTGTGCAGAGGTACAACTTTTGCAATTTTGAATGCACTGGAAAATATACCCTGAATGAAACATTCATTTATCAAGAGTGTTGGAGGTTCTAGTGAACTGTCTACCGATTCTTTCAGAAAAGTATCATTCAAACCATAGATATCTGTTGAGGAAGATTTTTTCAGCTTATGTATTACTTGACGAACCTGATGAGTGGCCGTCTTGTATAAAAAAAGTTACAATTGATAGGAGGTAGTGATTTCAAGTAGTCGGAACTATTAGCCGAGATAAGCGGAATGTCTTTTATTGTTTTATCAGCGACTGTACTGAAAAACATGTTGGAGTCTTCTGCTGTTAATAAATTGCTAATTTTTGGGACATTTTAGACTATGTTAGACTATAACATATGGCTGAATTCCAATTCGAGGAAAAACTAGTTTCTACTTTGATGTGTTTATTGAAAAAGTCGTGGAAAAAAACAGAATTGATCTGCGTTTTTTTAAAAAATTCGTAAGACTGCCATTTTTCAAGTTGTAGCTACGGCTACATAGTAGTGATTCATATGTACTTTACCTGAAGGAAAGTCAGGCGCTGTCGGATCATTAGTTTTTGCGTAATTGCAATTTGAATTTTTCAGTGCACTTCATTGAAAGCGTCATGGATGGTCCGATTTCAATTTTACAAAAAGATATTGCAAGTACAAGTACAGTACTACAAAACGTCTATTCTTATCTCTTTTGCGTCAAAATACTGCGAAATAGGTGAGAAATACTTGCAAATATGACCGAAAATGGGCAAGGGTGTGAAAGCAGCTGAGTAGTGGGGGTAAAGCAGCAGAATCAAAACTTGCGAGCAGAGCACTGTATACGCTTTCCCACGACCTCTGCCCTACCCCACTACCAGCTTTCACTCGCTCACCCGTTTTCGATCATGTTTGCAAGTATTTTCCACCTATTTCGCAGCATTTTAACGTAACATGGGAATGGATGTTCTGTAGTTCTATACTTCTACTTGCAATATATTTTTAAATATTGAAATAGGACCACCTCTGACTCATCCAGGCTTGCTCCAATAAAGTACACCGCCACTTTTTAGGTTGTAGTGGCATAATTGCAATCTGAATTTTTTAATGCACTTCATTTCAGCAGATCTGGATGCATCATAGGTGGTTCGATTTCAATTTTTCAAAAAGATTTCGAGAGTAGAAGTAAAGACTACAAAACGTATTATCTCATTTTGCGTTGAAATGCTGCAAAACAGACGAAAAATACTTGCAGACACGATCTAAAATTGGCGAGTGCGTGAAAGCGGCTGAGTAGTGGGGGTAGAGCAGCAGACGCGGGGAAGCACGCTGCGCCCGTTATGAATCTGCCGCTCTACCCCCACTCCTGAGTCGCTTCCATGCACTCGCCGGTATTCTGTCATGTTCGCAAGTATTTCTCACCTATTTCGCAGCATTTCAACGCAAAATGAAAATAGTCATTTTCAAAATCTTCCAGAAAAATTGAAATCAGACTATGACGCATCCAGGTCTGCTTCAATAGAATGCATTGAAAAAATCAAATTGCATTTATGCCAAAACTAATAATCCAACAGTGCCTGAGTTTTCTACACATGAAGAACATATCAATCACTACTATATCGCAGAGAGCATGCTCTACAACTTAAAAAATGGCAGTGTGATGAATTATTAAAAAATCTCTAATATTTTAGGATTTTCTCTGCCAGGGCTCATTTCTCTCGCATTTTGATTCTCTACAATTCATCCAGCAGCCAGATTGCTTCATTAGTTTTGATGTTACAAGCGGAAACAAAAAAAAATAGAATTTTTGCCCTCAAATGATTATAACAAATCAAGCAATGATATTTGCGGGTCAAAAACTTAACAGAATATAACTATGGATCGTCTTCCGTATGGCACAGTCAGTTTCCTGTTACTATTCTTGTCACAGAATCAATAGAGCAGAAAATCTCTATTGATTGGCTTTTGCAGAGCTCACACTTTATATTACCTTTGACTGAATTGATTGATTTATTATCATTTAATAAACTTTTTCTGGTCGATGAAAGTTCAATATAGGTTTCTATCCCCTTCAAAATCTACCGTTTCCTATTACAAAATTGAGAAAAAAAAATACGATTCTATATGTTTTTATAGATAATTTCTGGAAATTCTTCGGGTTATTCTCAAATAAAGTATTTCAATGAGCCTAGACAAGATACCTACAACCAGATGAAAGATACCCATTACACAATAGCTTCTCCAGGTCGAGACAATACTAACTCAATAATCACGATATTTTAGGCGGTGTCCTCCTAAGAAATGGCTGTATCATCGTCATATGTGAATATTTTTCCTGTTGTTGGCATTGAGAATAAATCGTTGAGGTAAATATTGAACAGAATAGGGCCCAGGATAGTTCCCTGGGGCTCACCATATTCTATGTTCTTGAAGTCGCTTTTGTGTTTTCCAATTTTCTCGCATTGTTTACTATTTAGCAGGTAACTTTGGGACAGTTTTAGTGTTGTCAGTACCCGGCTTAAGCTGGATACTGATTCGAATGTGAATGCGTTGAGTCGAGGCGCATGCAAATGCATATGCGTGTGTATCGACTCGGTACATTTGTTCAAATATTTTTCCCCGCACGCATGTGTATTGTTTCAGTCCTTTCCGGACATTCGTGTGTTCAAGTAATAGCAGAAGCTATTATTGCGGACTAACCGAGAGCCAAGGCTCAGGTCAAGTGCATTCGCGGTGACTCGCGAGAAGATAAACATGCGCCGAGTCGTTGCGAATTACACTTCCAGATTTGAATGGGTCTTCATAGACCTGTCAAAGGCATTCGACACGGTTAGTTGTGAACAGAGGTACAAAGCCGCGTACTGACTTGAATGTATATGCGTTGAGTCGATGCGCCTCGACATGTACATTCAAGTCAGTACGCGGCTTTATACCTCTGTTTACAACTAACCGTGTCGAATGTCTTTGACAGGTCTATGAAGGCCAATACTGACGCCTTCTTGATGTCCATAGCAGAGTACATTCATGCCGTTAGATCTAAAATAGCATCTTGGGTCGACACTCCTTCCCGAAAACCATTTTGTCTACAGGATGTTATATGTTTTGAGGTAGGATTATAGTCAAATTTTTTCAAGTATTTCAAAAATGTTTACCACTGAAGTGATCAGAAAAACTGGTTGATGGTTTATAACTTCGTTTTTATCGCCTTTTTTATAGATTGGGATTACTTTTGTCAATTCCAGCATGGACGGAAAAGTACCGTCGATGAAGGATTTATTTATTAGATATACTAAAGGTTCAATGATGTAAGAAATTGTGTTTTTCAGGAGTTTTGCTTTCATTCCATCGACCACCATCGCATTTTTGTTTTTTAATGGTTGGATTTTCTTTTCCATTTCGGTGGAATCGGTAGGAAATGAAAATATCGACATGTAATCATTCATTTTGTTCGGACGTTCATAATTTGAGTCAGCTTTTATGGTTACCTATGCCACATCAGTGTGTTGGCCAAAAACTCAACAATACTCTTCACAAATCAAGCGCAGAAAGTACAGCGGTTAGCCAGTCTGGGGCAATATTCATGTGCACCACTGCAGCATTAGAGGTAATGCTATACCTTCCGCCCCTGCACTTGTGTGTAATGGAGAAAGTCGCAAAGAGTGCATTAAGACTGCACCACGCATCAAACTTGAAGGCTGGAAATCTGATTGGACATCTGAAGAATCTGGAAAATATTCCTCTAGAATCCAGGTAAAAGCCATACATTCACAACGAAAAGGTCTCAACTAGAAAGAAATGCATCAGTATGGTATACTGATGGTTTCAAGATGGATGAATGGACTGGAATGGGTGACGGGTCCTAGTCTTAGGTTCTTAAAATCCCCAGGCAAAGCTACAACAATTTTCCAAGCAGAAACCCATGCTAACCTAACCCAACCCATGCTTGAACGCTATAGAAATATGCGCCCAAGAATGCCTTGAAAGAGAGGACAAAGATCTATATCCTATCAGACAGCCAAGCCCCACTATAAGCTCTAAAGTCAAACACTTGTGCGTCTAGAGTGACTTGGGACTGCAAACTCTACCTAAGACAACTGGCTACGAACAATCAGGTTACTCGGATGTGGGATGCTAGGTAACTGGGAAATCAAAGGCGATGAGAAAGCGGACAGCCTTGCCAAGAAAGGGGTGAACACTAAATTTTCTGGCCCAGAACTCCTCTGTGGTTTTTCCAAAGCCCACATCAAGGAAGGGTCTTGGCGCTGGGAAGCTCACCAAATAGAATAAGGTTCCAGGGCAAAGACAAGAAAAGAGACTTCTGAGCCCATCACCAAAGAAAGCTGAACAGCTTCTCGAATTGGACAAGAAAAACTTGAAACTGGTAAAGGACATTTTTCCTCTGAGGTATCACCTCAAAAAATAGGTAGATCAGACAGTGAACGGTGCCGTTACTGCGAGGACTCTGAAACTGCAGAACGCCTGCTTTGTGACTGCCAAGCGCTGTTCTGCAAAATGCTTGAGTTCCTCGGAGGGGTTTCATTAATGCCCTCAGAGAACAGGAACTGATACGAAGGAATCTCGGAATCCCGGATTTTGAATATATGAAGGGTAATGTACGAAAGACCTTATAGGTCGAGGTACGGAGAGGCTGAAAAGTCATATCGATCCCTCTACAATGTACAATTCAGTTCCAATGAATTTGTGATCCAGACATGTTTTTGTATTTTCTGCCACCCTTGTATAGTTAGTTATCAGAGTTATTAATTCAAATTCACTCATAATATTTGGGTATTCAACATATGTTTCCGATAATATTAAAAGGCCCATTACCTATGCATCTCAACTAAAATATTCTCAAATTAAAAATGAAACATTGCACAAATTTGGGAGGTACATTAATTATTAATTTGTCTCGCAACCATTTTTTCGTAATTTTCCGAGTTCATGCCGTCATGATAATCGCCGCTTTTCGATCCTGAAGTCTGAAAATTACGAAAAAAGTTTTTCCAGACGAATCAACACCTCATATACCTCCCACATTTTCGCCACTCCGAAAATAATAAGCTCTTCTGAAATAGAAATTAACTTCATAGAGTTTTTAATCAATTTTTGCGTTTAAGCAAAAAAATTGTATGAAAAGAATTATAGGTATAGCTACGGGTATAAGACGACATTTTATATTTCTGTACATCTTCGAAAGAAACTGAATGAAACAAAACCGGTAACAATCCCATCTCAAACACAGTGCCAGTTTAATGTCACATATACCAAGACAATATGATGCTCAAAAACGCCTACATAATATTTTTTTGTAGGTCACTGCTAGGGTAGGATTTTATACGTGGTCATCATTAACCTCTCATTCTTGAACAACCAGTTACATTCAAGGCGAGCGTTTCGTTATAATGCTACAACGAAATTAGGCACATTTTTCAACTCTCATGTTTCAGCTATGTAAATAAAGGGACAGGAGCCATATTAATTTTCCGGGCTCGGTTTAACCGAAGAGACTCGCTGCCAAAATTTAAATAAATACAAAAACAAACAAATATTTGGATTCGATGATTTTGTGTTTGTTTTTCCATATTCTGAAAATTTTGAACTTATATTCTGATTGAAATATATCAAATACTTAGAGAATGTGTTGATATGAAATTCTCACCATCGAGAAGGATTTATTAAATTTATTTAATATAATTAGTTGAAGGAATATGAGAGGGGTTATTGAAACTAAGAAATAAGTGTTATTAAGTAAAGAATACTCTAACACGATTTCAAAAGTTACCTATTAACTATAGTCCAGTCATGATAGTAAGTTCACCTCGGAATTCGAGATACCCAGCTGTAAGTCTGTAAATACTTGTATATTGACACCCTAAAAGTTGTCTCAAAACCTACATATGGTAGGGTGTAAGCAACTATTAAATTTCAAGGTCAAGGGTCACAAAAATCGTTTTTTTGCGCTTTTTTTGGAAATATCTCATTTCCTATGGGTTTTTTGCTATTTGTATTCATTATCAATATTGTAGAATACAAAATTCTCTACAAATTTTGTTTTGAAAAATTTTTTATACGGTGAACCGTTTTCGAGATAGAGGGCGGAGAGCGCGCGGTCACCGCATCTTCAGGTCAACCGGTGCCTCCGGTCGAAAACGCGCCATATATAGTTGATGAACTATCAATAAATCAATGATTATAAATATTTGTCAATTTTTATTAACTATAATATTATATTTTATCATTTTCTTCATGCATTAAATCTATATCTATTCAATAATACTGATAACCGTTTACTAAAATTTAAAAATAATTAAGAGAAAAACTTAAATCATAATATAATTATAAATACATGAATTATTTACAAAGGCATTACAGTTCCAAAATAATTGTTGTATTTACGGATTTTTAAAAATAATTAAGAGAAGAACTGCTGCACTTTCAAAAACGTACGAAGTCTGTTTCGATGAAACAATGGTTGTACCCAGTTACTCAAGAAAAATTCTTATCAAATCGAAATAACAAAGATAAGTTCATTAATATGTTAATTGAAAAATTACAAGCTGCAAATATTACTACTAAACAAGCCAGAGATGATGCGGATGTTCTTATTGTTGAAACTGCAATTGAAGAATCAAAGTCTAAAAAACTGCAGTTATAATAGGACAAGATATTGATTTACTTGTCATTTTAATTGGGCGTACACTGTCTTACGAACAAGAAATTTTCTTTAAAAAAAGTTGGGAAAGGAAATGTAAAACGGAGATATACTCGACTAAAAGTTTTGATAATTATCCTCATTCCAAAAAAACATATTTTATTTCTGCACGCATTAAGTGGCTGTGACACAACTTCTGCGCTTTTAAAAGGAAAAAATCATTTTTAAAAGTTTTTGAGAAACTGACAAATTTGGATGAACTAGCTGCAGCATTTGAGGAAGAAAATTGTTCGGCCCAGAGATTATTAGAGGGTGGAACTCAAACCTTATTGGCAGTCTATAATGCTCCGAAATCTGTGAAAAGTCTCGATCATCTTCGTTATACGCATTACGTCAAGTCTACAAAACTTAATAAACCTGTGCAGCTTTCAAATATTCCACCAACAAGTGCAGCTGCTCATCAACATTTCAACCGTGTATATTATCAAGTTCAAACTTGGTTAGAACATGATTTGGAACCCCAGGTATGGGGTTGGGCAATGCGAAATGATTTTCTGAAGCCTATCATGACAATTTTACCACCTGCTCCAGAAGATTTGCTAAATACAATTTTCTGCAACTGCAAAAGTGGTTGTGGTTCGCGATGCGGATGCAGGAAAGCGGGCTTGCAATGCTCTATAGCTTGTGGCCAATGTAATGGGCAAGCTTGTCTCAATGCTCTACCATATCAGAGCGACATTAACGAAGATGGAACCTTTGATCCCGAAATCATGGAAGAACTTGAGACAAATGTCGTTGAAGACGATAATGAAGACCAGTTTGACATTTACCAGCAGCCAGAAGACGACGATGAAGAGGAAGAAGATGATTAAAATTATAAATTGTAGTTTTTGTACCCTTTATTCCATTTTTTTACTTTCAATAAAAAAAAAATTATTCAATGATATTTTTTAATAAAAAGATTAATTCATAATTTATTTGTTTTTTTTTTTCATCATGTAAGAAGTTATCAATATTAATTAGGTTAAAATTCAAATATAATTCTTATATTTTCATTAACAATTCTGCAATTACATGGGCAGGTAAGTGTTGTTAAATAAATTAATACTGAATAAAAAGTGGATAAGTTAGGAAAAAAATGATAAAATATAATATAATAGTAAATAAAAATTGACAAATATTTATAATCATTGATTTATTGATAGTTCATCAACTATATATGGCGCGTTTTCGACCGGAGGCACCGGTTGACCTGAAGTGATGCGGTGACCGCGCGCTCTCCGCCCTCTATCTCGAAAACGGTTCACCGTATAAGAAATTTTTCAAAACAAAATTTGTAGAGAATTTTGTATTCTACCTCGAAATTTAATAGTTGCTTACACCCTACCATATGTAGGTTTTGAGACAACTTTTAGGGTGTCAATATACAACTATTTACAGACTTACAGCTGGGTATCTCGAATTCCGAGATTCTTACCTAATTTAAGCTTAAATGACTGGAGTACTAAGAGTTGATAGTCCTCAAAAAGCTATGTATTACCTAGTAAACTTATCTGTCTCGCGGTTCCTAAAATTTGGACACATGTTACAAAAAGAAATGGAATTTTGAATGAGGAAAATGCACAAACTGATCATGGAAATAGTAAATATATTCAAACTGGAGAGCATGAAGAAGAAAAAAATGCTTAGAAAACATGGCATGGCATAACAGCAGAAATTTATTTGAATTATTTAACTACTGTAATTTGTTATAAAATAGTCTCGTACACACATTCACAGGTGTGCAAGAAGTTAGATTACACCCTGTATATCAACAAACTTGGTATAGTTGAAAATTGTATTCAGAAGTGACAAAAAATAAGCAAATCCGCCAAATTGAACAAATTTCTTAATCTTTATTTATTTTGAACCGACGAAAAAAGGGGAGGAGGTTCTCTCTTTTTTACACGCTTTATATTAGCTTCACTTGTATGTTTGTTTATTTGTAAACGACTCCTTTGGGCGCGATTTTGACCCACTTCCAGACGTCCGAATGATTTGAAATTTGGCAGGTATACATAATTCCGGGGACAATGCATTAAAAAAATTGTGTGAAGAAAAAAACAAAATGGCGGCTCCAACATGGCGTACGAGTTTTGTGATTGTGGTCCGATTTGCTTCAAAATGGGTATCTGAGGGTTTTCGTGGTCGGAGATTATGATTTTTTTGTCAAAATAGAAAAAATTCAAGATGACGGCTCCAAAATGGTGGACGAGTTTTGTGATTATGGTCTGATTCTATTCAAAATTGGTATGTGGGGGTTTTTGGGGTCGAATATTATGATTCTCTTGTGAAAATTGAAAAATTCAAGATGGCGGCTTTAAAATGGCGGCCGAGTTTTGTGATTATGGTCGGATTCTATTCAAAATTGGTATGTGGGGGTTTTTGGGGTCGGAGATTATGATTATTTCGTCAAAATTGAAGGATTCAAGATGGCGGCTACAAAAAAACGAGTTTTGTGATTATGGTCCGATTCTATTCAATATTGGAGAATAATAGTTGAAAAAAATTAATAATAATAATCATAGTTTCAAAAACTAAAAACACGCGGTAATAGAAAACTAAACTAGAAAGTTGAAAATACATAATAGTTTAAAAAAACTAAAAAACACGCTTTTATAGAAAACCAGACAAAAAAAATTGAAAATGAGAAAAAAATTCTTTTATTTAAAAAAAAGCGTGGGGTGCATGGTATAAATAATTATATAGTACATTATACACCTAGGGCAGTAGAGTAAGAAATGTCTCAGATCACAGGTAATTGTTGGCCGGGCGTTACCATGCACCCCACGCTTTTTTTTAAATAACATATTTATGTATGACCACGCATAACTTTTCACAGAGTAGTCCGATTTGATGATTGTTTTTTTAATGGTCTCATTTGGATTTGAAACAAAAATCCACCACTAAGGGTAGGAAAATGGGGGATGATTGTTGGTTCACCCACTGTATTTCGACTTCTTAACCAATTCTACAACACATAACGGTGTACTGGGTTATCCGATTTAGTTGATTCTTTTTTTACTATATAGGGTATACTTGGAAGTTGGTCCCATTTGAAATTGAAAAAAAATACACCCCTAAGGATTGAAAAATAGGGGATGATTTATTGATTTTACACAGTAGCGGCGTTAGGGTAGGGCGCGGTTGGGCGACCGCCCAGGGCGCCGGATATGAAGGGGCGCCGCAAGCTCATCTTTATACAGGGTGTTATGTAAGTACGTGGCCAAACTTGAAGGGGTGATTCTTCGAGTGATTCCAAGACGAAAAGTTCATATAAACATAGGTCCGGTAATGCTTCGTTTTCAAGATACAGGGTGTCAACATTCTCTAAACTCCAAATCAGATATACAGTGCATTCCATTCAAAACGAGCCACCCTGAATAACTTTTGGTACAACAATTTTCAGGAAAAATAAAAAAACATGTCAACAATAGTATACAGGGGGACACATTTTGTCATATTCACATTTGATGTTACTTCCACTATCGCACCTCCAGAGCATGTCACCATTTTTTTAAAAATGGATCACCCTATATTGTTTCGCATTATCAGATGCTCCATGATGAGCAGATTTCAACAAAGTATAAAACACATGGTCTGACGCATATGGTTCGGTAGCTACAAATTATTTGGTTGAAAACGAGCCAACCTGAATAACTTTGCAGTAAAAATAAAAAAACAGGTCAACAATTTATACAGGAGGCCACATTTTGAAATATTCGTTCTAGAGACAAATGAAGCAATAAATCTGAAAAAGAGATTTTTTATTAAATTCTTGAATCAAAATCTGATGACTTGACAATGAGAAGAAAAAAAATTTCTATAGTAAATGTTCAAAAACGTTCCCACCAACTTCCATACAATGGTACAAACGAGCTTCCATTGCCGCCCTCACATGGTTGAGAATCTCGGGAGTTATTTCTCTGCAATGCCCAATGATATTCTCTCTCAAATCTTCTAATGTTGTTGATTTCTCTCTCATACACTTTAGACTTCAAATGACCCCATAGAAAGAAATCTACAGGAGTGAGATCCGGAGACCTTGGTGGCCATTCTGTAGGACCTCTTCTGCCAATCCAGCGACCAGGAAAATGATCATCCAAAAATTAGCTGATCTGATCGTCAATATCTCAATCTAGATTGACAAACTCGGCAACTTTGTCAATCGAAAATGAAATTGTTCAAAACATCGACTTTGATAACCCAATAAAAGAGTTCGCCGATAGAAAGGCTAGAAAAGTATTTTTTCTTTAATATATGGTAATTTATTTTAATAAATGGTTATTTCATTATATCCTTTGCGTTTTTTCGTATTGGTTTGAATTGCAGTTAGGGGGCGCCGTAGAAAGTTAGGGGGCGCCGTAGAAATCCCGCCCAGGGCGCTGATAGTGCTAAAACCGCCACTGATTTTACACCTGTGAACCGATTTTGTTGAAACTTGGTACACATGTGTAGTTTTGACTACAACATAATGGAGGCACGGAATGAATCTGATAATGGAGATGGAAGACAGTCGAGGGGATCTCCTCAACGGTTCACAGCAGCTACTTTGGGTTTGGGGTAATATGTACAATTAATTATTAATACATGTCCTGACTAACTGACTCACTGATTGACTGATATACGATTAGAATCATGGAAATTGGTGTTTGGGGATCTTCGTTACAAATCAAAAATACATATTCCGGTGTTTTTGAAAATTCAACTCTTGAAGGGGTGAAATGAGGGTTAAATTAGGACTGGAAGTTTGTATGGGAATTCTGTTAGTTTTCAAGTTGTGGTCATAAAAATTGATATTTGGAGTCTTTGTTACAAATAGAAGAAATATGTATTTCAATATTTCTAGAAATTCAACCCCTAAAGGGGTGAAATGGATGGTAAAAGTTTGTATGGGGAATCCGTTAGTTTTCAAGTTGGGGTCATAAAAATTGGTGTTTGAGGTCTTTGTAAGAGATAAAGAATTACATATTCCATTGTTTTTATAAATGCAACCCTTAGGGGGGTGAAAGGAGGGGTGAAAGTTTGTGTGCGGGTTCCGTTAGTTTTGAAGTGAGGGACATAAAAATTGGTATTTGAAGTCTTTGTTACAAATGAAGAAATAAGTGTTTCAGTATTCTTAGAAATTCCGTCCCTAAAAGAGAGAGTAAATTTGTAATAGTCGTCACAAAAAATACAAAGTTCAACGCGGACGAAGTCGCTCGTACCAGATAGTTATAATATATAACAGTTAATAGTTGAAGTAAGGTGGGTAAGTAAGTATTTTGAAAGTAATCCAAATTAAGTAGGTAGCGATAAGTAGATTTTATTCACAAAAAATCAAAAAATCTAAACTTTTTAACAAAAAGTTGAACCGACGAAAAAAGAAACTAAAAAGCAAAAAATGAAATGTACCGTTTTAGTCTCAATAACTAAGCTCCCAAACTAATGAAAGTAACCAATTTTGAGTCGGCGCCAAACAAACAACCAACGAATATCATTAAATGACTCTAAAGAAATGATCAAAACAAAATAATCTCCAGCGACAAACAATAACATTCCAAAAATGCCCTCTCCGCACAACTACTCGCAACGATGTGTGCCCTCACGTGTGTGCCTGTTCGGGTAGCTGGCTCGCTGATATTGACTTCGAGAACGCTCGGTAATTTCCGGCGAAAACACGCGCCGCTGCCGCAAACCTCGCTACCATCATTTTACGCTTCACATAATTTATTTACTTGTTTGTTTGTATGGCGCCGACTCAAAATCAGTTACTTACATTAGTTTAGGAGCTTGATTATTAAGACAAAGAGGTTCATTATATTTTTTGCTTTTCAGTTCCTTTTTTTGCTGGTTTAATTTTCTGTTGAGATGTTTTTATTTCATACGTTGTTGCTGTGTAAGCAATGATTTGTATAACGCTATATGTGAGAAGAGGGAACTAAAATGAAGGATATGTCAAGTGCGACTTGGAATAAGACTAGTGACAGAATAGATCCATTGTAGTTGTAATAATTAGTATTAATAAAAGAAGATATATTCCTTTCAATCACTATTTGTTAGTTGGTAGTTTCCTAGTGCTGATGCACCTCTAGCAAACAATAGAAAAGGGAGCCATTACTTTGATTGGTTTTGTCCTATCTAGGAATGGAAATTCTGCCGATTCTGAGAAAATCAAAGCCGTACTCTATATGGAGGTATCATTCAATTGGAGGAGTTCCAAAAACGTATTTGTTTGGGGTCCATTCTGTTTATGTTCTGTTATGTTTGATCCATGATTGTTTCTTCGGATGCCTCAACTTCATGGCTTGGAGGCGTACTTCTTCAGAGAGAAGGGAATAGGAATGCCAATTGGCTCTATTTTCCACAGAGAAAAATTACGCAAACATTGAGGGAGAGGTACTTGCCTGACATGAGCTTGTGATCGTCTTAAATGTTTTCTCCTTGGGAAGCGCTTGGATTGGACAGACCACAAACCTGCCATACCAATTGTCAATACAAGAAATCTTAACGATTTATCACCAAAACGGCAACTATTCAGAATGAGTTTGATGCGATATGATTTCGAAATTCCATATACTACTTGCAGAAACCTTTATATTGCGGACGTGTTATCTCGTAAGCCTACTCAATCAGAAGACGATGGTGAATTGGGAGAAGTTGGTGCTTTCAATCTAGAAGTTTCTCTTGCTAGCATTGACACCACTGATGGGAATTTCATACGAATTGCCATCTCCCAATTGAGAGATCCGATTTGCAAAAAAATCAAGCAAATGATCGATGCGGATGGCCTGCAAAGTCGAAACTTTCTGAAGACTGGACAAAGTCTGCGTTATTGGAGGGATTCTTCAAGACGGAATCGGAAAATACTCCAAAGATATAGTCAATAAGGAAAATGCACAAACTGATAATGGAGATAGTGAAGATATTTGAACTGAAGAGTATGAAGAAAAAAATTGAGAAAAGCCTAGATAACATGGCATTGCATAACAGCAGAAATAATAAAGGATAGAGGTGACAGACTACAGAAGAACATAGTGAATATTACTTTAGAAATTTGGGAGAAATAATATATGCCTGGTGACTATTCAAATGCAATACAGTAAACAATATGGGAGATACTACAGAATGTCAGAACTATGGAGCAATATCTTTACACTAAGTGATGTATAGAGTATACATGAAACTAATGGAAGAGTAATTGAAAAATAAATCAGTCACTATAATTGGGCTTGTGATTCGGTGAGAGGGTAAGTACCCTAGAGTATGAATCACCACGGAATTCCTACAGAGACGAAATTGCTGGTCTGTATGACGCTCAAAAATAGATACTGTAAAACAAGTATTACAGCAATGATACCCCTCATGGCCTAGTGCTGGAGAAAGTACTAAAAACTAGTGGGATACATATAAGAGGAACTCTTCAACATCATGAACACAGGGGTATACCCTACGCAGTTGACATGAGATATCAACAAGTAATGAAAGAAAAAATCCGGAGATTTGAAAACAGGCCAAAACTAACAGTAACATTCTCTGAAGATCTAAGTTACGGAAAATAAGAAACATGAGGTTCAAGTTGTGCAAACTTTTACATAATTAGGATTGCTACTAACGACTAAGGACTGAAAAATAGTAAGTTATTGAGATATAACAACAATTCAAGAAATGAAGCACCAATAAGGATTAAATGGATCTGTACAATGAACCGAAAATTACTGCAGAAGTGAGAGTACAACGAGCTAATCCAGATGGTATCTTTTTTGTTTGTCTCTGAGTAATATTTATGCTGACCAAACTGGTTGGCCTCAACATGAACATGGCCCGAACTTCCTCATCAGTTATATAGAAAAATTGCGAGGTGCTGGATGCAGCGCCAAATATATCAATCCACAATATATACTGAAAAATGTACCGTTGACTACAGGGCTATATCACGATATTGTATATACTGACCTTGAATAGTAATTCCATCGATTTGGAATAATTTATTGAAAATAAGAAACATGAGGTTCAATGTATGCAAACTTTTACATAATTAGGATTGCTACTAACGACTAAGAACTGAAAAATAGTAAGTTATTGAGATATAACAACGATTCAAGAAATGAAGCACCAATAAGGATTAAATGTATCTGTACAATGAACCGAAAATGACTGCAGAAGTGAGAGTACAATGAGCTAATCCGGATGGTATCTTTTTTGTTTGTCTCTGAGTAATATTTATGGGAACCAAACTGGTTGGCCTCAACATGAACATGGCCCAAACTTTCTCATCAGTTATATAGAAAAGTTTTGAGGTGCTGGATGCAGCGCCAAATATATCAATCCACAATATATAGTGAAAATGTACCGTTGACTACACGGCTATATCACGATATTGTATATACTGACCTTAAATAGTAATTTCATCAATTTGGAATAATTTATTTTGGCGTAAGTTAATCTGAAGTAATGAAATATCTGTATACAGGGTGTTTCAAAATTCAGTATCAAAATTTCAGGGGCGTATTTTTCAGGTCAAAATAAGACATGTGTCTGCAAACGCTTCGTTACCGACATTTTTTTGAAGTTGAGGGAACTCTCATCGTGTATTTGTTCAACATTAAAATGGAAAATGAACCCTATTCATCCAAACATCCGGCTGACATCCATTTTGTCTATGGTCTGGCTGATGGTAACGGACTTGAAGCTCACAGGTTGTACGCGCTGAGATTTCCTTATCGCCGGCTTCCCAACTATATTACTTTTTTTAATTTCCAAAAGCATTTTTGAGAATACGGCAGATTTTGGACTCCAAGGCACGATGATGGCAGACCGCGACAAGCACGCAACCCAGTAAGAGATGAAGAGATTCCAAATGAGTACTCGACAAATGTTGGATGTTTTTCAACTGTCTGGAGGGTCTTACCCGAAAACATGCTATACCCATATCATATCCAGCGCGTCCAAGGTTTGCTTCCGCGATGATTTCCATGGCGCTTGTAGTTTTCCCGATGGATACTGCGCAACTGTACTAGGGATCCTGCATTTTTAATTCGTATCCTTTTTACCGACGAAGCTCACTTTACACGCGACGGAGTGAATTACCACAACGTTCATGTTTGGCACTAACAAATCCACACATGATCAGACAATCTCGACACCAGGAACAGTTCAGCGTACATATGGGTAGAAATAGTAGGAGATTCTTCAGTTGGTCCCTTTATTTCACCGCGAATTTTGCATGGTGCCACATATGTATTTAAACTTCCTACAGAACGAATTGCCTGCATTAGTGGAGGACGTACCTTTACAAGTTCGTCAACAAATGGGGTCCCTCCCCATTTTTGAGTCATCGTCCGCGATTATTTAGATCCAGTGTTTCCCAGTGGGTGGATTCACAGAGCAGGCCCAATTGCTTGGCCCCCACGGTCCCCAGATTGCAACCTGCTGGACTTCTTTTTATGGGGACATGTGAAGGGCCTAGTTTATGGTGCAGAACCAGTGCCTTCTATCGAAGTTCCTACTGAACGAATTATGGATGCCTTCCACTCCATAAAAAACACTCCCAGAATTTTAGAACGCGTACGGCAGTCTATGAGAAGGAGAGTGGAAGGTTGTATTGTTGAACACTGGGCTACAGGGTGTTGGGAAAACCACACACCTGACTACCAATGTTGACGACTGGACTACGGGGTGTTGTGATTTAACCCACCACACCTGTAGTACCAGACGTTATTCGTTAGGTTGGAAAAACGGTATTAAGAGCAATCGCCTGTCTGAAGAAGGTCGATACTGAAACTAGGTCTGGAGCGGCTCAGATCTGATTTCATTTCTCTTAAATACCGGAACATGGGCTGTTTATTCAGGAAGTACTACCGTTCAGAAAGATTCGAAAGGTTATTCATAAAAGAAAATAAATAAAGGACTGCACTCATAAAATGTTAAAAATGTATATATATATTTAATAAAACTTCACACAATTCTCTCAAATCGTCTATGGACGAAGGATAGACAATAATATTCATACAATGCAAACTAATGTAGCGTATTGGCAGATAATTCTGCAATGGGCTTCTCAATAGAAATACTTTTACTAAAAGAAATCTTGCAATCAAGTGCTGCAAACGACTAACAATAATTCTCTTTTCGAAAACTTGGTGATCTTGAAAACTATGGACATACTTTATAGACACATACACATTTTAATGGGTTGGGTTTTGCCATAAACATAAATACAGAAAAACAAACATGAGACTCACCCTGTTTAACACTTATTCACTGGATGTAGTTTTAAAAGGGCAATTAGATTAGACTTTATTATTCGTTTTCTCCCGCGTCAATCGGTTATTCTAATTAGTTCGTCCGGTATATTCGTATACAGTTAAGGTATTTCTAAGTGATCGTGAACCATTTAAATTGCCGAAATCCCGTTCATTATCTCTGTTTTGGAAGCTTTTACAATTTGTGGAAACTATACTGTTCACTCGTGTTTTTACTAGGAGCTGCAATACTTGATTTGAATCGGCTGAGTTTCTATGTTTGCTGAAGTTAACTACACCGGTTTGGAAACTCTCATTATTATTGCACGATACTGTAATTAGACTGACTTTTAACCTAACTTTTGCGGATGGCATATTCTCGTGTTCACTGTGGAATACCAAATCGAACTACCTATTGTTGACATGAACTCACGCTTTTATATGATCTTCAACCGGGAGCTTATTAGGCGGGGCTTAGTGTGTTTATGTGCCGTGACATCGTAAAACTGATAAGGGTCACCCGTTCTCGCTTAATTATGTTATAATTGGATAATATATTTACGGTAGCTGTCGCTCTATCGCGGAATTAATGACCCCATGTTTATCGAATTTGGACGGTTGTTTGAAATATGGATATGTTTTTGTTTCGGTAGTAAATAAAACTGAGTTTCTTATCTCGCTGGGAATGTACCCAGTAGCAATCAATAATCGTTGTTTACGCTTCTAGTTGAATGATTTATGCGTCCGGTCTACAAGGGATATTTCTTGGTAATTATTTTTAAAAGCATTTTATTTGTCTCCCGATAACAACGTATGGTTTTACGATCGTATGCTTATCAGCTGTTTCAGTCTAGCAGGTGGTCCATATTGACCTTTACTGTTTATCAAGAATATTACGTTGTTTTGTATCGTAGAAAAATTTCTCTGTGTTTACGTGGCATAACAGTATCGCAGAAGGAGGAGGGCATTTCCAGCACCTTTTATAAATAGTCACGGTTGTTAGGTTTCTTATTTTTTAGGTGATGTTTAAGGACACTTGTAATTTAGATCACAAACCAAATAAATAGCGGTTTTTGTTTTTTAGGTTTCCCCCTTTTGTAAAAAATTTTAATTAAATGTAGAATTACGAAAAATGTTTTAATTTTTGTTTATTTTTTTTGAGTTAATAAAAAACTTTGTTTTTATGTAGCGGTCGATATCGAGCGTACCGGCCTGTATCGGGCAGTATTGAATAAATGATCTTCAAGTTAAGAGTACTTTTATTGATTCGACTATTGTTTATAGTTACAAATAGTACAGTGGCGACGAGCGATTATCTTTGTTAACTCACGTGCAAGTGCAACATAGTGCAATTGGTACTGAAATTCAGTAAATTTTCGAAAGACTTTAAAAATGCCGGAAACTCAACAGTTTGTCGGACTATTGGGTTCACTAAATACCTTTGATCCGAGGAATTCCGACTTTTCAGTATTTCTCGAGAGACTTAAGCAGTTTTTTATTGCAAATAAAATAACGGAGGAGGAACGTAAAAAAGCAATTCTTTTAAATACGCTCTCCGAAAATTGTTACATATTGATAAGAAACCTGTGTGTTCCTCATCTTCCCGAAAGCAAAGCTTTCGAGGAATTGAGTAAATTGTTAGCAGATCATTTGGCTCCGGTAAAGTCTTACTTTGCTGAACGGTTGAAATTTTACACCGCAAGACGCGAAGCAAATGAAAGCGTTTCGGACTGGGAAGCAAAAATCAAAAAGCTTGCTTCGAATTGTGAGTTTGGAAACGAACTTGAAACGGTTATGCGAGATGTATTCGTAATTGGCATCAATGATGTGAAAATCATGGACCGATTATTTGAAGAAGACGCTTCGAATTCTACGGTAAAGCTGAAAAAAATGGTGAAATTAGCATTATCCAAGGAATCAGCGTTGAAGGAGCACAGCACCAGGGCGAGTTTGGGAGTTGTCAACATCAAGACGGAACCGGTGAATTTCCATCGCCAACGAGGGAAGGTACAGCGGCCTGCTCATCGTTCGAGTCCTTCAGAGAGACCAAGTCCTTCTTCGTACAATGTTGGTAAGAATCAGGGACGGACTCAAATGGTAAGCAAACCACAAACTACTAAGTGCTCAGTGTGCGGAAGGAAAAACCATCTGTATAGCGAGTGTAGTTATAAAAATTGTATATGCCACAAATGTGGAGTGAAGGGTCATTTAGCACCTGTGTGCAGAAAAACGCCCCAACATTTTTTGTCTGTAACACAAGAAAATGAAATTGCAGATGATTCCATTTTAATATTCGTTGTTTGGACTCTGAAACGGATTTGAATGGCAATGTAAAACCAACTTTTGTAAAATTATTGGTAGAAAATATTCCGATAAGCTTTGAAGCCGACTCTGGATTTGCTCATGCTGCAATTTCTGAAAAACTTTATTTGAAACATTTTCAAGACAAAATAATTTTCAGAAATGATTTGGCTTTAAAAGATTATGTAGGTCTCACTTTCGAACCTGTAGGTTTTCTAAATTTGAATATCAAAATTGAAGAAAAGGATTTCATTCTCAAAACTTATGTTATTAAAAATGGAGGACCACCACTAATCGGAAGAAATGGCTTAAAAATGTTAAATTTAGGTATAGGCAAAATCAAATATGTGTCTTGTGCAGAAGATGATTTTGGTGTAGAAAATGTTCATCATACAAAAAATTATTGTAATGGCGGAAATTTTTCTATGAATATTGATACCTTGTATAAAAAATATAGAGATGTTTTTGATGGAGGTTTAGGAACATTTAATAAATTTGAAATCACCCTGAAGGTCAAGGAGGGTACTGTTCCAAAATTTTATAAAGCTAGACCTGTACCATTGGCACTAAAACCGAAAATTGAAAAAGAAATTGAACGTTTGGTAAATAACAAAATTTTAATACCTTCGGAGTTTTCTGAATGGGCTACTCCGATAGTTCCCATATTGAAACCCAATGGCGGAATTAGAATATGTGGCGATTTCAAGATAACCTTGAATCCAAGTTTGGAAACAATCCATTATCCTTTGCCACGCATTGAATATTTATTTTCTCAATTGCAGGGGGGTAGGAAGTTTTCAAAAATTGATCTTTCGGAGGCATACCAACAAGTGGTACTGACGGAAAAATCTAGAAAACTGGTAACTGTGAGTACCCATAAGGGTCTTTTTTCTTATACAAGGCTACCATATGGTATAACCTCAGCCCCATCTTTATTTCAAAATATCATGGAGCAGATGATTGTTATACCAGGAGTGGTATGTTTCCTGGACGATATTTTGATAACCGCCGAAAATGATGAATTACATTTCGAACGCCTCGAAAAAGTTTTGAAGCGCCTCCAGGAATGTGGGCTCAAGGTCAAACAGGAAAAATGCTCATTTTTTCAAAATTCTGTCAAATATTTAGGTCACACAATTGATAAAGAAGGCCTACATACTTCGGATGAGAGAGTTTCAGCTATCAAGCAGGTTCTAGTTCCTAAAACCGTAACCGAGTTAAAATCGTTTTTAGGAATGGTAAATTTTTATTGTAAGTTCATTCCGAATGCTTCCGAAATAATGAAACCTCTTTATAGTTTACTGAAGAAAAATTCTACGTGGTTTTGGTCTTCAGAGTGTAAGCGAAGTTTCGAAAAAGCTAAAAATATGTTGTTGTCGTCATCAGTATTGGCACATTACGATCCCGAAAAAAAAATTAAGTTAACGGTGGATGCTTCTCAGTTTGCTTTGGGTGCGACTTTGAGTCATATATTTGACGACAATTCAGAAAAACCAATCGCTTTTGCCTCGCGGTTGCTCAATTCTGCGGAAATAGGTTATTCTCAGATCGAAAAAGAGGCCGCAGCGATAATATTTGGCGTAAAAAAATTTTTCCAATACCTATACGGAAAACATTTTTATTTATATACAGATCATAAACCTTTGTTAGCTATTTTTGGAAATAAAAAAGGCCTACCAATTTTTGCAGCAAACCGATTGCAAAGATGGGCCCATATACTATCAGCTTTACGTATGATATACGATATGTTAAGTCTGAAAATAATACGGCTGATTTTTATCTAGATCATCTTTCATAAATGAAGGAAAGGATCCTAACGAACCAACTTCGTTAAATTCAAATACGAACATTTCGTACATTCAATACGTGGAAGAATCAAAATTACCGATCGATTTTAAAGCGATAAAAGAGAAACTTCAACGGATCCCATTCTAGGTAAAATAGTTTTTTTATGTTCGGGGCGGTTGGCCTGTTTTTGTCCTTCTGATAAATTGAAACCGTACTTTCTACGAAAAACGAAATTACTGTAGAACAGGACTGTGCCATGTGGGGATATCGTTTAATTATTCCTGAAAAATTCAGGAAATACATATTACAGGAATTACACAGCACACATATGGGTATTGTCAAAATGAAGTCGTTGGCCCGATCATATGTGTGGTGGCCATCGATGGATAGTGAAATTGAAAATACAGCAAGGATGTGTAACTCTTGTTCAGTGTATTCCAGTAATCCACCAAAAGCTTCCTTATCGGTTTGGGATTGGCCTAAGGAACCATGGACGAGGTTGCACGCGGATTTTTTTGGACCGCTTTTTAATAAGAATTTTTTAGTTATCGAAGACGCGACTTCAAAATGGATCGAGTGTGTGGAAGTCAGCAATATAACAGCTACGACAACTATTAAAATTTTCAGGGAAATATTTTCCAGATTCGGGTTACCGTATGAGCTTTGCACGGATAACGCAAAAACTTTCACTTCTGAGGAGTTTCAAAATTTTTTATCGGTTAGTGGCATAAAACATTCAACTGGAGCTCCCTACCATCCTGCCACAAATGGACTAGGAGAAAGTGGAGTAAAAATAATGAAAAATGCTATTCTTAAAGCAAAAAATGATGATTCGCATTCAGATATACATTTGATTATAAATCGTTTCCTTTTTCAATATCGAAATACACCCCATACAACGACAGGGGAAAAACCTAGCAAATTATTGATGGGTCGTGCTTTACGCTCAAAATTAGATTTAATAATGCCTTCAGTTACACAAGTAGTTCACAACAAACAAAATTATCAGAAAAAATATTATAAAAGGAAGAGAGATGTGTACTTTAAGGAAAACGATCCGGTATGGGTGAGAGATTTCAGATCAGGTACGCCTCCTTGGTGTTCAGGGGTTGTCACAGATGTTCTGGGTACAAAAACGTATAATGTAAGAACAAATTGTGGAATGAAATGGAAAAGGCACAAAAATCAAATGAGAGTCAAACATTCCAATGAAGAAAAAAGGGAACCACTTTCAATCATTCCACGATCTAGTTTAAGTGAGGAAAACATTGTAAATAATAATCCTGTAAATAGTGAAATTGTAAATAGTGAAATTGAAAATAGTGAAATTGTACATGGTAAAACGGTGGATAGTGAAAACAAAAATATGGGAAGTTTTTCACCAAAGACATTGAGGCGTCGGAGCCGTATAAAACAACCAGATAGATTAGGAATTGATGTTAATTAGAATAAGTTGATTACAAACAAACAAAAAAATATATATAAGGGAAGAGGTGTTATATATTAGCATTTATTTATATCCACTCTGTATACACACACTTGTGAGAGTGCCCAACATAAAAAACTTTGTTTTTATGTAGCGGTCGATATCGAGCGTACCGGCCTGTATCGGGCAGTATTGAATAAATGATCTTCATGTTAAGAGTACTTTTATTGATTCGACTATTGTTACAAATAGTACAATTTTTTTCTCGATAACGGTGGCAGATGCATCAAAATTACAAGAGACAAAAGAATTTATAAACAAAACAAAGAATTTATTGCATATGTTCAGCGGCGCACTAAAAAAAAGGTTATAGGGCGAAAAAGGGCTTGACCCCTGAGAAAATGTCTCCCTGTAGATTCTCACAATACTGGATGATGGAAACCCTGTAACGTGACCTGTAGTTCAAATGTGATCTTAATATCGCAAAAACTGAAAGAGCTATGAAGAAAAAAATTAAAAAAACTTGAAACTTTAACGCTCTGTAGATCGGTATCAAAGCGTTTGCGGATACATGTTTATAGAAATAAAAGTTTCATTTTGACCTGAAAAAATACGCACCTAAAATCTTGAATTTTGAAACACCCTGTATACATTTTTGAATATATGACACGAAAGGGGTCCGAGAAGTGATCGTAGGAGAAGTAAAGTGTCACTGTTGGAGAATAATTGTTTGCAAGTGAGATAATAGGTTGGTGAGGTTCCTGTTATTCCGTTCGTTATAAAACAATATCAATTCCTTGACATATATGACTCATGAAAATAAAAAACTTTTTCGGTGAACGAGCGAGACAAATTCTGGTGTCTGTGTCTTTGACAGATCACGAAGTTATTATCAATTTATTTTTTATTGAGTGTGAAATTCAAATGATGACATTAAGTGTTACAAATACGGGACTATCTTCGTCCGCCGTCTTAATTATTAATAGCATTCTGTGAGGTTAATTGAATTAAAAGAGTAATCCAGGATAATTTATCATGACGGTAATTGAGTGAGAATCATGATTAAGTTTTGTTGATCACGGCCTCCCAAGCCTGTGAGTTTTTGAATTGTTTCTTTCTGATGGAGTGTTAAACATAAATAAAAAATAAACTCAGCTTACATCTGCAGAAGTGAAATACACCATTTCAAAATGAATATGAGAAAAAGCCAGAGGAGCCATTGTTGTACACTCTCCTTCAAAATTATACTTTTGTTTTTGAAAGGTAAAGGAGTTTTTTATGGACACTACTCCATAGTGTGGCAGTCCCAGAGACCCATTCATCTGGTTTGTTCACTGGGAAATACACCTCGTATGGGCAATGACAATTTGGCCTGATGCTTCCTCTTATGTAATCTCTCCAGAATTTTTGTGCCTTGTACGCGTTTGTACAAGTCCTCCACTAGATGTGAGCTTTATATTTTTGATTTGCCAATTAGTTACCCACAATTGTACTGTGTCTAGAGATCTAGAGCTCCACAATCACAGTATGTGTGACAATATTTCTGGTTTCTCACCGTATTATCTACAAGTTTGTAACGACGATCTGGTGAAGATATAGAGCAACAAAATCATAGCTACTTCAAACAAACATCCCTCACAACTACCACATTCACCCCCCTTAACTATGTTAAAAAAAAACTCAGAAATAACCTTCCAACTAAATCCCTACAAAAACATTCACTACATGAAATCTCAGAATATTGTGCCTATACAGCAAATAGATACGAGACCGGACAATACATGTCTGTCATGTCATGTCATGTGTCCATACAAGTGGTGGCCCTTGACCTAGGATGCGCTGTAGCAAAAATAGAAATGGAGCGGACTAGCTTCACTGTCTTCACTGATTGCCAAGCTATCGCTTTGGTCATAGAAGGACTATTATTGCAAATTAGTTTGCACTTTGAGCTGTATATTTCTATCTCTGGTTGTTCTCTTTCCATTTCACGTGAAGCTGAGGGGTTAACATTCGGTGGTCGTATTATATTTCAAATGAACTGCCTAAAATCTGTTGGGACGGGGTCCAGTGCCTTCGTTCGCAAGAGTTGCAGGCCGTTTTTGAATTGGGGCGCGAGGGGACGGTCAAGTTCTCTCCGGATTGTATGAGTTTCCAAGTCTGCAATCTGTACATCCATTCAAAATAAGCATTTTTTTCAAATACGCATGACATGTAATCATAGAAATAAATCAATTTTGAATTTTGGTGATGATATAGAGGGCAGGATAGTGAAAAATGTATGTCTCCCTCTCTGCTTGTGAACTCGAAAGTAGGTGGCCGCATCAGAATTTTATAAGGAAAATTCAAAATAACTTTTGCAATAAGGAGACGTATTAACTTTTATGAAGAATCATTGGATTCGTATTTGTCAATACTTTTCCTAAAATATTTTTTCAGTAATATAAGAGCCACATGTGCCTTTTTGACTTCACTTCACTTCAAAACTATTTCCATTTATTGCAACTATTGTTGATAGAATGTCGAATACTGCTCTCATGAGTAAATTGAACATGCTCAAATATTTAGATAATAACCTAGCTTTTTCAACTTCAGGACTAACTCGTGGTCAATTTATGTTTCAACCTTTTCTAGTTCCATGAAGCCTTTGTTGGAAAATCAGAGGACGTATGAAGGCACAGAAGTGCAACCAGAGAATGCTTTCAGCCAGTAGATTGGGCGAATGAGATTCATAAGTAAGTGTGGATTCATGCAGAACAAAATAACAATTATCAAATAACAAATAAGAAATAACATTTAGCAATATAAGTTGAACTCTATAGTTTTCAATGACTATGTTCATGCAGACAAATAAGAATTATTATTTAAGAAATAACATGTAGAAGTTGGCCAACTTTTATCTTTTTACATTATATTAACGAAATTTTCTTCTAGTGCGCAACTAGTACGCAGATGACCGCGGATTGGTCAAACCGATGATGAAAATAACCTCACTTTTTCTAATATTTGAGGTATTGTTTTTGTTTCATATTGTTTATTGGACATTTTGAATTTTCACTTGTTTTTTATTATCGAGGGGACATGGAATTTCGAAAAAGTAGGTGGGATTACCTAATTCAAATGCCTCGGATCTCCGTCTTGTGCGCATGCTTACTTTTTATTTCTTAATTGTTATTTTGAGTGCATGAATGCTAAATTTTAATTCTTGTTAATTGATCATTGTTATTTGTTATTTCTTATTTGATAATTGTTATTTTGTGCTGCATGAATCCAAACTAAGTATTTGCTTTCATTCATATATCTAGACTCACCTAAAATCTGATTTTGTGGGGGTGCTCTTTTCGTGGCACATATCCAGTAATGAGCTCTATGATAACTTTCAATTTGCCTCCCGTTCGAAGATAACGAGCCTGCTGACCATTTTTTTTTACCAAGGTCCTTTGATGTATTTTTATCCATGTCTGTTTCTTGGTGCAACACCTCAGTAGTTTCATGTTTTTCCAGGATCCAGTCTTCTACTGACGTTGATGTGAGTTTAGACCGTCCTTCAGCAAGTTTGTAGGTTTCTCCATCACCTGTAATCCTCTGTGACCCAGTTTTGTTCTGCCGGTATACTCAGTTCCAGTTTTACATTGATTTGTTTGAAAATTTTAAGAGGTTGTTCATAAAATCAGATGAGGAATCATCTGCTATTTTTTTGTATGTTTAATACCACTTAGGACGTCACTTCTGAGCTTTTATTACCTTCAGTGCCTCCTGTCTGTCTGACAAATTATGGATTTGCTTTTCTTTTATAGATCTTCACACATGGTATTGCGTGGACCTCGGCCTGGAAAACAGAAGCTGAAGCGATTCTTTGGATTTTTAGAAAACACATCGGTCTCTGCACCGTTTTCTGTTTCAGACTCAGCAGATCTTTTCCTGTAGAATGGTGTTGAGTATGATCAACTGGTTATGTCGGGCATAAATAGCATGAATGATTTGTCAAAGGACATTCATATCGGCATGTGATCTGCAGCCCTTTTTTCTTAATTCCTACGAATCCCATATGGGTTTTGTAGTCTGAAGGAACATCAAGACTTGTCTCATCTTTTACCACCAAGTGCAGGGTTGGAAATCCCAGCCTGTCATTGATTTCATAATACCCCTAACCTTTGTATTTTACTTTTACGGTACAACATATTTCACATTATCTCGATACAAATCTAAACTGAGTTGAAATCTCGAGAATGGTTGTGAATCCTATTTGTCTAAAGGGTTTTTTGATTGCAAAACCAACAAAAACAGTGGTGAGTCAAACCATATTGATACAGATCATTTCTGGTAGTGACTTTGGGTTTGAATATAACGTATTTATTTCTTCCGTATATTTTCTCACTATCTGGTGGAATGGGTATCATAATCAGCCTCAATTAAAGAAGATTTTCTGATCAAGAATGGTTGGATTTATGAAATCAAAGAATGGCCATTCTGGTGTCGTCTAAAAAGTGTCTGGTTATCTGTAGTTCTTAGGTCCCTGTCGTTCTGATATTCATTTTTCAAATAAGTCCTTATCATCCATTTCTTGCAATTATTAGCATAATTTATAAGAATAAAATGATATTTAAACTGAAAGACCGTCTTTAGGAAAACCATGACTAAAATTGAAAATAAGAAAATGTATAATATTTATTGATACCTCAATAGCACGCCAATCGTTTTTTAAATAAAATAAAAAAAAATCTTATTTTTTATTTTTTCAGTCTGGTTTTCTATAAAAGCGTGTTTTTTAAATTCTAGAAAGCGTAATTTCGATCGCAGATGCGAATGTATGTTTGAGGAAAAATTAAACCGACGAGGAAAAGAAACTAAAGAGCAAAAAATAAAATAAACCTTCTTAGTCTTAATAATAACTTGGCTCCTAAAGAATGTGGGTAACTAATTCTGAGTGAGCGCCAAACAAACTAGCGTAAAATGATGGCAGCGGGATGCACAACGGCGTTTTTATAATTTTTTTAAAATTTGTAATGATTGTCTGTTTGGCTCCGACTCAAAATCAGTTACTCATATTAGTTTAGGAGCTAAGTTATTATTAAGACTAAGAGGGTTTATTTAATTTTTTGCTTTTCAGTTTCATTTTTTATTAAAAAGTTTTTTGCTTTAGCATATGTCTGATCTATCTGTGCCCTAAGAAAGTGGAGTTATTATTGTTATTCCTCCTTTGTTTGTTTTATTTGGGGTCTGGTAAACTTTCGAGTACTATCTAGCTGATAAGACTAATCCCTCCAAGGGTCATTCTCAACATTATTCAGTGCTCTTTTATAACTGATCAGGGAGTTTTTGTAGTAATCATATACCCCCGTTCTGCAGCTTTTGATTTTTATTAACTCTAGTTTGTCTCTTCAGCTTTGCAAGTTCAGCGTATCAGCAGGGCACCTTCCTGAAGGAGTTTCTTGTGAAAAGAAGACAAGAAGTACGCAGAGATGATTGTGTCATTGAATTTCTCCACTGTTAACTCTAGGTGTGTGTTTGTTTTTTGAGTTCTCGGAAATCTTGCGCTAGGTTTGCTTTATTGTATGGATGCTTTCTTGGATTCCGATAAGTTTTTCTGTGGTGCCAGACGAGAGAATATCTGCTCTTGTCGATATCTAGTGTTTTTTGTTTCCTCTCGATGTAATGCATCTTTACTTTTAGGAGCTGCTATCGCTATTTTCAATAAGAGTGAAATAATCACGGGAATCAGACTAGTTCCGTTGATAGTGTATTTTACTTGATTTCCGATTAATTTGCCTACCAAATCTAACGAGATTCACTAGATATTCAAGTAATAGTTCCAAAATCCAAATATATCAGTCCTCAAATCTGAATTTCATGCCATCTCACACGAAATAACCTCCCCTGACATAAAAATATTTTCCTTTCGATATTGCTATGAAAATTTGATAATACATTTTTATATCGATCAAAATATGTACATTTCCTGGAATATTTCAATGACAAATTTGATATAAACACAGCTTCGTTAAACAATCTCAATTGCAAATGCGTTAACAACAGACAAATTATTCATCCGATCTAGTCATGCAATATCCCGACATGATGATGGGTTTTGTGTATATCACCTATTAAACAAATGAACGACTATATGACGAGGAGTCAATTATTCTGTTAAATCATCCGCTGACCGCATTTACCAATAAAAAAATCCATATTAACGCATCGTTACTCATAGTTAGCATCCGGGCCAAAACCCGTACTAGAATGCGTAAACTCGTAGACTCATTTGTGCGGGGTTGAAAAGCAAAGGACATGGAAGCAAAGTACCCCTATGAAACTCGGGTGAATCGTATGAGTTGATTACTCAATATGAGCATCTGCTCTTATTGAAAATAAGAAAATATCGGGGAATGAGTACAGTAACACTTAAATGAAAATAATTCATCTTTCTGAATGAAATGGTATAGAGACATTCGTGTGGCCGGTCGCTACTCGACCAACGAGGTTCTGGCAAACAAACCTGAATCCAAGCTGTGAGCGTCGTGGAGAGTTATAGATGGCGCCGGGGTCTCAAAACAATGCCGCAAACGAGGTCTCTGTGAAACTGACTGAAATCTCAGAGTGTCTCGAAACAGGTCGATTATCTACAGGGGAAGGGGTCGGTGAGATTTTCTCACCGGCAATAATTACCGGTGTCTTTCGTTTCATTCCGCGGAATCTCTCAAACCTTAAGAATAAATTCTATTCTTCCTGTTCCTTCTGCGATACCACCTGCCGAATAGCAGGGATTTCACTATTCGGGGGGCCGTTTGATGAACGGCCTCGCGTGCAGGCAGGACGTCTTCGATCGGGGGCCCGTTACTAGCTCTAGAGCGATTGAGCTCTGATATAGGAGAATCATTGTCTGGAGTGCGGGGGCGGTTTGACTCAAACATTCTCATTTCATTCATTCCTGAATTTCTTGAAAATTGTCCAAAAAAATCTGAGTGGGCTGTAGGCCCTTGAACTTAACGTATTACGTTCTAAATTTTGAAAGGCCTCCACAACTCGGCGTGGTGATCCATTATTTATTGGGGTATGAGTTACCCTGGCGGGTCTATCGCCAAAATTCAAGATATTACTTGAGGCTCTCAGTGGCCTATTGAAACAAAAATTGGTGGAAGTTTCTCTCTGACTCAGATCCCGCAGTGTATTCTGTTCAACAGAAAAATTATCCGGTGTTTCATCATTGTCTTCAACGGGAAAGCTCCCAACGGGACTTTTGTTCACATTCATACAATCCATACTTCCTCTCATACGGTTTAACCTAGGAGATGTAAGTGAATTAAATGCACCGCTTTTTGCGAATCTAGAGGGTCGCTAGGTTCCGTAGCGCAATTTTCGACGCGTCGCGATTCAACAAATAGCTGTGAGCTCTTCGTGCCCAAGCTAGAGCCAAAAGATAAATTATTTTCAACAGAAAATGAACCACGGACTGGCGCAGTTAGAATGGGCTGAAAAGCCGGACGATTCTCATATGGAGAACAAACTCGCGTGATACTTTCAACGGGGTGAAGTACACATGAAGTTTGTTTAATTTGTGTTTTGGGGGGAGTCCTCGAGCGTGAATTGTAGGACATGGAGGTATGTCAAAAGTGAATTTGATCCCTGAAAATTGAGCGCGTACCGTACCTATCTCAATAAAATTTCCCCAAGACAGAACTATATAACGCGTACAACTGCAGACACGAAGGTCACACAGAGGCGCCTACGATCCCTACACATACTCGACACACATGAACTAAAACCTTTAGTTTCATTGACAGAATTTATTATTAATAACCCGTGTTTACACCTATCACCGCAGAGTAACTGATACATTTTTAGTCACAGAAAGACCCGTGCACTGAGGTTCGCAAACGTGTGTGATCTCTAGGTTCAATCTGGTTGACGTCCCGCTTCAGTGTATCTGTCACAAATCGCGGTTTGTGAGGGATATCACGTCAGTGAGCTTCCGACAATAAGGGAGCTTTCTCCCAGTCTCAGAAGAAAGCAAATTAGGTTTAGACAACCCCACATAACAAAGCACAAGGGTGCAGGATACTGAAAGAGAAGGGTTAATTAGTATACAAATCAACGTATGCCGTAGGAATCAGCTGGACGCTGGAAAAACCTGTATCAGTAGCTGAAACGAAAAGGTTGATTAATCAAAAGACTGGAGGCTAGAACTCTTGAAGTTGACGTTCCAAAATCCCTCAATCTGCTGCCGTCTGCTAGTCCTCAGGACGGGTAGGATGCAAAGCGTCGATAAGAATTATCAAAAATAAAAATGATCGCCAGGCTTCGAGATCACAGGTGGGACTCCAAATAACTGTGAAAGAATGAGCTACTTTTCCCAGGAAGCACTCGTATAATACCCAATGGGTTTATGGCTCACCCATTGAGCGCACTCGAGGCAAGCACTTGTAGTTTTAGACCCCAATTACATCACCCAGGTCAATTTCAGTTTGAAACCTAAAAAACGAATTCGAATATCTTTGCATTCAACACAAATTCGAATCGTTATTAATTGCAATTGAGTTAAAATTGCCATTTTAAGATACCGTCGGTTTCTGCACCAAGATCATTAATATTCACTGCATCACATTGTCGGTCGAAAAGGGTTTTGCCACGCTAATCCGAAGGTGTGAAAATCTATTCACCCTAATTACTTTTGCCAATATGTATATTACAGAGTTTTTTTTTGGCAGGTGCGAACGTTTACGGAGTGAATTGTCGATGTATTTACATTCGTAGCAAACGATGTTTCTTCGTACGATTTCCATACCATGTTCATTCCACATATGCATATGCGCTCTGAGATTAAATGTACACAGGGTGGCTGATGACAGGGTTTTGGCCCAGAAAATTGTTTTCCCCACGACAAGAGTAATCAGCCTTGACTCTATGCAGGGGATACCACAGGGCCGGATGCAGAGTTATGCATAATGGGGAACAGTATACTCAGACCTAGGCAACATCAGTGTGGTGGAAGCATTGCCACTGATAGTGAAAACACCAGGGATAAGGGAACCTCAGCACCAGTAGCGAATCCTGTCGAGAAAACGGCAGATAACAAGACTTTTAGTAAAATGGCCGAGATAATGAAAATACCCTACCTCTTAGGAACTCAGTGGTGAAACTGGCGAGGGCGGGAAAAATGGGAGCCGGATGGACGGCTGCAAAACATGCAAAGCAGGAAAATAAAGACTCTGGCCTTACTCCCAGACACCTTTCCACTCCACCAAACTTAAAGGGGACATACAGATGTCGACTAGTACCTCAAGAAAGAAATCTGCTAGACAGAAATCGACCGACGTCATCCGGAGATACAGCTGAATTATGAGAAGCCATCAGGGAGCGATCCTCGTCCCTTGGTCAGGAAATGAAGGGGCTCGACTGCAGATCTAAAACCCGAATATGAAGCTTTGGGAATGAACTCTGATGGGTCGAAAAACCAAGAAGGAAGAAATACGGCTCATGACATTCTTGGTCGACAATGTTTTTATAATGTTTCTGTTGTGGGTCTAGTTATAGTCGGTATGTTTTCATGTATGATGATTAGATATGACCCATATTTTTGTAACGTTATTGAAGATCAGTTGTTCTCTTCTGTAGTCTATGGGTGGAATCCAACTTCCACAACATATGACAGGCTGGGGATTGTACTAAAAGCTCCTATTGCTAGTCTCAGTCTGGAGGTTTCTATTGGATCTAACAATTTGAAGTACTACTTTATTGCTGGTATAACACTTTTAATCCATAATCAAGTTCCGATAGTCTATAGATTAATGTATTTGTTCAAAAAAAACCTGAAACAGGTCGATTTCTATTGTCAATTTGACAATTCACAGTATGAAAATATGAATTATGAGCAACCCTTCAAAAATTTTGAATGAGAAGGGGGGTCGTGTTGCACCTTTTTCGAAAGGGATTTTCACTTTCTGTTCAGCAATATTGAGTTTTCCAAATTTGGTGCAATCATAACTGGGAAAATTTATTTTGAAAATGTAAAATACTTTACGTAGAATGAAGGAAATAATGTCACATAATGTTTAGGAAGTATTTTTCAATTTATTTTACATTCATTTAAATGTTCAAAATGACCACCATTCACTTCTTGACGATAAGCAAGTCGATCTTGGAATTCTGGTACAACATTTTGTAGGACCCCTGGGGTTATGTTGTTAATTTCTTCCGTTATCCTAACTTTCAAATCTGAAATAATTGTCTGGTCTATCGAAATATACTTTTGATTTTGAGTAACCCCATAAGAAGTAATCGAGAGGAGTCAAATCGGGTGATCTAGGCGGCCATTCAATCGTTCCACATCTTCCAATCCACCTATTGGGAAAAACTTTTTTCAAATAATCTCTAGCAATACGTTTGCAATGCGGTGGAGCTCCGTCTTGTTGGTACCAAATTGATTTATCTATTGTATTTGGATCATCAACATCTGGAAAAAGTAGTTTCAATATAGGCTGTAAAAAGTTCATAAAAAAATCTAGATAAACCTCACCATTAACTGTGCCTTCAAAAAAATAAGGGCCAATATTTTGTTGAATGATACCAGCCCAAACGTTAACTTCTTTAGGATATTGTGTGTGAGCCTCACATATCCAATGAGGATTTTCTCTGCTCCAATATCTACAGTTTTGTCTATTAACCGTTCCATTTAAATGAAAAGTAGCTTCATAAAAAAAAAACAATTTTGTTTATGAACTGCAAATCTGCTTTCATTCTGTCCATCATCAGTTCACAGAATTGTGGCCTTGGATCATCCCATTTAACTCCTGAACCAACTGAATTTATAAGGATGGTATTTTCTCAGTATTGTCGGCGCAAGTTGTCTCTTCTATATGCCGATTTTTCTCAATCGCTAACAGTACATCTAACTGTTTTCCTCATCCAATTTAACATTCGACTGATTTTTGAGTTTTTACATTCCAGTTTCGCATTTTTTCTATTTTGCTAACTGTAGGCTGTGAGACGTGTTGACCAGGGTATTCATTATTAAACATTTCACAAATTTCTTTCAGAGTTCTTGTTTTATTACCGCATCCAATCATAATTAAAATGTATATTCTTTGAGTTCCAGATAAATGAGCCCTAGTTGAATCAAATACACAGACAAATATTTTTCAATACACTGACGTGTGTCAGAAACTTATAAATATCAAAATAACAGTAGTCTACTAGATTGATAATACATTATTTATGTGGGTTTTGTGAATAATTTTTTGGTGTCTTGAATGACTTTTTCCTGGACATTTAGAAAAACAGATAAAAATATACCTGATTATTTCTAATGGGGTTATTCAAAATCAAAAGTATATTTCAATAGACCAGACAATATTACATATTTAAAAGTTAGGGTAACGGAAGAAACTAACAACATAACTCCTGAGGTCCTACAAAATGTTGAATTCCAAGATCGACTTGCTTATTGTCAAGAAGTGAATGGTGGTCATTTTGAACATTCAATTTGATTGTAAAATAAATTGAAAAATACTTCCTAAACAGTATGTGACATTATTTCCTTCATTCTACGTGAAGTATCAAAATTTTACATTTTCAAAATAAATTTTCTCAGTTATGATTGCACCAGATTTGAAAAACTTGATAATCCTGAACAGAGAATCCCTTTCGTACAAGGGTGCCACACGACCCCCCTCATTTTAACTTTTTTAGGGGGTGCTCATAATTCAGAGGGGGTGAAAGAAGGGTGTAATATTTTCATACTGTAAATTGTCAAATGGACAATAGAAATCGACCTATTTCAGGTTTTTTTTGAACAAATACATAATAACGCTAAAAATTAATTTATTCCATACCTATGGATCGCACTGTATAAATCCATTTAGATTTAAAACGGATTTTATGATGTTTTTTTGCAGTTAGCAACTGAGTTTTTTTCAATTGAGTTTCTTTCAAGAATCAGTCCGTGAAATTTAGTAGTTTCAACATATCCTTTATATTACCATATAAAGACAGATTTGGCTTAGTGTGAGGTTTTTTTAGTCGGCAAGCATGAATGCAATAAGTTTCTCGAAGAAATATTCTGGAGCCCTGATGGAATGCATAGTGCACAATTCTATTGATGAATTCCTGCAGGGTGGTTTCTTTTTCACTCATATGCTGTGCTGAATAATAAAAATACATAATAACTTTGTCCAAGTTGAAGTTGGATATCTTTTGTAAGTCTATTAATTGCTATCACAAATAGTGTTCTGCTAGTCTTTGGGTGATGTGAAATTCCAGTTAGTTGTCTTGTTAAAGGTGTTAGCCACATTGTATTTTTTTTCAGTCAGAAAATGACTTGTGAACAATTGTGGGGTGATTTCAATATTCCAAATCTCCAAGTTGTATCAAATGCCTTTCAACATAAAGAAAGGACTGCTACAGTGTCACTTTCGAAGAAAAACCCGTTTGTAGGGTGTTTTCAATTCGAACCAATTGATACAAAGGGATCAAGTTTTGTTGATTCCCATTCAAGGTTGGAAATAGGTTTCTACTTTTTAAAGCACTATCAATCTAAAACTGATAATTTATTCGGGGTTTTTGCCAATGAAACATGACGTTTATTATTATCTTCATTAATGCAATTAATTTCAATTTGTATTATCAAACAAAAAATATAACCTCCCGTATTCCGATGACATAGTATTTCAACAAAATATCCTTGATCAGTTTATGGGGATGTGATTCGTAGATAATTGTCCGCCCCTAGAGAAATTCATTTTTCCCACGATTCATCGCAAGCATCATTAGTCATGACGATTTTAATATCCGAGAACCAAAACACGTCGCGTCGTGTAGATCTGATATATCACTCGGTAACCTATTTATTTTGTTCTGGGAATACATTCCGATATGCTGATCGAATGACTATTTTCACTTGAGTGTAACACAAAGAGTCATTTCATGGAAATATTGTGCGAGTATTTTCGACATGAGAGTAGCTGTTGATGAAAATATAAATACTACGGAATTATGTTTGTCCTGCAGTAAATAAGAAGTGACTTATGTTTAGATTAATTCCATTGGGCTGGGACCATATCTACGTTAACTTCTTTATCCTTCTGGATCAAGGACACCTTAGGTATATTTTCTCATAAAATACATCACATGAGAATAATCTTGGAAAATTAGATTTCCCTTATTTGTGTTCACAAAGCCTCCATAAGTGTTCCACAATGCCAATGTATCATACATTGATATCGAATTTCAAGTAATCGTAAACCGGTTACTGATTTGAAAAAAATGGGAAGGTATATTTGAAAGTCTAATTGTATTCAAATATCCATGAGTTTATGATATCTTTCCACTCTGATAAAGAAAAAGTGATTTAGCAGAGTCCTTCACATTACAACAGTTTAGTTGAAGCCATGAGCGGCGGATTTATAAAAAAATCATGGTTTCGTTTACTATACCCTCCAGTAGTTGTATGGAGTAGTGTGATTATTGACTGCATTACATATTTTATTGAATCATTTGTAGCAGGTCTTTCAAAATGCGAAGTGTTACTAGTTTCTAAAAAAAAAAGAGTTACAACTAATATCCCCGAGTTTAAATTATTATCAATAAATAATAGTTTGAAAAAACTAAAAAACACGCTTTTATAGAAAACCAGACAAAAAAAAATTGAAAATCAGAAAAAAAAAAATAAAAAAAAAAGCGTGGAGTGCATGGTATCGCCTCGGTGTGTAATGTACTATATAATTATTGATACCATGCACCCCACGCTTTTTTTTAAATAAAATATATTTTTTTCTTATTTTCTATTTTTTTTGTCTGGTTTTCTATAAAAGCGTGTTTTTTAGTTTTTTCAAACTATTATTTATTTCCTACTTTTTAGTGTGGTTTATTTATAAAAACTATTTTTATAATTTTTTTGCAAATTAGAAAATGATATAATCTTATTGAATTAGGTAATCATAATCTCCGACCCCAAAAACCCCCCCATACCAATTTTGAATAGAATCAGACCATAATCACAAAACTCGGCGGCCATTTTGAAGCCGCCATCTTGAATTTTTCAATTTTCACAAAAGAACCATAATATTCGACATCAGAAACCCCCACATACCAATTTTGAATAGAATCAGACCATAATCACAAAACTCGGGCGCCATTTTAAAGCCGCCATCCTGAATTTTCCAATTTTCACAAAAGAATCATAATATTCGAACAAAAACCCCCACATACCAATTTTGAATAGAATAGGCCATAATCACAAAACTCGGCCCCATCTTGAATTTTCCAATTTTAAAAGATCATAATATTCGACCCCAAAAACCCCCACATACCAATTTTGAATAGAATCAGACCATAATCACAAAACTCGGCCGCCATTTGAATTTTCCAATTTTACAAAAGAACCATAATATTCGACCCAAAAACCCACACTACCAATTTTGAATAGAATCAGACCATAATCACAAAACTCGGCCGCCATCTTGAATTTTCCAATTTTTACAAACGAACCATAATATTCGACCCCAAAAACCCCCACATACCAATTTTGAATAGAATCAGACCATAATCACAAAACTCGGCGGCCATTTTGAAGCCGCCATCTTGAATTTTTCACTTTTTAGAAAAGAATCATAATATTCGACCCCAAAAACCCCCACATACCAATTTTGACTGGAATCAGACATAATCACAAAACTCAGCGCCATTTTGAATTCTCCAATTTTCACAAAAGAATCATAATATTCGACCCCATAAACCCCCACATACCAATTTTGAATAGAATCAGACCATAATCACAAAACTCGTCCACCATTTTGGAGCCGTCATCTTGAATTTTTAAATTTTGACAGAAGAATCATAATTTCCGACCACAAAAACCCTCGGATACCAATTTTGAAGCAAATCGGACCATAATCACAAAACTCGTACGCCATATTGAAGCCGCCATTTTGTTTTTTCATCACACAAAAATTTCTTAATGCATTGTCACCGGAATTATGTACACCTGCCAAATTTCAAATCATTCGGACGTCTGGAAGTGGGTCAAAATCGCGCCCAAAAGAGTCGGTTACAAACAAACAAAAACATACAAGTGAAGCTAATATAAAGCGTGTAAAAAGACAAAACACAATCCAACCTGAATAAAATAAATCGAAACCCAAATGTTTGAGTAACTCATTTTCCGAGTAAAAACAGTTCTTCTTTAAAAAAGATTCGAATTTTCATTTGAATTTGTAGAAATTCAGCCTTCTCATTGCTTCAGGTAGATTCTAATAAACATGTATATTCAGATAATTTTTCTGGGACACTGAAAGCTTGTATCTTGGCCTTCTCAGTATATTTCCCGGACTCGTATGATACTGATGAAAGTCAGATTGTAAACCATAATCCGCTCTGTTGTTATACATTTCGAAAAGATAGTAGTGAATATTAGCACTTGGAAGAGGTATGATCTGAAGCCGAATAGAAAGATAACGTCAGTTATCTCTGTAGCTTCTGCTAACACACGAATGATCCTTTTTTTTGGAGAATAAAAGTTTTATTTGAGTGACTTGAATTGTCCCACAAAATGATTCCATAGGTCAAACGACTATGTAAATGTCCAAAGTAGCTGGACCTAAGAATATCAATGCCAACTAAGTTCTTGAGTCATATGAATAAAAAACGTAGCACTAGATAATTTATTCACCAATTTATCAACATGGCACTTCCAGTTGGGCTTGTCGTCAATACCAAGCAACTTGACACTACACCCATCTGTTAGAGTTGCATTGAAAGATGAGATTCTGTTTTTTTGTAAATCAAGATAAAGCTTTTTAGATCCTAACCATTCACTAGCTAATTCCAAAGTGTTTTTTTCTACTGCTATTTTCAGCATATCAGGAAAAATTCCTAGAGAGAAACTTTCATTAATCAATAATGATAAGGGTTGTGCAATGACATCAGCTATAGCTTTAATGATGGTGCTATTCATTTCATGAAAGTTCAATGATCTAATGGTATCCATAACCTCTTCAGGAGTGACAGGGGAAAATGAAAATGAATTCACCAGTGAACTCATATTCTGTCGGTCAGCTGGTTGCAGATTTGTTCTGGGAAATGTTCCAATTATAATTAACAAGAGCATGCCTCAGATCCTTACTTAAAACTTCAACGATCAGGAATATTATTAAAATCGAAGAAATAGATGTTATGAAATAAATTATTTCTTAGAATATTTTTTTCCGTTTGTGTAAATGACAGATTTCTGTCATATTGTTGTTTGAAAGCTTGAATTGTTTCTCTCATTTTGAAATTTCCACCAATCCCAAACCAAAGACAACCAAAGACCGAAGTCTCCGAGTGATTCGGATTTGAGTTCGAAAAAGACCCATAGCCTTCCTGATGATCAGAAAACCATGAAACATCAGTAGGCGCATGGTGGCTTTCTTTCAAATTCTTCTGAATTGATGGTGCAAAATCACAAATTAGATCCACCTGGAGGTCATGAGTATCTTTCAAAAATGATGTCATCTACTCCTTCTATTTGTGGGATGCTTTCGATAAGGAAGTTAATCAGTTTATTCACTCCTTCTAGAGTGTGAAATCCATCCATCCATCGTCTTATGGATCCAGACTTGAGTTGGAGATCTTCTTTTTTCAGAGAGTATTCAATCTAATTTCCAGTGAGTATTTCGGTAAAATATTATGTTATTATTCCAATTCTAATTAATAGCGGTATTTTCAAGTGATCAAAAAATATGTTCCCAAAAGATGTGTCTCCTGTTATGAAGAACTGAACGTGAAACATATAATCTCGGAGTGTCCCGACTACAGAGAGGAGAGAATAACTTCAGGACTGCCCGGAAAACTTAGCGATGCTTTGAACCTGGATAACATCATGTTGTTACTAAAGTTTTTGGACTCAATTAATATCTTAAAACAAATATAATATATACTGTACCACCACCGCTAATAACCTTCGCGGTTAATGCGGTTTTCTTGAATAAAAAAAAAAAAAAAAGTCTTAAATTCTCCGTCTTCTTCCGACGGGCAAATTACTCTTTTTCTACTGATTGATCGATATTTAGTGGAGTAAAAATAGCTATGCATTATTTCGGAATTCTGGAGGACTCCACGGATTTTCCTAAAACCTTCTGACATGCAGAAAAAGTTATAAACTTATATTGGTGCGCTGATTGTTTATAAATTTTTTAAACAGTGAAAAACAATTTTGTTGGGCAAATTTGAAATCACTCATTAAAATTTGAAGTAATTTTACCCAAATTGATGCTATAGAGGTTCTCGAGGTCGCTGAACAAGAATATGATATTGACAAAATGATTGCGGGGCCAGTCGTAAAGGTAGATTTCATGAATGATAATTTAAAGCTATTTTTTATTTATGTGTACATCTCGGAGAAAAACTTTCCGGGTAAAAGTCAAACGAGTTTGCCGATATTGGGTATAGAAATGAAATATTGTGATTTTTTTTAAATCTTTCAACAGCTGCCATTTTGAAACTACTGGACCATTCTCGAAATTAGCCGAGGTATCGATGAGAAGTATTTTTGTTTCATTTGGATGAAAAATGTGTCCTCCACATAACAAGTTTCGTTATATCCCATATATAAGTTTCAATATCAGATTTTAAACTAGTTTTTGGTCTTTGAAGCATGGCCTAAAAATTCAAATTTGTTATTTTTCTAAATTATTCAATATTTGGAGTTCTGTATTTTTCGAAATGTTTTTTTTTATTGCTCTTTCTTTAATTGTCATTTTGACAGTAATCTCTGAAAATTTCAGATGTTTATCTTGAAAATAAAAAAGAAATTAAATATTTAATTGATTTCAGACATAATTCTGCTTTGACCTAATTCCATATAGGTGCTATTCCTATACATATTTTTTTCGAAGTTTAAAAACATTACTTCTAGTTAGCTGCATTTTTCTTCTTTCAGTTAAATTTTTGTTAGCTTAATTTGATCAATTAGATCAAAAGTTATAACAAATTTAGTGTAAAGCGCTCGTGGCTGCGTGCTCCTCCAGCACTGCACTTCAGTTTTTATTTTGGAGAAAAATTGTATTTACCTTTTTGATGTAAAATTTTCTCTTTTTGCGAGTGGCACCATAATTTTTTTTTTAATATTCAATATACAATGTAATTTGTCAACTTATATGTTAAATAATTAATTGAGCACACACTTTTCAGTTGGTAACTTTTTATATGTTGTTCCCAACATCATCACTGATGTACACCATCCCCCAACTTCTAAAAGCTAAAATCTATTATCACTCCACTAGTATACATAGAGCGTCAGGTGAGCACTAAACTTACCGATCAACTGTTCTCTCGTGTTCTATCTCTCTCTCTAACATTCAAATATGATTTTTTCGATCCAATATAAATTCTAAACAAGAATTTTATGCAAGAACTCATTTATAAAAATGGACATTTCGTAAATTTACTAAAAAACGTAATATTTTCATATTTTATACAATTTACACTTTTATTAACAGAGAAAAACATATTTTTTGCTGCGTATACATGGTTTGAGGTCGTAATATAAATATATGTTGTTTGGGTAAGCTTTTTTTTTCTATATAAACGTTATCAAATTTATTTAACAAAAAATTCCACGGATTTCACGGATTTTGGTTGGGTAAGCTTTTTTTATCTATATAAACGTTATCAAATTTATTTAACAAAAACTTTCACGGATTTTCGAGTTTTTTTTTTTTTTTGGTAAAATTTTATTTTTAGTTAAAAAAAATTAACAAAACCATTCAAACCTTTTTGAAGAACAGATTATAAGCTTCAAAATGAACTATTGAAAAATATTGATATCGCATTTTGAACTAGAGTTTTTGGTTTTTGAAGCATGGCCTAAAAATAAAAATTTGTCATTTTTTTAAATTATTCAATATTTTAACCATTGTATTATTTGAAATAAAATTTCAAGATTTTTCCATTTGCAAACCTTCTCAAATGTCATCTTGGGAGTAAACGGTACAAATTTAAGATGTATATTTTGGAAATTTAAAGAATGGAAGATCTTCAATTGATTTTATAGCAAATTCTACTTTGACGTAACCTCATATATGTACTATTCCTATTCATATTTTTTTTTCACATTTAAAAACATGACACCTTGTTAGCTACTTTTTTCTTCTTTCATTTGAATTTTTAGCTTAATTTGATCAACTAGATCAAAAGTTATAATAAATTAAGTGAAGCGAGCTCGTGGCTACGTGCTCCTCAAGAGATGCACTTCAGTGTCGCCGCCTCACATTCTTTTGAATGGAGTTATCAGTTTTTCAAAAAAAACATATTTTCCCTAAGATGTTCAATGAACAATGTGATCTTGCAACTTGTTAAATAATAAATTAAGCACACACTTTACGGTTGGTAACTTTTTATATGTTGTTCCTAACATCATCATTAATATAGAGTCCCCTAACTTTCTGAAGCTGAAATCTAATATTACTCCATTAATTAGTTTGTTTAGTGACTTTACCGTACAAAAACCTCCAATAAACTGAAGATTTTCCGAGCATAAACATTTTCGAATAATCACAAATTAAATTATTCAATGAACGGCCTAATATGAGTTATCATCACATTGAGTAATTACTCAGGTAATAATATTCCAAAATTGAAATATTTTCTTGATTTTTCATGAATCGAATTTGTGTAGTTTATTAAAAAAATCACCCTCCCATTGTCTAGAAAACATTACGAGTTTGCTAACAATTTTGATCTCATTCGTCCTGAACAACGCATTGTTTCACATCTTCATAAACAAACCCAATCATGAACCTTTATAACTCATTCAATTCACAGAATAATTTAATTAAAAAAAGATTCGCATGGAAAAGTGGATGCATGCATCTTTGAGCATGTGCACTGGATACGAACAACAACCTTCGTCTTGGGTTTATTCAATTGAAAAACTTCGAAAGGTATTGCTTACTATTGTATACAACCTTGTGCTTCCTGTTTTTTATTTGCCGAGGATATACTGACACGATGTGTTACCATTTCTTACAGGGTGATCCACTTCAAACAAAAATAGGCTTCAGTATACTAAAAGGGCAGTTTACCAGAATGAAATGAATTTCATTATTGTACAAGCATTTTGTAATGTAAACGTTTCGAGTTGTCATGTGAATTATGAAATGGCGTACTTTTATAAAAATGAATATGATTAACTTTCCTACTGAAGGTCATTTATTCATAATAAACATGTATAACAAAGTCACTCGCGAATCATTGAACTGAACGGTTGTCGTTGTTTTCCGATATTTGTAAAGTATATATACCTAGGTAGTCGCGGTGCCGATATTTGTAGCAGATTCCTCACTGATATTTCTTATTTTTAATTTTCTTTGTTGCCATGTCTTCTTCTATAATAATTTTCGAAATGATATTGTTTTTTTTTCGTATAATTATCTAAATAGCCTCGTGCAACCCAAGTTGAATGCAATTATCAAGTAAAGTGCAAAAAATATGATTTATCGATTGGAGTGAGAGAGGGAAGTGATTTCCAACCGGAATCTTTACCTGCCTACTCCTATGTTGCAGTCACTTAGGACCTCTCGTCAGACCTTCCTACTTAAGTGACTACAACTTTTATATTTTTCCCACTTTTCTTGAAAACGTCTCCAAATTGGGAGTCGAAACGTCGGAATTATCAAATATCGCGGAAATCTATATACTATTATTTTGAAATCTGAAATCCTAGTATAAATATAGTTCTAGAGTAAAACATATTATATTATTGGGTAATTCAATAGAAAAAAAAAAGAATCAAAACTATATCAGTGAGAGTCTAGCACTAATGAATACATCACAAATTTTAATTTTTGTCCCAGAGATGTGTCATGCTAAGAAACAGAATAATTAACACTTCCCTTCATAATGAGATCATTAGGCTCTAAAGGTTGCCTTATCTGCTCCATCAATTTTCAGGGAGCAGAAAAATCAAAGTAATCAGAAGGCGGCACTGAGAAAATGGAGGAAGATATAAGAAATAGTATCAAATGGAGATATGATAGATGCAAATTCATATTATATATATATATATATATATATATATATGAAGAATATCGATGGGACTGGTAAACAAAACGGAAGAAATTTAATGGACATAGCCCTCAGAGAGAAGTGTTAACCGTAGACACGCACGTGTTTCGGGCTCTCGGCCCTCATCAGTACGGTGAAGAAGTGCAAGGATGAACAACACTTGGTAGAAAACGGCAAATCAACGGAGTCAACAAACAGAAGCCAGCCCCACATTTGTGGTTTCGGTTAGCAGACCCTACATTCCAGGGCAACAACCAACGTCACCACGGAGGCAGGTATAGCTACCTGCGTGACATCCGAGTCCAGGATTATAGATATGAATGGGAAGAATATCGAGGGGACTGGTAAACCAAACGGAAGAAATTCAATGGACATAGCCCTCAGAGAGAAGTGTTAACCGTATACACGTATTTCGGGCTCTCGGCCCTCATCAGTACGGTGAAGAAGTGCAAGGATGAACAACACTTGGTAGAAAACGTTTTCTACCATTTGTATAGAGTTGAGGGCTTTGATAGCACTTTGACTGTCAGATAGAATGTAGATGTGTTTTTTCCTATAACCACTTTCTATATTCTTCTGGATGCATACCAAAATAGCATGTGTTTCAGCTTGGAATATCCTGGAGCATTTGCCAAGTGGTATTATGTAGTCCCTTCTTGGCCTGCCCCCATGTATTCCTGCTCCCGTTCCTTCAACTGTCTTTGAGCCGTCTGTATACCAGACTATGTCCGCAGCTGATTGTGATTCTACACTCGGGGCCCATCTGGATCCGTCAATTCGTGTTTCGAATGGTTTTTCGAATGAGTATAGGGGTTGCATGTAGTCTGAAATCATTTCGAGTTCTTCGATGTTGATTACATGAGTGATTCTGGTATGTCCAGTTGTTCGAGTTCTCCAGTTTTTTGTTTGTTTCAGTATGTATGCACTCATCCTGGCCTCTCCAATAACATGATGATTTCCATTGCAGCTGTTGGAGTGCTATTCATTGCACCCGTGATGCAGAGACCGGCAAGCCTCTGGATTTTCCCAAGGTTGGTTTTTGCCTGTCTTTGATTTGTTTTTGGCCACCATAAGAGTGAGCCATAAGTTACTTTTGGTCTTATTACCGCTGTGTAGAGCCAGTGCTTGTCTATGGTTCATGGCTCGTCTCATTTTGCACTCCGTTTTTAATAACTGTAGCTTTCTATAACGTTTCATAAATACTCGTATCATTTTAGGAAAATGGTTTAGTCGAATGGCACTGACTATGTGATAGTGGTGAATAAAATTCCAATGTTTTTTACTTGAAATAATATGACGGTCTTCTGAAAGGTTGAAAGATGCCACGTGGTTTACAAATGTATTGAATAATATTAACCACTTGTCACTCAATAATTGTTTCAACTGATACATACATAACTCGTTTAACTGAACTGTTTCGACTCTTCTTTGACTGATCACGATTATTTACATCTTACCTTTTGTATATTCGTCGATATCGCCTAAATATGACAAGGTCTATCCGGGAAAAACAATTTGTTTCCATCAACTGATGAGTGTTTATAGTGCCTATGACTGCGTGGCGTAGAAATGAATAGCGGCATTTTTCTATATTGATACTAATTAATTTTCATTGCTGTTTCGGCAGAATATATTTCCAGATTAATTATGAATGGATGTCCGCTTATCCCCGACAATTTATTGGTTTGTTAACTGAACTTTATCAAAACAGCCTTTTATTACCCGTATCTCATTAGTCCCCATCTTTCTCGTCATAACGGAATGTCTGACCTTGGTGACTTTTGGCTCAGTGATATCGTACGTGTTCCGGGCCATTCGGAGTTATTTCCAAACACCATTTAGATTACTTAATATATATGCTTTTCAATTTCCTTGGAGACAGACCAACAAGTATTGCGTATCTGTATTAGAATCCGATTATTTTTCCTGTTACCTTAAAAAAACAAATTCGTATGACTCAAGATATCACAGCGCTTTTAGTACCACACCATCAACATCCATGGAAATCTTTCTATACCTACCCCCTCTCAACATACTTCTACAAACATTCTACAACATTCAGACACCGGCAACTCAATAAGACGAACTAACAATTTGTCTCCTGACTGGATTCCTGTCACTACTTCGGAATGGAAAGTAATGAAACGGCAGCTGAAGAAGGCGCCGAAAAATATTTCATCGGATGAGAACTAGTGATTGGGATTCCACGAAGCTTTGCAAAACACTCACTCAATACCTGAAGTGCCAGAAAAATATCTGACTTCTGGCAAAATCTACATGGATTGGATCACTCGAAGGCATTCCAATATCTCAAGAGAACGGTTTCCAAGCAACTGTTAGATTTTGGTGGGACCTACGCTGTCTACTGGATTTTTACGTTGATCACTGTCATCTGAATCAAAGAATCACCATCTAACAGGACAGGGGCGTATTTTTCTAACACGGTCTATCTGTGTATAAAAAAAAATATTTCTTGTGTGAAATGTATTTCATATTTTATTAATTTCTGAATGAATTAACATCATTTATTATAACATAGAAATATATAGTGACAATAGTTGTATCACCCTATACTTCCATGCGAGAATCTACAAGGTTGAATTCATTGTCGATAAACTTACTCAAAACAACGTATGCATTTTGTTATTTACGTTTTTTATCGCACCCACGAGATTCAGATCAACATAATGTATATATTGTGACTAGACAGAGACATTGTCGATGCACTTGTAGCGGGTAGAGTCGTTTCCGATTTTTTTTCTTCGATTCGAAAATCATTTGAAAATACTAGGTTGCTACCTGGCTAGTTCTATTGAAGAGAATTGATCAGATTATATCGACAACATGTGCTATTCTTCGTCAACTTTCTTGATTTTTTTAAGGAACAACTCTATAATTCTTTACATTCATCACCAGAATATTTAATAAACACCGTGGCAAACATACGATAAGACATATAGGCCAGTAAAGATAGACATGATTTTCCCAAAATTTTATAATAATTACAAAAGTTTCAAAATTCAGTTGAGTGAATAGGACTTTCATCTAACATGTAGTCTGATTTTGCAACTCTTTTTTCCGAACGGAAGAAGTTGAAAATCAGGCTGTAATGAATTTTCACATTATTAGTGCGGAAAAATTTGCAAAAGTTCTGCAAACTCTCAATTTTAAAAAATAATTTACTCCCTATAAATTTGCAACCACTCAAACAAAACGAAAATGTATGTTTTATCGAAAAAAAATTGTTGTTAGTCCTAATTTTTCGATGAAAATTCAGAAAGTTCTGCAAACTCGAAAAAATAACTGAAATAATGTTCTTGACAACAGTTTCAATTTGCAATCTCTTGCGTCAAACGAAAAACATTTTTTTCATTAAATTCTTTTTTTTTTATTGAAATAAGTATCGGAATTATAACAAAAGTTTCCAATGATGGTTGCAAGTGGAGATGTCCTGACGTACAATGTTTTAATTAATTTGCAACCTCGTCTACAACACGGAAATGAGGATAAAATCAAACAGAAGGTACACATGATCAGTTTGTGTAGGTTTTCTGTAGATTTCAATATCTACAGAAAACCTACACAAACTGATCATGTGATACCTAGTTTTTCGAATCATCCCCATCAGCACAAAATGGCTGCCTTCAATTGTTACATCCACAGACTCTTAAATGTACCTCTTGCTACTGTTGAGTATTAAAAAGAATTGAATAATCTGAAACAAATAGCTTCCAACAATGATTATAATACTAGCATTATCAACACTTTTATTCAAAAAATTAAAAATAAAAATGAACATAACTTTTCTTATCCAAAATTAAATTCAATCGACAAATTTGTTTCAATTCCTTTTTTAAACGACAACATTTCTAACAAAGTAGCTAGTTGCATTAAAAGTAACTTTGACAACATTCAAATTTCTTTCAAAACCAACAATAGCTTGAGTAGATTTTTGGTCAATACGAAAGACAAAATTAACAAACTTTCCAAAAGTGGTATATATGAGTTAAATTGTAAAGACTGCGATGCAGCCTACATTGGTAGAACTTGTAGACCTTTGAAAGTTCGTATTATGGAACATTTAAACAGTAATGAAGTTTCTGCCTTCGGTCATCACTTGAGATTCTTCAATCATAATTTTAGTCAAATAGAAATTCACAAATCTTACATGAAGTCAGTTCCAAAAATTATAATAGATTATATTTTCTTGAAGATTTACACATTAGTAAAGAAATACTCAACGTTATTGTTTACTCAACACGCAAGTCAATTTAAATAGATCCTATATTCCACACCATAGACGTCTAAATTGAATAATATTGAACTTCCTCAGCCTTTTAACTCTAATTCACATTTTAATTTTCTTGTTAATCATGCTAATAATTTTCAATTTCCATTCTCTATGATGATTTTACTCTTATCTCTTTGCAATTTGCCAGCCTCTTTTTCAGTTTTCTCCATACTGAGAACACAAGTCATGTTCTGGATTATCACCTTTTACACTCTGTTTTACTCCAGCTGTGGGAGTTGTGAAGTTGGGTCTAGTACCCATTAGACTTGTATCACACTTCTGATTCCCCAGTTGCGGTTCAACTGAGCCATGGTGGACCAGGATTTTTATTTTTATTAAGGAAAATGTAAATTCATTGTCCATGGACACTACCAGAATTATTCAATTGTTTCTTTTGTTCAGGACAGGTCTAATTAGACTTCTCCCTTAAACTTATATTCAATTACGATGACTTAAATGTGAGAATTGAAATCTTGTCTGGTCTTCCTTGGAATACTGGAACATATATTTGACAGATGACAGTCCTCATTAGATTGATCTCATCTTCCAGTGTGTTTTTCGTATGACAGGGATATTCCTTTCTTGATTCTGATATCTCCATGGTTCTGTGTTCCATGTCAATCTACTTCATCGTTCACTTATCAATTTCGTCACTTGGGTCCAGCTATCACACCTAAACAATGGCTTTCAAAAGATAATGAAAATGTAATCTCAATTTTCATCCTGGCTTAGGATATGTTTTTTAACATGTTCGTCACGTAAACTTATACAACACTCATTGATCATGAGATATTTTATGGTCTTTTTGGCTTCTTGTACACCTGACGAGTAGGTAACCTCACATTAAAAATATGTCAATTTTCTTTCTCAAAAAATTTTTCAGTAACTTGATCTCTATCAATATTACTTACTTTCAGATACGCACTGATGATGACCTGAGGGTCGAAAGCGCTTTGCTACGATTTTAATAAATTATTTTATGCACGAAATACAATTTTCTTTCATCAACTATATAACTAACCAAAAACAATGCACATTCATCTAATAATCCTGGAGCTACAACTGAAATAGAATTGTCTGCCAACATGTTTTTCCCTCTTTAATTTAAAAATGTTTATAAATCAAGAAAATGATTTTTACGTGTCGATTACATTTCAGTTCTCCATTCGGATTCAATAGAATTTTTCATGCGAAACCACAATTGCAGTAAGAAAGTCGAGTGGAAAAGATAAATTATAATTTTATTCAATTCAAGAAATACATACCTACCTGTAAAAATTAAATTTGAGATGTAACATCGATGTCACAAATTTTTATTTTTCAGCAAAGTTTCTGTTTGATGGTGAAAATTCTGTACAATCGATAACGTTTTGATATCCTTACTTAGAACATCGATTGCTATGAAGTCATGTTGTGACAAGGGAAAATTTAAATGAAGAAGGATTGCATTTCGTTTCTAATGCGATGAAAAATTAATGTCTTCCGATAGTCTTTTAGCAGAATTTTGTACTCTTTGGATTGTTGCACTCGAAAATATTAAATTAAATTTATGTCGCTGATTAGACAAAAACAGTGATTGCTTCAGAGATTAATAATTAGTTTCAAATTTTTTAATGGGTACCTACGTAACCCGATGCAATTTCAATCAACCAGTACAAAATGTAACAGATATACGCGAGGAATAATCAAGTATTTAACTGGACCACTGCAGACATATGTCGGTCTAATATATATCTTAAACATATTTGCACAATGTTTGCAATTTATTATTATATATTATATATTATTGAAAAAAAAACAATCTACTACACAAAAAAATGTTCCATTGAACAATGACGGTTGCAAATCTCTTGCGTCACGTGAAATATCACTCGTAATTTTAATTGCAATTTGCAGAACTTTTGCAATTATTTAATAAATTGTAAAAATGCAAAAAATATATTGGTGAATTAATAGGTTCCGTTTTTCGTATGAGGTTGCAAAGTTACTTATCCACTGAAACCGATTTTCTCTTTATTTGCAACCACAATAAAAAACTCTTGTAATTATTTCAATGCTTGTGTGTATTGAAATTGGGAGCGTCGATAAAAAAGTTTGATGAATGAATGATGCGTTTTTCAGAAATGGTTGCAAATTTCCGTGGATTTTTTAAACTCATTTTCTGTTCACTCATCCAATTTGCATAGCTTTTGTAAATTTTTTAAAAAAATTACAATGAAAAACTTAAACAAATGACAAATGACAAAAAACAAGGTTCCGTAACTTTTACAAGGTTGCAAACTTAATGCATGTTGTAAAACATCATTACGATAGGTATGCCTAGTTTGCAGAACTTTTGCAATTTTCAGTGCAATAATAAAGCATGAAAATGTTTTTTGCAATTGAAGCAATGTCCCGTTCATCACAGACTTCTGCAAAATTTTATAGTTTGTTTTTATTAATGCTCTAATATACCATTGAAGTTTGAAAAATTTTGGAATTAATGTTAATTGATTGTCTATATCTACGGGGGCAAAAACTGTTTGTGAGTGTTTTTAATGAAAATAACTTGATTTTCTAGTGAGCATTGAAAAGATCATTCAAAAAGTACTGTTACGATATGATGTGCATGTGCGATAATCATATTAAGTGCACTTATTTCAAATAATTCAGAAAAGTATTAATGAGAAAACATGTTTGGAATTGAAAGTTATGCTTAAATACCCAAACATAGCTTCCCAAGATTATTTTTAAACACTAATAATCTTCCATTTTTTTTAACTTATTCACTTTCATAAATTAATCAAACTCGAATCAATTTCGCATAACTTGTTCAAATTCAAGCATACTTGTAAAATTAACTTAGATTTTTTATATTCTAGGGAATCACAAACTTCATCCCACTGAGCAAGAAACATACCCGGGAGGTTTATTAACGTTTTATTCTTGTACCCGTGATGACGTTTCTGATACAACATAATTTATAAGTTATGGAGACGTAATATTGGGATAAGCATTGTCAGTAATACAGCCCGAAAAATCATCACAGCTGCATTTCGTACCAAACTAACTTTAACATGATTTATTGAAAATATGAAGTTCAATGTCCAGCGTGGCTTTAGCCGGGGAAGTAGTTGTTTTCTGTTTTCTCAAAAAATCACTTTATTTTTATCGTGGATTTTTCAATTCACAGAAAAATATTTCTGTCAATATTCAATTGAGAATGTTTCCCTTTTTAACTTTAACATCTTTAAAACATCTTGGTGATTTATTTATAGCAATGTCTCTTATTTATATCTTTCTGATCTTCTTGTTTCAGAACATTCCAATACCATGCGGAGGTCGAAGATACGTTTGATGGTTAAGAAATATGACGTAACTGATTCGTTGCAAAAACGTTCGCATCAGTTTATGTGTTTAATCTCTGTCTGCTCTGCGGTTAACCTCAAATAAGTGGCGGTATTTCATTTATCGTTTATCAATCTTTCGTGCCAGTTCTATACTACTTAGTGAGTTTTTTTGAGTGATCAAATTATTGATGATATTTATTACCTATCTACAAGAAAATCAATATATGAAAAAAGTTATGTATCACATTATCATATTGTTTTCCACTAGGAGGTTCATTAATAAAATATCAATATGATGGTTCGATTTATTTGTGGCAATGTTTACTTTTAACCTTCATTCGCTTTTTTCCATGGGTATCCGCGATCATTTCAGTAGGATTTTATATTTGCCGGTTAATTTGTACAGTTTTTTAATGAACATTTGAGATAAAAAAATGCATTTTGAATTAGAGTTTTCTAATATGCATATTATCATTCCCAGGTAACATGGATCTCTCCGCGAGATCTCTGGGAGGTTATAATAATAGGATCTTATGCGAACTCCTATTGCGAGGTCTCGGTGATGTAACTAAACGACATTCTCACTGGTGTCCCCAGGAGAAATCTTGATGTCCCGAACGTAACCTGAATAAGAAATTCTTATTGTGAGTTCCTGAAAGTATCCTGACCGTAACCTGAATAATAAATTATTTTTGCAATATATGTATATATATATATATATATATATATATATATATATATATATATATATATATATATATATTTTCTTCAAATTCTCGGAATAAAGGTCTGATTCAGTCAATTCATATAATTTTTCTTAACGACGTTTCGACATGGTATTCATATGGTACGTCGTTAAGAAAAATTATATGAATTGACTGAATCAGACCTTTATTCCGAGAATTTGAAGAAAATATATATGTGGTCAAGAAACTAAAGAAAATATATATATATATATATATATTTATATGTATATATATATATATATATGTATATATATATATTGGAGGATATTGGCCTTCGCAACAATTGTCTCGAGCTTTTCAGAAGCTACCTTACCGATAGACACCAAGTTGTAAGGGTGAACGATATAATCAGTGAATCCAAGGTAATAGAGTACGGGGTCCCACAGGGAACTGTTTTGGGGCCCACACTATTCAACATATATATAAATGGACTATTTTCACAAAAGGGCAGTGGCGAAATCATCGGGTTTGCTGATGACACCGCTATCTTATACAAAGCAGAAAACTGGGATGATCTGAAAATAAAAGCGCAAGCGGATTTCACTGTAATTAAAAATTGGCTAGATCACAGATTACTAACACTTAATCTTGATGAAACAAGTTACTTACCCTTCAGTTGTAACAAGTCCAACACTCCTTCATTTGACTGCTTGACATTCAATATACATGGTGAACACGTTGTCATAAAACCTGAAACCAAAATTAAATATTTAGGAGTATATATTGATGTTCATTTGAGATTGGACCATCACATTACTTACGTAACATAAAAATTACAGTCCTTACTATATTAGTTCAGGCACCTCAGAAAAATCCTGCCATTGTCTCAATTTAAAACCCTATACTTTGCCTTAGTTGAGAGTCACCTGCGATACAGGTTATTAGGATGGGGTGGCACAACTGATACTCACCTGAACTCTCTGGAAGTAGTACAGAGAAGGATCCTTAGAATCATTACCTCAAGAGAACCAACATATCCAACTGATGAACTTTATAAAGATGCCAAAATATTCGATGTCCGACAGTTGTATTACTTTGCGGCTAACTTGAAATATCATCAAACCAAACATATAGCACAGATTCCATCACATAATTACAACACACGACAACGACATCACTTCCTTGTTCCACAAATGACAAAATCACTTAAATTTAAACAACAACTCAAATCTACATATTCAGCAAACCTAGAAAGATTATACATATCACCATCGTTTCTTAAATATATCCAAAGTATACGCAAACTAAGACTTATTCACTGATTTCAACGTTGTCGATATAGAATAATTAGAGCGTATAAGTCATTCCAAATTTGTTTTCCTAAATCCACGGGTTGTAATTTTATTACTCCAACGATACTCTCTAGTAATGTACTTGTACTCTTATAATTTTATGTACTTCTATTATTCTTATGTACTTTTAGTATTTTAACGATTTCTGTATCGAATCTCTTAAACCACATGTTTGTAAAAAAAAAAAAAAATAAATAAAAAAAAAAAAAGATAGAGACAGGAAAAAAAAATAAAAAATTTCCAATGACACTCTCCAGTCATATACTTGTATTTTATAATTTTATGTAATTTTATTATCTTATGTACCTCTACTATTTTAACGATTTCTGCATATTATGTACTACGTATAATTTATTTGATATTTATTGTTTTCATCTCAAAACAAGTGTTAAATCACTTACTGAGTACTCACATTTATTCACAGTTAATTGTCATTTTATCTCTTGTAATCCACATTTTTAATTTACCTTTGAATAAATGTATATTATTATTATTATATATATATATATATATATATATATATACAGTGAGTCTGCTTAAGTTGGCTACATATGGGAAACTTTTTTATTATTAATTTTACGAAAAAAAGTTATTCCTCATAAAAAGTTCTGCATAATCTGAAAGCCAAGATGCAACCATCAAATATCAAATTCTACCAGTCTTATACGAAAAAAAATTAGTAAAGTAATTTATATTTCACAATGTCGAAAATTGTTACTGTGAAAAGTTGTTCGGAAGTCGAAACTATGATTTAATATGCAATTACATCCTTCTAATTGAAAAAAAAAATTTTTAAAAAATTTTTCTCAAATTATCAATACCGAACATTTATCATTTTTATTTATTACAAACATGTTAACCTTTCCGTTCCGTTTAGAAATGAATAAGCAAATTTTCACAAAACAAAATTCATTAAAAATCTAATGAACTTTGAACAGTTGATAACCTTTTAATTAGTAAATGTCTGTCTTGTAACATTTCAGCGATGCATTTAAATTATTAATACCATAATAATTCATTTCGTAGTAATAATGTAACGAACATTATTAGCTCCCTCAATTCACTAACGCCTCGAAATATCCGCCTTCTCTTTCAATACAGGTAATTGTTCTATCACGAAAGTTTTTCAATACCCTTCTAACCATAGCCGGAGTAATACTCTGAACGCATTCTGTAATGACTCTTTCCAAATGAATGGCCTTTGAAGATACACCTTTTTCTTTAGGTAACCCCACAAGAAAAAATCGAGTGGCGTCAAATCGGGAGACCAAGGAGGCCAAAAAATTTCAGAAATCCGATGAATAACTCTTCCATTAAAACGATTTTCAAGATATTGCCTTATATCTAACCGACTATGGCAGGGGGCACCATCCTGTTGGAACCATATTTGTAGACGTTGAAGGAGGGGAACATTATCAAGAAAATCGTCTAATTCATTCTTTAAAAAGAGCAAATAACGGTCCCCATTCAAAGATTCATGAAAAAAAGGTCCAGTTATTTTATTTCGGTAAATTCCACACCACACATTTGTTTTGAATGCATACTGGTCCCGAGTTTTGATGTTAAATTTATATTAGTATCACTCCACCAACGGCAGTTTTGGCTAGAGACTGTTCCATTTGATCTTAATGTTGATTCATCCGAAAAAAGAATATGTCTTGCCATGAATGGGTGATCTTCTAACATTCCATGGATATTACAACAGAATTCAAATCGTCTATCAAGATCTCTTGGTCTTAACGTATGAATAAATTGGGGCTTGTATGGGTCAACTGGTTCTTTAAAAAAAAATTTAAACCGTATTTTTGTTAATTGGATTTTGCATCGAAGCTGCCCTTTCTCGCAAGGATATTTTAGGATGTTCGATTGCTGAAATCATTACTTCAAATTCCATGTCATCATTGGCAATCCGTTGTTGGCATTTGTTGCTGAATTTATTTTTCACATCTCCAATAGTCTTAAATTTTGTTAATAATTTCCTTACTGTGACATAGTGAAGATTTTTCTCTGGGTGTCGGTTATTAAAAATTTCTGCAGCTTCACAATAAGTTTTATAATTCTCACCCACAATTAACACAATTTAAATTTTATCTTCAGTACTTAATGTTGCTGACATTTCTACCAAATTTTATAATACTTTCTACCAAATTTCGCTAAATACAACTGGTGTTTTGAATGTCACTGTCAAACAATTTACTGTCTGACATTTCTTGTCAGAGCATCCTAGATTACATGTACAATAATTACAGTTGAATTTTGTTGTTATTGTAGAGATGTTTCGAGAAATGAAAAAAAAAATATATAAATTAATGCAACTGCATATTTGAACGTGATTTTTAATTCCGAACAACTTTTCACATTAACAATTTTTGACATTGTGAAATAAAAAGTTACTTATATATATATATATATATATATATATATATATATATATATATATATATATATATTGTTTTTGTTGTTTTCCGGTGTTAGAGGAGGAAACACTGGTGGAGAGTTGAAATAATGAGAGAGACAATAGATACACGAGACATATTATACACATCGCACATCGGGGAATTCTATGATACAGAAAGAAAAAGATCATGATCGTGATCGTGAGTTGTGGATCGTAGAGATCGTCCATCATTCCTATGCGTTCGTCTGTTTAACTAACATTATTTTGAGTGTGGTGATGGCGTTGACTGCTGTTGTTCAAAGCACAAGGTGATTGTTTATCGCTTGTATAATATGTATTTGACTATTTGTGTTCAAGTGATTAATGAAGAGTGAGGATAGATAAGTGCTGTTTTTTACCATGTTCTCATTTTACGGAGGGTATTTTTATTCTGTAGACCTACTGATGGTGTAATAGATGAGAGGTGTTAACTTGTTGCCGCCATTTTAAATTCATCCTTATACCCAGCAACCGACAAAAAGGAATTTCAATAATTTTATCATATATCACTTTTATCAATTAGTTTCTACGTGGTTTGATTGGCGTATTAGAATATATTTTCACCTCGAAAGATAAGTACTTTTCATATCTATTATTTGGAAGTAGTAAACAGAATGTCTGCTCGATATAAGCCTGATAGATAGACCTTTGCAATCTACAAAAGAGGCGACCAATAAGCATTCAAAGCAAATCAGGCAACAATGCAGATAATGTCTTTAATAATGACAATCTAGCTAAAGGAGTTTTTCATCCTAATTTAAAGGGTGAATATTTTCCATTCAACTTTCAAATTGGTACCTTATTTTCTCTCGACAGCGCTAAATTTTTTATAGGAAAGTCATTTCAGACCTATTATCCAGTGTGCCTTATAACGAGTTATGGAGCTTTTTCAGTTTTTAGATTTATTTTATGAATTCCTTAGAAAAAACAGCTGATTGTTCACATTGCAGAAATCGAAACAATTGTGATAAAGATATTCAAACAAATGATTGACAATTTTTTTGAAGAATTGAAATTTTCAAGAGGAAATCACTACCGAATTTGAATAGAAATAATTCGGCAATTCTTGATGAGATATTGTGAAAAACTTAATTTCTAATTTTCAACCAATACCCAGTGGGATATCCAAAGGGCAGTGGAATGTATATTTGAATTAACATCACGAATATTTTGCCAAAATTTTGATTTTTTTCAATTTTTTTTGTGATTTTGTTTCGAGATACATTATTGATAGCTCTAGCTTATCTTGTAAGATGATATTTTCAATAAACTTCATATTAGTTCATCACTTGTTTCAATATTGTTTTTCTCTTGCAGTTATATTGATGCAAACGTTGTTGTTATCAGTGAATCTTATTACATTATCATAATTTCGCCCTTTTAGTTATTTCGCTCCGCGTAGGGTGACAATTGTTATGATTGATTGGTTATTGATTTCAAATTCATATATATTTTCGTGAATTTATTTCACAGATTTTAATTTTGAATCCCTATCATAACAAATGAAAACTCCGGCTATGCTATCTTACCAGTCTCTTTTTAAACCTCTTTTTTTATCCCATCCCAGCTCAGTCAGGTACGCCTATGAACATGAGGCAGCTCCATCTTAGCAGTCGGTTCTGTGATCTGTATTGCCGACTTGGCACTAACGATTCGACAAGAAATGCTATTCAGTGGGAGAAAAGTGTGGTTAGATGAAACACAGATTGCAGAGAATAAACAAATGGTTGTTCTTATTCAGCTAAAATCTGATCTTAATACTTTTGCTGCAGCAACACACACGTGTGTAGTTCAATCCCTAGTATAATATATAATTTGATTATGTGCTCAAGAGGTCTACCAACTTAGGTCATGAATAACGCGAAATGGCTGTTATCTTTCTTTGTACTGTCTATGAAAAATAATCATATGAGGAAGTAGAAAAATGTTACCAATTCGATACTGAAAAACAATATGTGGCCCTATATACTTATTATATTGAATCCGTGAAAAAATGTTTTCATCTTATTGATTAAAGTACTAGACATATAAATTGAATGCAACTATTCTACATTTTTTTAGGTATGATTTGAAAAAATAATACCATGTGGATTTACTAAGTTTGAGTATCCCGATGGGAATCTCTCCCACGAGCTATCAGAGATATGCTGCCCCAACCTCCCAGCGATTTATACAAATATGCTCGCAAATAAGTATCACAAAAGAGTAACTTATATAAAATGACTGAAAGATAAACTTTATAAACTATATCTTTCATCGTTCAGGATAACTTCTTGGCATGTTATTCATGTTGAAAAAGGGAACATTATTCTCAATTGAAAAATGGATTGAAAAACAAAATTAGAAAAAATCTACGATTAAAAATTGAAGTTACTTTTCGTGATATCTAACAGAAAACAACTATTATGCGAAATCCCTAACTTTTAACCTGAATAAATCTGATTTACATTTTGATTCATATATCTGATTAAAAAACTTTTTATCCAATCTCGATTGAGAAAGTTTTTTATTCAAATATCAGAATGAAAAATGCAAATATTCAGTATCGGAATTTTTCAGGTGGAAATTTAAGGATTTGAGGTTTCACGATATTTATTGTGTTATAAATTCTATATATCAGATAATATCAATGTCCAGCATGCCATAGTGGCTGGGAAGTATATATTTTCTGTTAGATATTACAAAAAGTAACTTCGATTTTTCATCGTAGATTTTTTTCTAATTCTGAAAAAAAATGTTTTCCAATTTTCATTTGAGATCGTTTTTTCTTTTTCAATATATAAGAATATCCTGTACAACTCGCAATGCGAAGTCCACGCCAGAAGCACACCAAGCGACCTCACATAGATCTCAACGAAAGCAGTTGACGTGATTTTCCCAAAGAACTCGCCAAATGGCTGAATATGCGAAGTTTCCACAGAACTCGCCAGAGGCACTGCCTGCGATGATCACACAGCTTGCTTTCTCGCGAGCTCACAGAGACCGCGACATGAGATGTAAATGAGAATTTCTCAAAGTACTCGCCACAAGATTTCGCAGAGATCTCGCCAGATTGTATTGTTCGAGAATTTCCACATGGGATATCAATAAGACCTCTCTGAGAATATCCCGGCAACGGACATTTGACGGAGATATAGAGCTCTCAACAACCTCTCAGAGAAGTTACAAAAGACGTCATAATTTCCTAAAAAGAGTTCGCCGAAATATCTTTAGGAACTCTTTGTGTTGCTTGGGATAGTACTGTATCACTTTGTTGAAAAAAAAATTGTGTTTAATATCGTTGCAACAAACATGGAGTTTGTAATTGCCTAAAAAAAATCTTCAGTTAATTTCAGATATGCTTGATATGATATGCAAAATTGATTTGGTTTTGATTAATTTTTGAAATTTCCTGCCAATATGTTTTTAACAAAACTTTAAAAAATTTTGAGCGTAAAACCCCTAGCACGATATTACCCTCGATAATACACCACCAGATCCAAAATGAATGTTAATAACATGGTGGATACCTACGTTAGATGAATGTTCAAACATAACTTATTCCAAGTAGAAAATGAAAATGTGTGTGTTACCACTTTTTTTTCTTTCACATAGTAACAAATACAGAATTTTTCGAAAATGATCTGAAATAAAACTTGCAACACCACACTGTTCATTATTATTCATTCATAATTTCGCGATAAACATCTCTGGACCATTCGTTTAACCCACCCGAGTTATCATGAGCCTATGTTCCAAATGAGGCACCAACTTTCATCAATGGAATTCTATGAAGAATGATGAGAGAGTATTTATTCCATTTGATACAGCCTTCATGAATCACACTGTATAAATACGTGTTGTTTGATATGTTGCGTGTGTGTTCTAATTCAATTGATATAATTACTATAATGCTAATGTTCATGGTGTATTCTAAATCAAATAATTGAAATAAAAACGGTCGAACCACGATTCTCTTGAACATTGTACCCTGTGTGACATCAACGGATAAATGTGATAACTTGTTTATAGCTAACCAAAAAAAACGTGATTCGACCTTGCTGAAATGAAAAGTCCATCTTTTCGATTCATTGAAAAAAATCATAGACAAGTTTCAAATCGAATGCAGTAAAATGGATACTAATATATCAACTTCTGGAACAATTATGGATATAATTGAAGTTTAAAAAACAAAAATATGATTTTGGTGAAGTTTATACAGCAACAAATTCAGATGATAAAGGTTTCCTGGAAACAATTGAGGGCACATTGATCGACATATTGTCCTATTATGATATGGGTGATTTCAACATTAATTTACTCGACATGTACCCAAAATTATCTAATGATCTCCTAGTCATCACAGAAACCTTCAATCTCACAATACATATGAAAAATACCGATGGCGCTGTTAGTCGGAAAGGTAGATTTCAGAATGTATTTATTGATTCTGAAATCAATCAAGCAAATAAATCATGTGATAGAAAAAATGAAAAATTTTCATTGGAAACAACAACAGCATTTCTATCTTACAGAAAACAACTACTTCCGCGGCTGAAGCCACGCTGGACATTGAACTACATCTCATAGATATTCTGAAAAGACCATAACTCAAAAGAAAAAATCTGAAATTGAAAATTTGCATTTTTATTTAGCTAGTTATTTGATTTTCTATTCCAGTCTTGATAAAGAACTCATTTTGGGTTTTTTTCAAAATGAAATCGAGGATCATCTTAATAATCTACCTTCTGCAGTTTTATGGCAAATTTACTTCCAACAAGATGGAGCACCCTCTCATAATACCAGATAAGTTGAAAAGGGAAACATTCTCAATTGAATATTGATAGTTGTTTTCTGTTAGACATTCACAAAAAATAACTTCATTTTAATCGTCGATTTTTCAATTCACAGAAAAATCTTTCTATCAATATTCAATTGAGAATGTTTCCCTTTTCAACATGAATACCCCACAAGAGGTTATCTTGACGATGGAAGATAGTGACTAAAGTTTATCTTTCAGTCGCAGATGATTCCACATCTGATTTTATGAACATCCTGTTCATATTTTCAACAAATCAACCAGATAAGTTCTTAATTACTTAATAGAGCATTTTAATAATCAAGTTATTGCAACCAATGGTCCAGTACGGTGGCCTACCCGCTCACCGGATCTCACTATGCTCTCTTTCTTCATTTGGGGATATGTTGAAAAAAAGGTGTACTATGCAACAGCCCAGCCACTCATAGAAGAAATAATTCTACGGGCATTTAGAAGTATAACGCATCAAATGTTACGAAACGTGTTGAGAGAAACAATTGAACGAGCTGAAATGTGTCTTGAACAAGGAGCAATACACTTTGAAAATTTACTACAGTGAAAGTAAATAAATAATTATCCGTGGCACACTTGACAAAAGTTAATAAATTATTATCCAGTATTTTATTTAGTAATATTTAATGTATGTTCTTATTTTTAATCAAATCGCAAATAATTAATTATTATCGTTAGATTCGTCAATGACATCCTAGACATCCTAGATGCAATATTAAAAGTAACTCTTAAAAAATCAAGAGGCGTAAAAACTTTTCAAAATGCCACATTCTGATCCAGAATTGTCTCAGCAACCCAAATATGTTATAAAATTAAAAAATTCAAAACCCGAGCCATTTCCGGTAAAACAGGAAGTGACCGAACGTGGAAAATAATGGTTTAGAAACTAAAGAACACGCTTTAATAGAAAACTAAACTAAAAAGTAGAAAATAATTTTAAATGAGTTTGAAATAAGAATACAGTGATTAACAACAAATTTATTTTATCGTAAAAAAGTGTGGGGTGCTTGATGTCAATTGTTGTTAATATTTCATGGACAGATATTGGTATAAGTAGAATCATTATGAAAATATCTCAAAAAGCACCCCACGCTTTTTTACGATGAAATAAGTAAGTAAAAAAGTAAGTGAGTAAATTTATTCAATTCAGGTATAAAACAGATATAGATTCATTTCTAACATAAGAGGGGAAAAAATATATACATATAAATATAAAGATGACATAGTCCTAGGAGAACAAAGTTTGAATGTTACGGCTACACTAAGCAAGCTTGTATTGTAGCCCCCAAACAAAATAGTGATTCTAATCCTATATAACCATATTAATATTGCAGGATGAAGAAGGGAAGAGATAGAGAGAAGAAGTGAGAGAGAGAGAGAGAGAGAGAGAGAGAGATCTGTTTGTGATGCGCTCTGGAAGGCACCTCTAATAATGGTTATTCCTTATTCAAGTATCAGTAGAAGCATATCATAATTAATATCAACAAATTTTTTCAACTCTCTTTTGAATTTGAGTTTGTTTCTCATGCCTTTGAATGATTTAGGTATAGTATTGTAAAGTTTTGGTCCAAGATACGATATAAATTTTTGATTTTGCGTGAGTCTGCAGCGTGGAACATTCATGGTCTTAACCGAACTGGTACGAGTATTGAATGCATGCTGTACAAATGTAATTGAAGAATTAGTAGTCCATAGTAAACTCTGAAAAATGTAAAGTTTCCTAACTCCGAATATTCCAGTTTCATCATACAACGACTTAGTAGAATACCTCCGATCTTTTTTCATCATATATTCTTATTAATGAATTCTGAATTACTTTTAAGTTAACTAGCGATATCTTGAATGTACCGCCCCATACTAGAATACAAAAACGTATTATGGCCAAGGCATCATACACCATCAGTATCATTTTCCTGTTTATTATATTCCTAAGCTGATAAAATTTATAGATTAATTTACGTAGTCTAGTTACTGTATAATCAATGTGTTCATACCACCGAAGAGATTGGTCCACTATACTCCTAGGTATTTTATTGTGTCCGTTTTATATATAGGAGTACAGCTACAATTGTGAACATTCGCACAAGATGTTTTGTGGATTTTTATAATGTTTCTTGTTGGTTGGTCTCTAGTAGTTGGAGTGAATGCAATGAATTTGGTTTTTTTGACATTGACACTCAGTGAATCAGTACTCAACCAGTTGAAAATCATTTTGATGCCTATTTCAGCCCGATTGAATACTTCTTCCCACGTTTTTCCAACAAAAGTGATAGCTGTGTCATCAGCAAATGAAATTATTTTACCTTTGAAATTAGAAATTTTGAAGATGTTGTTCATATAGAGGAGAAATAAGATAGGACCCAATACAGTTCCCTGGGGTACGCCCCGGGTAACTAGTAGTGAGTCGCTCAAAGATTCGTTTACCTTCGACAATTTGTGTTCTATTTGTCAAATAGTCCTCAAATAATTCCAAAGCAACACCCCTCACACCAATGTCAGCTAGACGTTGGAGGAGTATATTGTGATCGACAGTATCAAATGCCTTGGCCAAATTTGTTGTTAATCACTGTATTCTTATTTCAAACTCATTTAAAATGATTTTCTACTCTTTAGTTTAGTTTTTTATTAAAGCGTGTTTTTTAGTTTCTAAACTATTATTTATTCTCAACTTTTTAGTTTTGTTTTCTATTAAAGCGCGTTTTTCAGTTTTTAAATCTATTATTATTATTATTTAATTTTTTTAACTATTATTCTCCAATTTTGAATAGAATCGGACCATAATCACAAAACTCGTCCGCCATTTTGGAGCCGCCATCTTGAATCCTTCAATTTTGACAAAATAATCATAAATTTCGACCCCAGAAACCCCCACATACCAATTTTGAATAGAATTGGACCATAATCACAAAACTCGTCCGCCATTTTGGACCCGCCATCTAGAATTTTCTAATTTTTACAAAACAATCATGATATTGGACCCCAAAAACCCCCACATACCAATTTTGAATAGAATCGGACCATAATCACAAAACTCGTCTACCATTTTGGATCCGCCATTTTGAATTTTTCAGTTTTGCCAAAAGAATCATAATCTCTGACCATAATCACAAAACTCGTACGCCATATTGCAGCCGCCATTTTGTTTTATTTTCAAACAAAAATCTCTTAATGCATTGTCACCGGAATTATGTACACCTGCCAAATTTCAAATCATTCGTACGTCTGGAAGTGGGTCAAAATCGCGCCCAAAGGAGTCGGTTACAAACAAACATACAAGCTAATATAAAGCGTGTAAAAATATGCGAGAACTCTCCAGTTCACATACCATTTACCTATACCAAACCTCATTTTGATACATCTAATATTCTAGAAGTTATGACTTGTCTAATAGATTCGTTGACAGCAGGTATAGTGAAAAATGTATTTGGGATGACACGACTAAAGTATATTTTTGCGCGGCAAGCTCTTGAATCTATATCTCACGGAATAACCTACGTCACACATCCAAAGAAATTATTGTTTACTTTTTAGGGTATTTGAATAAAAGCTTGTCTTCAATAAGGTTCTTAATTAATTATTTTCAAGACATAACTCCAAGGGGTTTGTTGTCGGTGGTGTTGATTTCCTATGAAGTGTTATATCGTTCCTCGTGGAATTGTATGTGAATTACTTCAAAAGGCAATTCACACACATGTGGGAGCATAGTCGAAATCATTATTCGTTATAAGCACTTAATTCCCGATCGGTTCACATGATTTGACTTTGACATTGAAAAGCTAATTTTCTATTGTTTTTTCACTGCAATTATTACGCAACTTTTCCATACAGTTGTAACACAATTTCAATTGATTTTCGCATTATCGTAAAACAAGTAGTAAAATATTTTATCGTTTTCCCTGTTCCTAGGTGATAATAATAATGAAGTACAAGCGTTTATCAATATCCACACGTGTCGTGAAATTTCGTGAATAACCATTACACAACTATTCAAACTAGTTAGAGCGGTTCCTGAAATGTTTTCCCTTGCTCGACGGATACACTGAGGTCCACTTAATATTAAACATAGAGTAACACGTTTTTAGTATCCTGTACCTTATCGTGTACTATTTTATTCACAACACATCGAAGAAAGGTTTATACAGGGTGTCCGGAGATGAAACCGACAAAACTTATGGGAGTTATAGGGACTGGCAATATGATTGCAAAATGCCATATACAAATGTCCAAAACCGCTTTGTTACAGACATACAGAGTGATTTGTGAATTTAGACAAAATATTCAATCCGCCATATTAAATACAGGGATTAGCCGATTTGGTTTAAATTGGGTACATGAATTGAACTGAAAGGCCTTAACAAGTAGTATTTTGAACGAAACCAATGGCAGGACCGGAATAATCTTTTTTTTTAATTTTAAGTTCTTGTAAGAATAACTCACCCTGTATAATAATAATAAAAAATCAGCTCAGATTCGAAATCTACGGAAAAAATCCTACAGGAACTTGTTAAGAAAGTTTCTGGCACCATTTTAGTTATTCCGTAATAAATTATTATTTTAGTTTTGAATCTATTAACTAACACAATCATAGACACAATTGTAAAAATTATAATAACGCAGTTCGTCAAAGCCTTCGTCTTGCCGAAATGGACGAGGACCAAATTCAGGAGCTGAAAAAGTTTTTAAAGAATAACAATTACAGAACAGAATTGATAAATACATATCAAGAAAAGTTTGTAAAGGGTTCATTGATTCCAATTCCGTCCATATTAAATTAATTTTCGATTTCAGAATGCGCGTGTTGCGTCCTCATATGTTTAATAATATAATGAATAATATTTTTTATAACAAAAAAAGGCTAATTATTCATTTTTATACAGTGCTTCTCAAAAGTCCCCTCCCCTCCTCTTATTTTTGGAACGATTATACGTAAACAAGTGAAATTTGGAAACTGAATATTGAAAGTTGTAAACTTTGTGCAACGTGAGTTGTTGAAGAAGTAGGATTAACTATAACTTCTGCCAGTATATCAATTTTTTTCTCATCAGAAATCTGTGGACTGCCAGATCGTTTCGCATCATTAATACTACCCGTTATTTCAAACTTACGAAGAAGCTCCCTTAAATAAGTCCTCGAAACGGGGCGATCGGGAAACCTCTTATTAAAAATGCGTTCTGCTGCATGAATATTTTGTCCAGTTTCACCAAGAATTAGGATCGCTGCTACTTCACCACCTAAAGCACATACCATTTCGCTTCTTGAAGCACTTAAACGTTCGGCTCACAACAGTTTAAAAAATTATTAAAATGTAAAAAAATATTAAAAGTACCAAAAGCTGCTAATACAGTTAAACGTTCGATCAACAATACACAAATTATTAAATGTACAAAAACTTGGACAATTACAAAAACGTCGAATTAGAGAGACTAACATAAACGTCAGCTTATTTGACAACTATCCAGAGGCGGAGCTTGAATTTTGAATTTTAGTATTAACTGATTTAATTCATTACAGCTTTGAGTTTTTTAAAAGCGAGTTGCCAAAACTGCCATAAACACAAACAAAATTAGTATCATTGAATAGGTTTTTTCGATACCTTTTAAAAGAGGTGTCGCTTGCCGTTGGGTTCTATTTAAAATTATTTCGTCATCTATCATCACTAGTAGGGAAGTTTATAACCTTTAATATTCAGTTTCCAAATTTCACTTGTTTATGTATAATCGTTCCAAAAATAAGAGGGGGGGAGGGGACTTTTGAGAAGCACTGTATTTGCTAGGTAGGCATAGATAAGGTATTACCAACTCATTTTATTAATTTATCCTTGATTTAACACATCAAAAATATGCAAGTTTAATTGATTTTTCGGAATCTCGCCACTATTTGATGCTATTGCCAACCAACAATAAAAAAATCGTGTGTGGTCGGGGGACCCCCGTCAAGAACGAAGTTCCTTGCGCTTTTTCTTCAACTCCGAATGTAATTCGATATGAAGCTTAGGATTGTTTATATTTGTATATTTTCGTCACGTTAAGGAAAACGCGTTATGCTCCCTCCATGGTTCCAAACTATCCAATAAATCAATAAATATTAGGGTAGCAGAATATGTTGCCATCAATCTCATGTATCAACCATTTTTTCTCAATATTTTTCCCTTTGAAAGTCGACGTTTTCTGTTCTATTACATTTAATTGTCATTTTACCATGCAATACTATACCTATATATCCTTCTTCCAAACTCCTCCGCCACAGTAGAAGGTATTTCATTCCTGATAATACTATTCGTTATATTATATCAAATTGACGTACCACATATTCAATTCCAACTTCGGCATACAAAAAGCATAAGAAGTTATGTCCAAAAAAGTATATAATCATCTAAACACACGTTATATTGAAATATAAAAGAAACAGAAAGTTGGTTCCGTACACCTTCGGAATCGTCTGAGCAAGAGCCAGACGCTTGTCACACAGACTCGTATATAATAGAAAGATACAGAGAGAGAGATAGAGAGAAAGAAAGTCGCATGGAGGGGCATAACGCTTTCTTCTTACATGACGATTTATACCAGTCAACACCTACCGCCAGTGAACTCTATACTATACGTACCTGGAACGGACCCGACCGTTCACTCCAATAACGTGAAGTGTGTCAGGGGCAGCTAAAACAGAGATAGCCTTATTTACGGTAACCTGTCTTTGTCATACTCAGTCAAATGAATTACGGTTATATGCATAAATTATCTCTTAACTGGAAATTAAGGGAGATTGGGGATTATTTTTGTTCAATACGTTTAATATAAGTGAAGATATACATTTATTGTGTTCTATTGTGCTATTAGTTTCGTTTCCTTTATCGTGTGTGGTTTAAAAAGCAGCATCGTTGGTGTGGTTTATTGTATAGCGTTTGGATGCTAAAACGAGCAAGATTATAGGCAAATATCTTTTCATGGGTAAGTTGATAATATTTAGATTTGGTTATGTAATGAATAATTAGCGATATTACTAGCAAGATTGAAAGTGAATTTATTTTCCAGTTTTCCATTCAAACGACCAGATATCCTAGAGTTATGGATAAAGGCAGTTCGCAGGGAGAATTGGGCTCCATCCAGAAGTAGCAAACTTTGTGGGGATCATTTTCTTCCAACAGATTACATGGTCGAACCAGGATGTTCCACTAAACGTTTAAAACCAAATGCTGTACCTACTGTCTTTTCATATCCAAAGCATTTGTTACCAAAAATTGCTAAACCTCGCAGAAAAATAAAAAAATTGGTGTGTATCTAGTATGACGTAAAAGAAAAAAATATATATTTGCACTTATCTTTGATGAAAATAAAATAAGTTTTTTCTTCAGGAATTGTCTGTGGATGTTCATACTGAGGATGTTATTAGTAATACCATATCTCCTAAGAACATTGATTTACCTTCCACTTCAACAAGTTCTCAAGTTCAAACGTTGATTGATTGCGAAACCCAAACTGTTCCATATAAGGATATACTATTGCAAAGAAAAGTCAGAACACTAAAACAGAAGGTAAAGAGGAGAGATGTGAAAATTTCCAATATGAAAGAAGTAATTCATTCGATTTCAAAAAGCGACATAGTAATGAAAAGCTGGACGAAATCCTAAAAAAGCATTTTGAAGGTAAAAAGAACAAAATTACATTTTCAAAATAAAAACCTATAGCATATTTTCTTTTCACAACGAACTTTTTATATTTATAATATGTATTTGTGTGTATAGGTGAGTGACTGTTTGGGTCATTTGATTATATACTTTGCACAATATTTTTTTAATAATTTCACTTAAATGTTTTATACACCATACTATATTGTTCTTAATTTTCTATTGTTACTTTTATACTTATTTCTGACTTTTACCCATTTTATCTATGTACTAAACCCAGCTCACATATCTGCTTTTTTATAATTTTTATAATTTTATTCTGAATCATAATGAACATTTTAACTTTATTATATGCATATGCGTGTATAGGTGTATGACTGATTGTTTTATTTTATTTTATTTACTTTTACATATTACTATTATTCATTATATAAAAATCTCATACTTCTGCTTAAAATTTTTTTTTATTTTTGAGCACATTTTTTGTATATTCAGTCTAATTCACGTGAATGAAGCTTATCATTATTATTATTATACTGATGTCGACTACTATATTTATCGTTGTGTGAATAAATTTGTATATATATATATATATATATAAAATTCTATTGTAATATAAAATTATAATTGGATTTCATATTGTGTGTTCATTTTATTTAGAAACCCCGTGGGAGAACAGTCAAAATTTTATTCGAACGTTGTACTGTTTGCATTATTACTTTCTTTCCTAAATAACGATTGGGAAAAAATCACGTTTTCTCCTAAAGAAACCTAAAAAATACAAATTTATTTAAAATAATGCGCGAGGGTTCCATTAACCAACATAAGATAGAAAGAGATAGGTATCCGTAAAAGATGCGGGTTGCCTATGCAATGGTTTTGCCTCACTTTTCGCCCAAGGCGTGGCCGTTCCAGGTAGTATATAGAGTTCACTGCCTACCGCAAGCCACGTTAAGGAAATTCGTTCCAAAAATGAAAATACATGGTTTCCCAACATCGACAGAAATAGTTACTGGAATGGTGGTTCACGTTAAGGTAAGTTTATTATACAGTGTCCGGCATAAACATTGGCTACATATAGGAAACAAAATTAATATTGAAATTTCTGAAAAACTCTAACGGCGGTTCGTTTCTGCATGTCTGACAACTAAAAAATCCGTTGCGATTTATATCACGTGACCTCAGATTTGGCGGGAAATTAAAAAAACTCTACAGGAAATTATCCATAAAAAGAAGTTTGTTACACATCGACATTTGGTTTTTGAATGGATGTTTGAGAGAGGATGTCATCCCAAATTTTGCTAGAACCAAAATGCCACCAAATATACCTTCCCAACTGAAACACAAGACAGAAAAGAAAATTATCAAAAGTGAAGTTTGCAAACACTACGCAAAACTAGACCACACCAATCTGAAATTGAAAATCTGCTATGACAGACTAGTCTCCTCGCGTCCATTATTTACTTGTCAAAACTTATTAAATGATATCGAAGACCAGGTGGTATACCAAAAAAACTTAAAATTCCAAAGAGTAAGTGAGAAACTGAATTCACTCATTCATAAACAACGCCTCCTTCAACCTTCTGTTGAAAGAAAATTATCCGAATTTAGTTTTCATGATCGCATAAAAAATATGTCCACTTCCCCTTTCGATGATGATGAGATAGCTCTTCTATCTCTAGGCTTGAAATTCTCCATGTATTCCGTCCATTCGGATAAAGACCTCACTTCCTTTGCCATTGAACTGGATGTATTAATTGACAATCTTTCCAAAAGTAACAAAATCAAACAAAAAAATAAAAAGAATTTCTGCCAATTCACTATTTCGAAATATCAACTGAACTTAAAAGAGATTCCCAGTTATTTGAAGAAGCTAGTCACTTGAACTTGAACACATCGTTACAAAAATTGAAGAAGAAAATTTGTAATAACAATCTCATATTAACAAAAGCCGACAAAGGCAATTGTCTTGTTATACTTGATCAAGTTGATTACATTAACGAAGTAGAAAACTTTCTGACTTCCAATAAATTCATCCTTCTCAACTCTGATCCAACCAACAAATTCATCAATAAAACAAAAAAATATATTAAAATTTGTGAGAATCTTTCTATTGAATTTAATAAAACTTATAATCTAATCCCTAGCAACCCACTAACACCTAGGCTTTACGGGCTTCCCAAGATCCACAAGGAGGGGATTCCAATCAGACCAGTGATAAGCTTTTACAACACTCCGGTCTCCATTTTGTCATCCTTTGTTCTTCAAGTGGTAAAAAACATCACCAATTATAAACCAGCTAATTCTGTGAGCAACACACTGGAACTAATCAACAAAATCAAAAACCTTCAATTGAACTCCAACACCTTCATGATATCCTTCGATGTCAACAATCTTTTTACTTCAATCCCAAAAAGTGAAACTTTACCTTTAGTCTCCAATTTACTTTCTAAACACTCTGTCTCTGAATCAATTAAAACTGACATTTTAACCTCAATTAATTTCTGCACTTCTCAAGATTTTTTCAATTTCAACAACAAATTTTATAGTCAACCAGACGGATTAGCAATGGGTAACCCCCTATCTCCTTTCTTAGCCGATATATTCATGGAAAATTTTGAGAATTTATTCATTATCAATAAAATCAACAACATTTCGAAATGGTTCCGTTACGTAGACGATTGCCTAGTCTTTATCGAAGGCAATACTAATGATGCCCATAATATACTCAAATCATTGAATAACTTTCATCCCAAAATAAAATTCACCCTAGAAATTGAATCCCATAATAAATTAAATTTTCTTGATCTAACTATAACCAGATTCAACGACAAACTAGACTTCTCAATCTATAGAAAACCCACCCAGACGGATCACATCATCCCCTCCAACTCTAACCATCCCAGTCAACACAAAATGGCTGCTTTTGATTGTTTCATTAACAGATTGCTAAATACCCCCTTAAGCCCAGTTAATTTTGACACTGAAGTCAACATAATCAAACAAATTGCGGTCAACAATGACTACAATCCGACCATTATTGATAAACTAATTCTAAAATTCAAATCTCGCAATGAAAAGAAGTTAGCTTTCAACTCCATTCCTTCGGACAACTTAGCCCCAGTCAAATATTTTTCTTTACCCTTTTTTGACTCCAACATATGTAATGACGTTTCCAAATTTATAAATAAAACAATTCCTGATACAAAAATTTCATTTAGTTCCTCTAACAAGTTGAGCAGCTTTCTAGTTAACTCGAAAGACAGAATTGATAAGTTGAAGAAGAGCGGTGTTTATAAGCTGTTCTGATTGTTCTGCCTCCTACATCGGTCGAACTTGCAGACCTCTTATCACTAGAATAAATCACTTGAAGAAGCCTGACAAATCTGCTTTTGGACATCACCTCAACAACCATAGTTTTAGCCCTAACAAAGATTCCAAAATTCTTCACAACATAAACAATAAAAACTACCTGAGACTGGACTTGTTCGAAGATTTGGAGATCTCTAAAGAATTAGCCAAAAATGACATTTGCCTCAACTCCCAAGTTATTTGGAATAGAGATTTCTTTCCCCTTCATAAAAGGATCATCACTTAATTATTACCTTACTCAATTTTTCTTTTCTTTTTTAACCTTTTAAACTCTTTCAGTAATTTGAATTCATTTTTAACTTCCTCATGTTGGTAACTTCATCTCCCAAGTTGATGTGTGACACTTAACATTTGAAGTTGTCATTGACACTTGAACATTTGAAGGTGTCATTGACACTTGACATTTGAAGTTGTCATTGACACTCGACATTTGAAGTTGTCATTGAACTATCACATTCTCATATGGTCTTAGGTATCTTCAACACGTTTTATTCGTTGAACCTAAACATCTACAAATTATAAACATGTCTTCTTTTATTGTAACATTTCCTGTTACCTGACTATGTAAGTACTCGCCTATCATTTTTCTACATTTTCCAACCTTTGTTATGTTTCATCTCATATCAATCAGAGTATTTAATTTTCAGGAAGCACTGATGATGACGTGAGTCGAAAGCGCTTTGCTAATTAATTATAAATATACACTTAATACAAAATCTCCTCTTCTACTTATAAAGAAAAGTTGTCCGTGGTGCCGAGAAATGGGTCAAATTGACAAGATATCGAAAATTTATTATTATTATTATTTATTATTGAAAAATGTGTTTGGAATCCAACGAGGACCTCATGTACCAATTTTGAACCATACTGTAAAAACACATTTTATTCCTCCACCCCGACTAGGAAACATTAAACATTCTCGTTTTATCTGGAAACAGCTTTAATAACCTAAATCACATGAGTTTGGGTCAGAACTAATGAAATATTTGTGGAATAGGCATTTTGCGGGATATTAATTATGAAAACACGATTTGGTCTTGTCACTAGGTGTAGTCATGCCTGTATATTGTTGCACATGAGCTTATTCAATATTCTCAACCTGTAAATGAAATTTAAACCAACTAATACTTGTAATTAAAACTTAATAATACATTATTTATCCTTGCTAAATTTATTATTGGTTACCTGAAAAGCAATACACCCAATACGAAATGTAGAACATTTAGAAATTTGTATAAGGAATTGTGCAGTACTGATCAACAGAATTATGTTGAAAGTTTTTTTTTATTTTTCCACATCTACCTAAACAATACCCTTTAGGGGAGGGATTTCATCTTTTATATCCGAATGGTACCAACTTCGAAGTACACCCTATCCACTGAAAAAATAATTATCAGAATCGGACGTCTCAGCAAAAAGTTATGCGTGTCTTACATAAAAAAAATATACGCGTCGACTAGAGAACCTCCTCCTTTTTGGTTTCGTCGGTTAAAAACAAAATGCATTCAAAAAAATATTATTAACTGTAAGCCCTATCTTTTTTTCTGTTGAAAGGAGTGGGGGGGGTGAAAGTACTGTTTGTTTTGAAGTTAGAGTCATAGAAATTGGTATTCGGGGCTTTTCTTTTCAAATAAAAAGCTCGTATATCAGGTTTTTTAAATTCAACCCCAAAGGGTAAAAGGGGGGTTAAAAGTTTGTGTAGTAGAAATACCGTAAGTTTGGTCATAAAAATGGGGATTAGAAGTTTGAAAGGGGTGCCGTTAGTAGGAGCCATGGAAATTGGTATTCAGACCACAGTTTTGACAGATCCAGGTACAAGCACAAATGTCAATCAAAGGTCGACACAGTAAACTCTAAGGAAGGGAAAAAATGTGAGTCGTAGGGAACTTTCTCTCCAATAAGTCAGATTCCAGTCAATTACCTTCAAAAGTATCTGCTAAATTGCCTTTGAAATAACCTTCTGATTTACCTGCTGAAGTATCTCATGCCTTACCTTCTGATTCACTTGTTAGTGAAAAAGAAAATATTAGTTTGAACATACATTCTCTTAATCCTATTTTTGAAAAGAAGTCGAATGACAATCGTCCGTATCTTAGAGTTTAAATTTATGGTGATGAAATTTTATCTCTTGTTGATTCTGGAAGTTGCTGCTCAATCAAGGGTTCAAATGGACTTTTGGACTGTTGGAAAAGTGGAACCTCGATAGAAAAAATGATGACATTCTGCAAGTGACTACAGCAGATGGTGTACGCAGGAATGTCTCGGATACGTAGTTTTACCTATTACAAATAAAGAAATGCGTGTTTTAATGTTTTTACAAATCAACCCCTGAAAAATTGAAATGGGGGTAAGCGTTTGTATGAAGGTTTCGTTAGTTTAAGTTAGGGTCATAAAAATTGGTATTTGAAGTATCTGTTCCAAATGAAGAAATACGTTTGTTTGAAGGTTGTAGGCGATGTGGTAACTTGATGACTATCGTTTCGGACGTCCATCGTCTTAATGGATTTAAAAGGTTTTCACGACGTTTCGAATGCTTGCATCTGCAATCGTCTTCAGGTGAATACTGACAAGTTTAGGTGCTACCTACCAATTTATATGACTGCCGTGCAAGTGTAATTCCGCCATGTGCAGTGGTGCGTGAAGTTCGCGCTTCGCAGCCCGCCAGAAAGCAATCAGTGGTTCATACGTCTTAGCTGGTTGATAAATGCGTTATTGACTTCGATGTAGGCGGCTTCTTTGAACTTTCGTTTGAACCAATGTCTTTCTATGTAGAACACTTGCGTCGTCCATAGATGGTGCTCAGTCAGGCTGGTCAGGATTCCGATTTTGATGTTTCTCGCGTTGAGTCATTCTTGTGCTCATCCAATCTTACCGATAACGGTCTTCATGTAGGAATCTCCGCATTCTGGAACTTCAAAAGCAATCTACTGATTTCATTTTGTTTCAGGTTTGTTTGGTCAGGAAACTCCGTAGTACTGCCGGATTGAAGCAGCTCTTGATGTTGAACTTGGTTCCGATCCTTCTGATCTTCTCGGAGTACCTCGATGTACGGAAGGCAGATCACTGTTATGTTGTGCTTCAGATGTCTTCGTTCTCCGGACTTGTTTCAATATTTCTTCTAGGAGTTTCTTGGGATATCCATTTCGGTGGAGGTCTTTCTGATGTGGAATTCGATCTAGTGATCTAGTCGTTGCATATGTGTCGTTTCTAATGTTCCGATCCTCTCTTCGTCGAACTCGGATGGTTGGAGCTGTAACTGAGGTACTGACACATACGGGGGTACTGACACATACGGAGACACATACGGGGGCAGTACCTCAGTTACAGCTCCAACCATCCGAGTTCGACGAAGAGAGGGATCGTGAGAACATTGGTAGAGAGAGCGACGCACATATGCAACGACGTGGAGTCACTAGATGCCGAATTAAACCACATCCACCGGAATGGATATCCCAAGAAACTCCTAGAAGCAGTATTGAAACAACTCCGGAGAACGAAGACATCTGAAGAGCAACAACAAAGCACAGTGATCTGCCTTCCGTACATCAGAGGTTTCTCCGAGAAGATCAGAAGGATCGGAAACGAGTTCAACATCAAGAGCTGCTTCCAATCCGGCAGTACTTTACGGAGTTTCCTGACCAAGACCAAACCTGACAACAAAAAAAAGAAAATTTTGGTTCGAGAAGCACCGCCGGACTGGAGAGACAAAGATACCGTTATCGGTAAGATTGGATGAGCACAAGAAATGGACTCAACGCGGAGAAACATCAAAATCGGGAATCGCTGACCACGCCTGGACTGAGCACCATCGAGTTCTATGGGACGACTTAAGTGTTCTACATAGAGAGGAGCATTGGTTCAAACGAAAATTCAAAGAGGCCGTCTACATCGAAGCCAATAACGCCTTTAGTCAACCAAGCGTTGAGATCAAGAACGTATGGAAACCACTGATTGCTCCTTCTGGCGGGCTGCAGAGGCGCGAAACTTCACGCACCACCACACCGCGCGAAACTTCACGCACCACCACACCGCGCGAAATTACACGCACCACTGCACATGGCGGAATTACACGCATCATTGCACCGACAGTCATATAAATTGGTAAGTAGTACCTAAACTTGTCAGAATTCACCCGAAGACGATTGCAGATACAAGCATTCGAAACGTCGTGAAAACCTTTTAAAATACATCAAGACGATGAACATCAAGACGATGAACGTCCAAAACGATAGTAATGAAGAAATACGTGTTTCAGTGTTCTTAGAAATTCAACGCTCAAAGGGGAGAAAATTAATATTGAACGTCCATATTAATTGGTTGAAAACGTTCCTGAAACCAGGTTGCATGGATGTTATTAGAATTTGACAAAAAATGGAGTCCAACCACTGCTTGCCCATTGTCAGAGTGCCTGGACTAATCCTGCCGACGAACAGAAGCAGAAAATCAGGAGGAGCGATAATGGAACACGCTCAAGGACCCTGCGACACCGAATCCGAGGTGGTTGCGTGCGCTGCTCACGTTCCTACGCTATCACACGGCTCTAAATTATAAATGACATGTGTCTGTCTCCTAAAGGTCGAATATTCTATGGACATTTTCACGCTAACAAGTAGTGCAATGGCTACGGCGACTTATTCGACTGACATCGATATTAACAAGCGAGTATTGGTGACTACAGGGTGTCACGTTCTACGGGTGAGCGGGTTAAATGCCTGCAAGGCATTTGAAACTAGTACATGGAGAAAACTTACTTTTATTACTAGGAAAAAATCAACGGCAAAATTTCGTTAGTCATGGTGCAATAGCGGAAAGGGATTTTATTTTTCCGAATAGTTACAATTCTCATAAATAACAAGTTAAATTGCGATCAATAAAAAGTCTGATAGCTCTGTCGATGGTCAAGTGTGATTGTCAATCAATAAAATTTTGTTTTTTAAACAATGTACTTATCTCAAGCGCGTATTTAAGGGGAAGGGGTAATGGGGGTAATTACCCCACCCCCAAGCAACTGCAAAATGTTTAAATTCATGAAATGGTCACCATATCTCTACTCAAATCTAAAACGTCGTGGCCGCTATTGTCGCTAGGCATGTTCTCATTAGTCTAGTCGAAAAATGAGTTTCCTGCGAAAAATCGTCATTCGTCTACTAAAATATGTCATTCTGAGAAAGGTATTTTTTACGCCGACGAGAATTTTTTAAACAGAAAAAAATAAGGCATTTTTTCGGTAATAGCTCTAAAACAATTGATGACAGAGAAAAAAACAAGTTCTTGAAGAGGAGGAAATTTTCCATGAAAAACTTCCTACTCTCGGAATTCTATCGCAAATATTTATAATTTGGATTCAACGTTGAAAATAGGGCTCCGCGTGGGCGTTTATGCAGTAGTACAGCACCTCTTGAGAGAGCAATGCACATAAAATATTGTTTTTTACCATTAAATTTGAATTTGAAAAAATGAACACTTGAAATAATGTAATTTCCTTAAAAAAAATTATTGGATTTTGATAATGTGGGGTTATTGTTAATTGAGAAGTGTTTCTGGAACCGTCGATTTAATTAAGAACCGAATTGTTCACGAACGACCAGGTGAAGATGACAAAGTTTATTATGCTAGTGATAATGAAATAATTTTTTTTATCTTTGTCATATTTTTTTATCAATGCTTTTTCTTAAAGCACTTTTATCAAACTTATTTCACACTTTATTTTTATTTTAGAAACAGTATGTCTCATTCAAAGGAAATTTCGAAACGAAATCCATTAAAAAACACAATATAACACTAGACAAACACTTAATATAACCTTACAAATTCCAACATCTACACAAATAAAAAACTCCATAATATATAACGGTAAAAATTTATATAATCACCTACCAAATTCTGTAAAAGTCTGCGAATGCTTTCTACTCATTGGATGACTTCTACTGTGCGAAGTTTTAGTATTGTGAAATTCAACTTTGTCGTCCTAACTCCAATTATTCAGGAGTCAATTGTAATATATTTTAATATGTTTCATTGATTAGCACCATTGATATAATACGAAGCTGTTTTCAATTATGATCATTCTCATATCAATTTTGTAAAAATATTTTCTTTTTTAAGCATGTTATTATCAACCAGCAGGGTAAAAATGTACCAAATTTTATCTGATTTACGTGTGGGCCTATTGTGTATATTTTATTAATTATTAATTCTCTACCAATTTATTTATCATATGAATTTATACCTAAAAGTTATAGTTTTCATCCTTTTATTTATAAATGACTTTGTCAATGAAGATTTATCATCTTCAGACAATAAAGTATATTTGATTTGACGATAATTGTTTTGCTTCCTGGAGCACATTTTACATGTTCACTCGATAATATCACACTATAAAATTGTTCAAAAGTTGATTATTATGTTAATTATAAAAAATTAATAAAATATGAAAATTGAGTAAATATTGTAATTTTTTTTTATTGATATATCACATTATTATCAGTTTTATGCCTGACAAAGGCATTTTACAACGTTAAAAAAATAGGCCTTTTGTTCATAAAATATTTATAAACAAATGGATAAATTGATAATTTTTTAAAAATTGTTTTTTTTGCATTAGGTTGTTAAGGTTAAGGTTAAGTTCCGCCACGAGACAGTTGAATTAGGAAATTATTTTTGACGGAATCGAAAAATTTTAAAAGACTTTTCGATTTGAAACGCGAAAAAAAATTTTTTTTGAAGGGGGGCACTTGCTCCCCCAATCGACTCTAGAAAATTTCTTCCTTATAGAAAGTCGGCGACTCAAGAAATCGATGTCCCGGAGAAGCACAGAAAATAAAAATTCAGACCCCCCCCTCTCCCCCTCACTAGAAATCTCATACGTCATGATAAAAAATTATCGTTTTCCGATAAAACTTCAATGGACTTTTTTGTAGTACTCTTTTTGAACTTTTTTTGGGCAGGGGGGGGGGAAATCGTTAAAATCGATGGGGTCAACTAGCAACTAGGAGAAGGAGTTTTATTTTCGCGTTCAGACCCTCAAATGGTCCCCCGTTCTTCTTCAAAAAGTCCCCTGGCACAATCCACATTTCTCTACACCCCCCTCCCTTTAGGCTGTGCGCTTCCCCGTGGACTATTTTGAATAACGAGAGTAGTTTTGATTATATCTGTCAAACTAGATGGCCAATCACTTTGATTTTTTTTTCACAATATCTGTGATATCCTGCTCTAGCTCCTCCTCGTTTTTCATAAACTTCTCAATTTCAGTACACTAACGGTAGAATTAATAATGTGCTATTTGCCTATGCATGGTCCATATGTTACGTGTTAATTGAGTCAACTTCAATTATACATATCTCGGGTTCGAGATGGTGAAACTTGTTAAAATTTTATAGAGGTGTTGTTCACATATTAAAAAAAAAGTATGCCAAATTCTAATAATTTCCTAATTCAACTGTATCGTGGCGGTACTACCTTAAGAGTTCATTATGATTACAAAAATTATAATGTCAATCAAAGTTTGTTTATAACTAATTGTTAAGTAAATAAAAATTACATTATTAATAAACAAAAATCTTATTAGGTAGAGAATAACAAATTATTAATTAAAAAAAAATCTTAATATATTATTTAAATAAAAAAAATCAATAAAAAAAACAGGAACTTTTATTTTTTTTAATCATAATAAATTCTAGCAACCTTATGCAAAAAAACTGCGTAATTTTTTCAAAACGTAAAATGCCTTTGTCAGTCATAGAACTGATAATAATGTGGAATATCAAAGAAAAAATGGTGACAATATTTACTCAATTTTCTCATATTTCTCATATTTTAAAAAAGGTTCCAAAAAAATTGATTAAAATAGCCTCACATTATCAAAATTCAATAATTTTTTTGAATTTTTGTTTTTTATTACTAAATATTATAAAAAATCTTCATAATTTGAATACATTGCTAGTGTGGCATCCGCTGAACGAAGTTTTTATTAGTTGAGGCGATTGAAAACTTGACGGCGATCAACGATGCAACAGGAGCGGTTGGTTGGATTAGGTCTACTTCTTAACGAAATAATTTATTTTTTGTACGTACTTATAAGTATATGTCTATATATGTTTTTATTTTATTACATTTTGTATTTTTGTTTGAATTTAAATGAGAAAAATTACTTTACTACATTACTCCCCCCCCAAGATTAATTCCTAGATACGCCACTGGACTTGTCTTCATTGAGGGCGTTATTGAACTAAGTTGGTTAGGGATTTGAATAAAATACATAATTCGTTTGAACCGTCTATTTCAAACGTAAATACGATTCGTGCGAAAGCTGAGTATCAACTAACTTTGTGTATATTATTTCTGAAAGCATCTCTAGCATATTCGGGATTATGAGAGCCAAACATGTTTATTACCGTTCATAAATCAGGCCCTCTGAGAATGCCGCACAGATAATTTTTTGATGAATCGTAACTATTTGATTTGTGTTTTTGTATTGGTTTATCTAGCGGTAACTCAACAGTATCATCATTTTGGATGTCAAAAACACCAGATCTATCTATTGTTTAAAAATGAATATGAAAATTAGGAAATTAGTTATTTATGTAAAGCCCTTTTTTGGCCGAACAAAAAAAAACCCCTTTTTTAAAAAATTAATACAAGCGCCATTTTATTGTGTGAGTGAGGATACCTCGAACAAAATAAAAACACCCCAACATATGTACCATACCAAATAATTATTTTATTTAATAGTAATAATAGTTTGAAAAAACTAAAAAACACGCTTTTATAGAAAACCAGACTAAAAAAGTAGAAAATAAGAAAAAAATTATTTTATTTAAAAAAAAGCGTGGGGTGCATGGTATCGCCTCGGTGTGTAATGTACTATATAATTATTGATACCATGCACCCCACGCTTTTTTTTAAATAAAATATTTTTTTTCTTATTTTCTATTTTTTAGTCTGGTTTTCTATAAAAGCGCGTTTTTTAGTTTTTTCAAACTATTATTTATTTCCTACTTTTTAGTGTGGTTTATTTATAAAAACTATTATTTTTATTATTTTTTTGCAAATAAAAAAATGGAATAATCTTATCAAATTGGGTAATCCTAATCTCCGACCCCAAAAACCCCCCCATACCAATTTTGAATAGAATCAGAGCATAATCACAAAACTCGGCCGCCATTTTGAGCCGCCATCCTGAATTTTCCAATTTTCACAAAAGAATCATAATATTCGACCCCAAAAACCCACACGTACCAATTTTGAATAGAATCAGACCATAATCACAAAACTTGGCCGCCATCTTGGATTTTCCAATTTTTAGAAAAGAATCATAAAGTTCGACCCCAAAAACCCCCACATACCAATTTTGAATAGAATCAGACCATAATCACAAAACTCGGCCGCCATCTTGAATTTTCCAATTTTTACAAACAAATCATAATATTCGATCCGAAAAACCCCCACATACCAATTTTGAATAGTGAATAATCACAAAAGTCGTTCATCATTTTGGAGCCGCCATCTTGAATTTTTCAATTTTGACAAAAGAATCATAATCTCCGATCACAAAAACCCTCGGATACCAATTTTGAAGCGAATCGGACCATAATCACAAAACTCGTACGCCATATTGGAGCCGCCATTTTGTTTTTTCCTCACACAAAACTTTCTTAATACATTGTCAATTATTATGTACACCTGCCAAATTTCAAATCATTCGGACGTATGGAAGTGGGTCAAAATCGCGCCCAAAGGAGTCGGTTACAAACAAACAAACATACAAGTGAAGCTAATATAAAGCGTGTAAAAAAAACACATGTTCAATTAACTCCTGTAGGATTTGAAACTACAATCTCTTGACTTCGAGGTAGGCGCTTCAGCCTCCTGTCCTGATATTTACCTACTAATAATTGAAAAATAACCACAAAACAATAACTGCTGCAAATATGAATATAATGAAAGTTCAATTCGAAATTGATGATTTAGATTGCTCCCAATTTCAAGGAGCTGCAAACAGAGCACCTTTGAATCTGTTACTTGAAAAATTATGGCAACATTATGAAATTGTCTTGAAGGATTCATCGAATGGAATCGAATGAAGAAAGTTGAAGGCAAATTCACTGAAAACGGAGGTACTTTTAGTTTATTTCGAAGAAAAATCGAGTCATCAACGCTGTTCTCTAAATGATAAATGAAAGCTGGATTAAAAATCAAGAAAAACATGTATATAAGCAGTTTTAATGAATTGAAAGCATTTTTAAAACGAAAGAGTGTCGGATACCGTCTGAAAATACCAAAAATTCTAACGAGAACCATTTGACAGATTTTTGAATGAAGCTCCTGATACCAAATAACTTATGATATAAAAACTTGAAACGACGAAAAAATAAACTAAGGAGCCAAAAATAAAATGAACCTCATTAGTCTTGATAACTGAGGTCCTAAACTAATGTAAGTAAGTAATTTCGAGTGGGCGCCAAACAAACAAAAAAGCAAATTAATTGAGTAAAGCGTAAAATGATGGCAGTGGGGTACACGGCGGTGGCGCATCCTTTCGGCATAAACTGCCGAGTGTTCTCGAAGTCAATATCAGCGAGACAGCTACCCCAACGGGTACAGACGTGAGGGCACACGTCGTGTGAAGTGGTCGTGTGGAGGGCGCATTTTTGGAATGTTATTGTTTATCGCTGGAGATTTCACGTTGAATTTGTATGTTATTTTGTTTTCATCATTTCTTCAAAGTTATTTACGTACATTAGTTTGGGAGCTCAGTTATTAAGACTAAAAAGATTTATTTAATTTTTTGCTTTTCAGTTTCTTTTTTCGTCGTCGCAAAAATCTACTAATTGTCACCTTTTCAATTTGGATTACTTTAAAACTACTTATCCCTTACTTTAACTATTAACTGTTATATACTATAACAAGCTGTTATCAGTGACTTCGTCCACGTTGAACTTTGTTTTTCTGACGACTATTACAAATTCACTCACTCCTTCAGGGACAGAATTTCGAAAAACACTGAAACAAGTATTTCTTTATTCCTTATAAAAACCTCAAATACCAATATTAATAAACCTAACTTGAAAACTAACGGAACGCCCATACAAACTTTCCCCTCTTTATTTCTTCTATTTGTAACAAAGGTTCGGAATACAAATTTTTATGACTCCAACTTGAAAACTAACGGAATTCCTATACAAACTCCCAATCCCAATTTCCCCTTTCACCCCTTTAGGGGTTAAATTTCCAAAAACCCGAAACACGTTTTTGATTTGTAACAAAGACCCGCCAATACCAATTTCCGTGATCCTAACTTAAAAACTAACTATACAGACTTCCAACCCCCATTTTACCCCTTTATAAGGTTGAATTTTCAAGAAAACCCTGACACGCATATATCCATATTTGTTAATGAGAGCCCAAATACTAATTTTCATGACTCTAATTGGTTCAGCGGTTTGGTCTGGGCGATGATCGTATATCAGTCAATCAGTGAGTCAGTTAGTCAGGACATGTAATTATATATGTACAATTTTACCCCAAACACGAGGTAGCTTCTGTGAACCGTTGAGGAGATCTCTCGACTGTCTTCCGTCCCCGTCACCAGATTGACTCCGGGCCTCCATGATGTTGTAGTGTCATCAGAACTACACATGTGTTCCAAGTTCCAACGGAATCTGTTCACAGGTGAAAAATCAATTAATCATCCTCTATTTTTCTACCCCTAGGGTGTAATTTATTTTGAAATTCAAATGGGACCAACTTCGAAGCATACCACATTTAATAAAAAATATTCATCTGAATCGGATAATCCAGTACAAAGTTGTTCGTGGTAGAATCGGTTAACAAGTAAAGATTCAGTGTACGCCAGTCAAAGTAGAGCGCCAATCCACAATGATTACAAACATTTCTTTAACACTGCCGGATGTTGAGGCATCCAGTAAAGACAAAATATAAAAATTTGCACACCCATCCGGTGACCGGAAATTACTCAAATTCGCATGGAACGTTAATATCTCCTTGGACGAAATTGCAAACATTGTGCAAATTGATTTTCCCTTAAAATTCACGCAATTTTATCCGGAAATACGAATAATCCTTGATTACGTTGTAATTCTGGTTACAACATTGCAAACATTGTGCAAAATTTGTGGTAAAATCATGGTTCCGTCACCCCTAAAATGCTTCAAATTTGCAAACTTTTCATGTGTACGGAACATCAAAAAATTATGGATAACGCTAAAAACAGTGTCAGGGGCAAAGTTTTAGGGGTCACGAAATTGCAAACAATATTTTCGTGCTCTGCAAACTTTGGTGGCATAATTTTAAGTCGCCAATTGGGTTTGCACCTTTTTCAGTATCCTGGAAGATGGCAGAAATGAACATTATTGTTAGAAGCAATTTTCGAAAATGCCACAAAATTCCAAACTTTGTGCTTTTCTTCCTTAAAGTTCTGCTATGGCAAACAAGTCTACGTATAAATTTGCAACCCTATAAAATTTCGGGAAAACCGGGCAATAGAATATTATCAATCAAGTCGATTTTCACGGATGACACAAAATTCCAAACTTTGTGCAATTTTTCAAAGTTTTGAATGGCAAACAAGTCTACTATAATTTGCAACCTATAAATCGGGAAACGGCAATGAAATTTCAATAAGTCGATTTCCGCGGATGACACAAAATTCCAAACTTTGTGAATTTTTTTCTCAAAGTTCTGGAGAGGCGAACAAGTTGACGTATGAATTTGCAAACCCATAAAGCGTCGGGAAAACAGGGCAATGTAATATTATCAATTAAGGCGATATTCGCGAAATGTTAATCTTTTTGCAATTTTGGCTAAATAATTGAACCCGATCTGGTGGAATCGGCTTTTATCATCGGGATAATTATTCAAGGACCAAATTACCGAAGCCGGTAATTTTTTCTTACTTTTAAGCGAATTGTCAAGTTATATCGTCATTTTCATGATACCCGATTCCTCCGAATGGTTATATCAGATGATAACACTGTATAGTTCCAACACATAGTTTTACTCGATAATTTTCAATAAAACAATAGAGTTTACATTAGAGAATACTGTACTTCGAATTCTTTTACATTTTACGAGATTTATCCCATAATTCTCTGAGAAACAGATAATAGGCGAGATCACAAACTCACAAATTTGCTTCATATGTGCTTGGAGTTGAAATATAATGATAAAATATTATGTATGCATAGTTTTTCCTAGAGAAATATCCTTTTGCCCGTCTTCCCCGACATTTTATAGGGTTGCAAATTTATACGTAGACTTGTCTGCAATAGCAGAACTTCGAGAATGAATTGCACAAAGTTTGGAATTTTGTGGCATTTTCGAAAATTGCTTCTAACAATAATGTTCATTTCTGCCATCTTCCAGGATACTGAAAAAGGTGCAAACTCAATTGGCGACTTAAAATTATTCACCAAAGTTTGCAAAGCACGAAAACATTGTTTGCAATTTCGTGACCCTAAAACTTTGCCCCTGAGTCTGTTTTTTGCGTTATCCATAATTTTTTGATGTTCCGTATACATGACAAGTTTGCAAATTCAAAGCATTCTAGGAGTGATGGAATCATGATTTTAACACAAATTTGCACAATGTTTGCAATTTTGTAACCAGAATTAGCCCTTATCACAACGTAATCGAGGATTATTCGTATTTCCGGTAGAAAATTGCGTGTGCAAATTCTACAGGGGATGTAGAAAAGAAGTTAGGGAATATACCTGCAATTTGCACAATTTTTGCAATTTTGTCCAAGGAGATATTGCAAATTAACGTTTTACGCGAATTTGAGTAATTTCCGGTCACCAGATGAGTGTGCAAATTTTATATTTAGTCTTTACTGGATGCCTCAACATACGGCAGTTCTAAAGAAATGTTTGTAATTAATGTGAATTGACGGTCTATTTTGACTGGCCTAGTGGGCGAACCACCAATCATCCCCCATTTCCTTACCTTTAGAAATTTTTTTTTTCAAATCCAAATGGAACCAACTTTGAGATATACCCTATCCACTAAAGAAAAAATCAGCAAAATCGGACTACTGTGTGAAAAGTTATGCATGGTCATACATGAAAAAATTATACGCGTCTTAGAGAACCTCCTCCTTTTTTTTCGTAGGCTAGAAAGTGGAAACCTTTTTTGGAGCGTTCTGTTGTGAAGAACTCTGCAATTTGAGCGTGGATGACATTGGAGAAACAAAAAATTCATTACGAATTCATATTTCGGACACCAAAATGAACTTTCAACAAAGTTTTTGCATCGTTGGAAACTACACGAGTCTTTACCGTGAATGCTTTGCATTACGCCCAACTTCCATAACTCAACGTGGGTTTTTCCTAAATTATTCTAACAACAAATGGACTGTTCAACCAGTTGGAATGAATACTTCTGCGAAGATGCCTACCACCATTGCAAATTTATGAATTTGCCAGTTTTGGTTTCTTCAGCATCTTGATTACAATAAAACGACATGAAGGATGGAAGTCCTCAACCATAGCAGAGGGTACAATCGATGATTTTATTGGAAATGAAGATAAAATTTGTTGATAAAATGTTTCCTGGTACAAGAACTAGTTCTATCTATGCACCAGCATTATTTGGCTATCCCACTTCAATGGAGTACTTCTATGATAAAGTACTGTTCTGTTTCAAAAAATGTTTCCCAGACAAACAAAGCAAAATAAACGAGAACAATAAATAAAAATGGGTTAGCCAAGAAATAAGAATATCATGCAAAAATCAAAGTTGTTTGGTAAAATTAAAGATGAAACTGAAAATGTACATATAATCCAGTTTGTCAGTTACTACTGTAGGACTTTAAAAAAAGTTATAAAAAAAGCAAAAGGAATATATTTCAATGAAAACATCAATGTTTCTGAAAACAAAATTAAAACCACTTGGAAATTCGAGGACGAATGCTTGGGTCGACTGAAAAAGCACCAACACACTGAAGTTCATATTAGGAAGAATGGTATAATACCTCAATCACAAATCAAAATCAGGTTTGTGAAAAATTCTGTTGTTTTTTCACCGATGAGATTAATCAGCGATCAAAACCAGATCTCTTGGATAACATCAGTTTTAATGAAATAAACTCTTGTTTCTTCCTTCCTGTCGCAGAACATGATATAACGGACATAATTCATGCATGGCTACTAAGAAATCTAGTGGTCACGATAATATCCCGATTATATTGGTGGAAGAATGCCTTGATAATTTTGTTCCACCCTTGACATATATATTCAATCTCTCGCTTAGCACAGGTACTTACCCCAAGCTCTTCAAAATTGGAGACGTTAGACAAACAAACTATTTTTCTATGGCTTGAGATGGATAACTCATGATTGGTTCAAATCGTATTTGATGGGTCGCGAAATATCAGTTAGGCTGTGTGAAATGGTTGGTGTAATAAGAGCAAATACAGAATCGCAGAAGCGAAAAAGTAAGATGCGGCGTTCCTCAGGGGTCTGTGCTGGCCCCAACAATGTTTTTGATTTATATTAAAGATATCATTTACAATTTTCCCCAAACCTTCTTCTCACCATTCGCAGGTGATGACAGTATTCTAATCGATGACAAAAACTGGGGGGAACTGGTCACAAAAAGCCAAAATTCAATGAATGGAATAACTCTATGGTTTTCTACAAACAAACTCCTAAATCGTTCAAAGTCATTCATTATTTCTTTTCAACATCCACGAAATCCAGAATCCAATATTGTGGTAACTATGTCATCTGGTAACATTGAGCCGTGTGAAAGTATTAAATTCTTAGAAATATATATCTACAAAAACTCTGGTATTCACATAGTAAATCTAATGAAAGACTGAGTAAATCTATATTTGCAATGAGAACGATAAGAAGAGAGTTAGGACCAGGTGCGGAGCTCAGCGTCTACTATGTTCACTGTCACAGTTTAATCTCATACGGAATTGAATTCTGTGGAGCATATAAATCTGCTGCTGAGAGTATACACTCATTCTCCAGAAGAAAGTCTTCAGAGTAATATCGAATCTCGATCCAAGTCAGACATGTACACTTTGAGAGACTACAAATCCTGACAGTGATAAACCTGTATATCTACAAAATCTTATTACTAATATTCCAGAATCGCAGCACAATAAAAAAAAAAGTCGGACATTCAGGGCCACAACACCAGGCAGAACAAATAGTTAGTTTTGCCAAACATCAAATATGACACCAATCGAAAAGGACCTTTGTATACAGGTATGAAAGTCTTCAATCATATCTTTAGGACAATACAAGATATTGACAATATTAAATTATTCAAAAAGGAACTGAAGAAGCTCTTAAATTCAAACGTTTTTTTATCGAATGGATGAATTCATTTATGTAATGTACAATTTTATATTTTTCTCACTTATTATTCCTTTCTGTAAAATTCAATTGTCTTATTCTATTTGTAAATAGTAAGTGTTAATAATAGTTTTTCTTTTGTTAAATTTGTTAACATATGTTGATTTCATGTTATGTTGATTAATGTTCCCTAGGCCCTACTAGGGTTTTTTCCATTGTTTATATATATGATACTTTTGAGAACTATGTAATCACAATAATGGATACTGGGAAATAAATTATATTATATTCTATTCTATTCTAATCAAATACATGTTGATGTTTATGAATAATTTCTCTTAAGTAGGTAACTGTGTTCTGAGTATCATTATTATTATTGAAATTTTTCTATTGAGCAGATTTATATTATTGAGTATCTACCATCATTTTACTTTAAACACTAGTGTTGAAAATATTTTTAACACTAGGGTTAGAAGTGATTTCGACAGATTATGTAAAAACGTCACTTTTCAATTCATATACTTATAAACAAAAAATTGCTGATTTTTTTTTATTGCTTGTTGTCTTTCCTTGGAATTTCTGAATCCAATCGAATGTCTTACAAAAGGAGTTTTCCAAAATTTGCGATGGGCTGTGATGAATTTCAGTTGTACGAGTAGGCAGTGAATCAAAAAAATTTCTGTCAATATTTTTCCATTAAAAGTTTGTTAATAACTTGTCTCTCAATTATGCCTATTGGAAAAAAAGCAAAGTTTTGAAGGTATATTTCCGAAAGAGGTATTTAGATTAATGTTTATGAATATAGAGTGAAGAAGAGAATGATCTTACTAACGAAATATAAGAAATTTAATCTAGTTCTAGAATTTCTATACAAGTTACAATTTTTTTTTGTCTAGCATGAATATGACTGATCTTACCAGAAAAATCTGGAAATATATTCAACGCATATGTTTCGTGAATTTCGGATGTGAACTAGATTTTTTTCACTTCCTTATTGGGATCGAACGAAAGTATGATTTCATCAGTATTTGGAAACTGAAACAATAGGTAGATACACCAAAAGTCCTACTTTCAGATTCAGGTATGAAAGTGAATATTTGTTGCAAGACGTCATCATTCGAGAATTTTGCAACAAAATCGTGCAGAGAAGATTCGATGTATTCCGTCGTTTTGCGCATTGACAAACGATTGTGTACAGACTTGATTGCTACACAGTGACACGACGAATTAACTTTCGTTTTGGATTAATTGTATACAAATTTGTCAATTATGTTACGTAATTATGAAATGGAATCCGACTGCTATTATGCTGAGCTGTTGATATTCAGTTGTCCGATTGAATAATACTGTCGAGTCCAAATTGAAAAGAACCATGACCTATGTGTCTAGTAGAGAAGTTTCACAGGTTGATTTGCCTTCAGTCTGTAGGAATGAACACAATTTCTCTAGATTTTTTGGATTATCAACTAATCAGTATTCTAGAAAATATTCTGCCCAAGTAATTAATAACAAAAACTAACGATGGAGCGCCCTCTCGAGAAGGTATATTTCACAATTTTTTGCTGAAAAAATAAGTGACATATTGACCTCGTTGTAATTCTCAATCAACCAGACATATAGGACTTGCTCTCAGATTCAATGAATTTGGTTGTTGTAAAATGAATAGCTAATACACTTTATTTGAACGATTCTAAACATCACTAGAAAATCTTGAACAAAATTTGTTGAACTGATTTATACATTTGTGGGGTAATATCCCACTTACATATACAGTGTGTCCAATTAAGTAGGCACCACAAGGAAAACTTTTTACAAGCTTCTATTTAGTTTCACTTGTTAGTTGTGAATTTTGACTGACTTCTAGTCTAGTCTAGCTCGCAGGTATTCATAACTTCGGTGACAATGCATTATGGAATTTTTGTTAGAGAAAAAAACAAATTGGCGGCTCCAAGATTACGGAGGAGCTTTGTGATTATGGTCCAATTCGATTCAAAATTGGTATGCGGGGGTTTTCGGGGTCGGAGATTATGGATTTTTCGTCTCAATTCATAAACTCAAGATGGCGGCCCCAAGATGGTGGACGATTTTTGTGATTATTGCCCGATTCGATTCAAAATTGGTATGTGCGAGTTTTCGGGGTCGGAGATTATGAAATATTTGTCAAAATCCATAAATTCAAGATGGCAGCCCCAGGACAAAGAACCAGTTTTGTGATTATGGTCTAATTCGATTCAAATTTGGTATGCGGAAGTTAACGGGGTCGGAGATCATGCATTTTTTGTCTGAATTGAGTGGAAAGTTTTTCTCTGAAGCCATATTGTTTATTAGATATTAAGTTATACTTGGAGATGTAAGAAGTCAAATGTTTTGTGAGTGCTTTTTCGATTTTTTTTGTCAAATCGCTTATGAGCAATGACAATTTTTCTCGTATAAGGAACGAATCATGTTTTGTTGAAAAAGTCGACTATTGAAAGTTCAGAGAATATCTAAATCATATTATCAGTACTTTCAATGCTGATGGACAGTATTTTTCATTATTGTTTCAGAAAATTTTTTCTATCAAATTTTATCAAAACTTCTATCTCAGCTGCAACGATTGAAAAAAACAATTTGTAAATATTAGTCAATAAAATATGTATCTCGTAATAATGACATTAATTAAAATCATTATGATTTTAGTAATTTATAATGAATAACAAATATTACGATTTTAGTAATTTCAATAAAAATATATAAATCATATTTTTTACAAATAATATAATCAATAATCTAATCCATAATCAAATCCATAATCAAAATCAGCAATAAAATACGGCAAACTATTTGAGAAGTATAAAATTGAGCATCAAAGTCTTCACTCCAGAGACGGAATAAACATAATATAAGTTACTAGCTGACCCGACAGACGTTGTCTATGTTCCCTAAAATGTTTTTCCCGAAAACTCTCGTCCGCGTAGAATTTCTTTTTTTCTGTTTTTTTTTTTCCCTTCCTTTGTCCTCCGTATCCCTTTTCCTGTATCCCGTTTTTTCTTTATCCCGTTTTTTTTTTTCCGTTATCCCCTTATCCTGTCATCCCATTATCCCGTTTTTTTGTTATATTGTTATTCCCGTTATCCCATTTCCCTGTTATCCCGTTTTTTCTTTATCCCGTTATCCCGTTATCCCTTCCCTTATCCCTTTTTCTTATCCTGTCATCCCGTTATCCCGTTTTCCTTGTTATCCCGTTTTTTCATTCTCCTGTTATCCCGTTTTCCCCTTTTCCCCTTATCCCCTTATCCTGTCATCCCGTTTTCCCATTTCTTCCCGTTATCCCATTATCCCGTTTTCCTGTTATCCCGTTTCTTATTCATCCCGTTATCCTGTTTTCCCGTTATTCCCCTCATCCTGTCATCCCGTTCTCCTGTTTTTTCGTTATCTTGTTATTCCCGTTATCCCGTTATCCCGTTTTCCTGTTATCCCGTTTTTTCTTTATCCCGTTCTCAATTTATCGTACTACAATTATTATATTCGATTGCCATCTTACAACCCTATTGCGGATCTGTGGATAAAATGAAATAAAATAAAACTCGCGATGGAAAAGTAGGGGTTGATCGTAGAAGAGTGAAAATTCAGGGTGGTATGTATTTTTGGATGTTGTATCATAAAAAAATAAAAGCAACGAATTTTATCAAAAAATCAAAAATTAACATTGAGGGGGATGAAAAATAGATGTTGTCCGATTCGCAGACCTAACCGATATGCACACAAAATTTCATGAAAATCGGTCGAGCCATTTCGGAGGAGTTTAATTACAAACACCGTTTCACGAGAATTTTATATATTAGAGATATGTATAACAGTCTCATCTAAAAATTGTCATTTATTATTATTAAATTGTCATTAATCATTCATTTGGATTGAATTTCATTAAAAGATACCCAGATACCTACAGGAATCAGTTGCCTGATCTTGTACTATTAGTTATAATTCTAGCGATTGAGTCCATACTAAGTATTTTCTACATTCATTTTGTGGAATAGCTGCAGATTCATCGAAAAATAATGAATGTAAAAGGAAGGAACTAACTGTGATTCCTATTTTTCCTTCACTTGCCATGACCAATTTAGGCCAGGGATCGGAAAAGCACATAAAATCAAGCACAAGGCGTATCTTCCATCTCAATCGGGTAAGTTTTCCCATTCAAGTAACCTCCATAACTAACAGTAATCAAGAAAAACGGATGGATTCGCGGAAAACAACTTTTAGAACTTGTTGAGGAAACTTCCATGTACCTCGTATCAGTTTAGTCGGTTTTGCATCGGGTTAGAGGGCACTAGGTTACCCTGACACAGTTCACAGTATATGCCAATCACTGCCATTTTAAATTTCTCTATCATTCGCCGCGGATAATTGGAATTTTTTTAATTCCTTACGAGTTATTATTAGTTGAATTACTCACAGTGGCGTATCCAGAGAGTATGACGTCTTTAGTTCACCAAACTGTTATAAACATAGTTTTTAGTATCACGTATATACAGGGCGACCGAGTGGTGCGGCAAGCTCCCCAACTTTTTTACCTATCCAAGCTTTCGAATAGATTTTTTTATATACGCTTTATTAGCTTCACCTTTAGGTTTTTATGTATGAATGTAGGTAATGGAATCTTTGAAATTAATTTTCACCCACTTTCCGATGTCCAAAGTATTTGAAATTTTGCCACATATTAAGAACCGATGACAATGCAATAATTTCATAGCTATGACCTGGTATTCTCACCTAGATCGTAAAAAAAAAATCATTTTAAAGTTATGGTGAAGGCACTGGTTTTTCACAGCATTATTTAAATTTTATAAATATGGCGTATGTGCAGGAATCAATCGAACAGTTTTTCGCCCGTTGTTTTATTTAGTTCTTTGTAGCAATATGGACTCGAAAGTTAAAAATAAAATGATAGTTCAAAAAACTAAAAAACACGCTTATAAAGCAGTAAGGCCTAAAATGTTGAAAATAATAAGAATAAGTTCGTTGACCAAGAAATTTTCTCTTATGTGAAGAACGCGTGGAGTGCTCTCTACTTACTTTTCATAATTATATTAAGATAACTGATATCAAGCACCTCACGCCTTTTTACATAAGAGAAATTTTTTTGGTCAACGACTTTATTCTTATTATTTTCAACATTTTAGTGCTTATTGCTTTATAAGCGTGTTTTTTAATTTTTGAACTATCAATTTTCAAACGATAGGTCCGTCGTCGAGGCACATTCTAAAAATATGTCTTTTGATATACAGGATGTTCCAAAACAAGATACGCAACTGAATTATGTTTTTTTAAAAGCCCCCATTTATATTAATTTTTTTTAGATTCGTCACTGAAGTGTTGATATAATGCACCCATGTTTCTCAGACCTATTTTCAATAGTTTTTGACTTATGTCAATTTGTTTGTCGAAATAGCGTCGTACACATAAAAATTCATAACTTCAGAACCAATGAAAATAACTTGATCAACTTTTGTCCTGTCCATTCCTTAGGCTTTAGCGAATGTTTCGAAATGCTGGCAAACTCGGAATCGATGTTCCATCACCTACTACGACTTTTTGACTTTTTCAAATGTAACATCCTATATTTTATTGCATCATTGCATGGCATTTTGCAAGAGTTTTTTGTTGATATAACGTTTGCAGGGTCTACTTCCCAGGTACCACGGTGACGTCGGAATGACGTCCTAATTTGGTCAAATAATTGACCAACTGACGTCAAAAAGTGACGTCTTAGAGACTCTGAAAAAACATTGAAATGTTACAGCCACAAGACGTCACTCTGATGTCTGAAAAATGACCAATAAAAGACGACATTTTGAAGACCTACAAGACCATTAGAAGACGTCAGTCAAATCACCAATTAATGACGTCATTCATAAAAGGCTTCCACAGTCCCTAGGCCCTCTAGGAGTTTCATGGTTCATGAGGAAATTGATAGTTTTAGGAAAGTGGAATAAAATAAACTGACATACATTATTGTATTTATTACTTTTAAACACCAAAAAAATTACAAAATATTCTGATTACGAATTCAATTTTTTTTAAATTTTCTACAAAAAGTAGAGTATTGAATAGAACACCATCTAGATTTTTTTATTCCTTGTAAAATTTTGAATATATATTATTATGATGATGTGGGTTGTTTATTTTATTTTGTTTTTTATTGATTTATTATTATTATTATAATTTCATTAACCACTAGTCATCACAATCATTCTGCAATTTTTTATGATAGTAAGCTAGATTGATTTGATTTATTATCAATTTTACTTGATTCTTTAAAAAAAATACTTATCATAACAATAGAACCTTAGTCCACCTCAGTCGGTACGCCTATGGAGACATGATCATCCTACAGCTCAGCAGAGTTCAGTTGCGCCATCTAGTTGCTTTGTTTGAAGACAAGTTATTGTTTCATGAAAATATAGTTCGTGATATGATCAAATGATGAATAACGAAACAGAAAATAGTTAAATTTGTTTTCCCATTATAGAAATGAATTTTCCAAAGGTTTCAAAATCCTACTACTGCGATATCTAGCTTATATTAGATATAATTGAATCTGATGTCTGAAAAATGACCAATAAAAGACGACATATTGAAGACCTACAAGACCATTAGAAGAAGTCAGTCAAATCACCAATTAATGACGTCATTCATAAAAGGCTTCCACAGTCCCTAGGCCCTCTGGGAGTTTCATGGTTCATGAGGAAATTGATAGTTTTAGGAAAGTGGAATAAAATAAACTGACATACATTATTGAATTTATTACTTTTAAACACCAAAAAAATTACAAAATATTCTGATTACCAATTCAAAAAAAATTGAATTCTCTACAAAAAGTAGAGTATTGAATAGAACACCATCTAGATTTTTTTATTCCTTGTAAAATTTTGAATATATATTATTATGATGATGTGGGTTGTTTATTTTATTTTGTTTTCTATTGATTTATTATTATTATTATCATTTTATTAACCACTAGTCATCACAATCATTTTGCAATTCTTTATGATAGTAAGCTAGATTGATTTGATTTATTATCAATTTTACTTGATTCTTAAAAAAAATACTTATCATAACAATAGAACCTTAGTCCACCTCAGTCGTGATATGATCAAATGATGATTAACGAAACAGAAAATAGTTGAATTTGTTTTCCTATTATAGAAATGAATTTCCAAAGATTTCAAAATCCCACTCCTGCGATATCTAGCTTATATTTTTTTTTTTATTACAAAGTAAGGATACAAACAGATAAATCCAACGAGTATCCTCTTTTGAAAATTTTTCTAACGCTTTTTCCAAAATTATTCTTTTTCGACCCCTCTTCTCTTCCTCCCGTAGCAATAATCAATTTTTGGTTTTCCCCACGAAATTTTAGTTTCCACACACTTTTAAAAGCAACTTTTCTTATTCTACACTATGAAGTGAAGTAAAAAAATCTCGGATAATGGTCGAAAATCCAGGATTTTTTTACTTCATTGAAAATACTGATGATGATGACTGATGCTGAGCAGACCTTGGAGCCCTGAAGGAGACGATAAATAAACGGCGAAATATCGGCAATTTTAAAAAATTTGGACCACTTTTATTGTCCTTTTTTCCGCTAAACCATATCTCCAATAATATCAATGTTAAAGTTTTTCCATCAGCTCTTCCTCTATAAAATATCTGAAATATATTCAAGATAACAAGAATGCATCTGTTTACTTGATTTGCAACATCAAAAGCCCGATAAAACACACAGTCTTTTCTTTAGACGTTCAACATCACAGAAAAATACAGCTCATTTGATATGGTTATGTCATGAACATTATTGGTTTGGAATGAATTATTCATGATGAGAATCAACTAATCCGACGGAAATCTATGAAAAAACCTAAACAATCAAGGTCACATTGGATGTTATATAATTATTTTTACGGTGAAATGAATAAACTTTAGAATTGTACCTACTGAGAATGCCAATACCTTCAAAAAAGTAAGTGAATATTATTTTTCCTCCATCCATAGCAATTTTTTTTATATATCTTGAATACGGGAAACACGCGGTCAATATCTGATATAAATCCATATTGAAGAGAATAGAAAACACATAATTTATAAATACTCAACTTTTCGGAAAGTTTATTCTATAAATATATTAAAGTAAACTTAAAACATCTCACAATTTAATTTTCATAACGCCATCTACGGGCGAGAAATTCTGACATTGTAGCTTCTTCAGTTAAATAGAGTTGATATCTACTACCACACTATTTGCTCTCATGTAAGTAGGAGGGAAAAAATAACTTTTTCGTAGTGTAAAATTACAGTAATCAAAATACATTTGGAGTTGATTTCAAATCCTTTCGCTATGAAAAATCGCTTGGACGCAATCTTTTCTTATAAATACAGGAACATTCACATACGACAAGATGTGAGATTTTTTTGTAAAATCCAATTTGCTGATATGGGTATCCAAAATATTCCCTTGAAAATGACACACAATAAATAACACCGATTCACAGTGAATAGAATGATATATGGTACGAAACATTGTGTGCGAGTCCCACTCGATCTTGAGCAATTTTCAATCATTCATTCTAGAGTATCTGGCAGAGTGCGAAGAGTTGAAATAAATAATACGATTAGTGACGAAACAGTAACTAGAGATGTACCACAAGGCACTATTTCGAGTCCTATAGGTACTTCTCTTGTTATATATCAACAATATTTTCAGTCACTGAAAAAATAACATCATCAGTTCGAAACTTAGAATTATGAAAATCCTCAATTGACTGGGTGTTAATGTTAAAGACAAAGTATATTGCATTTCTTCCAACAACACATAAAATCAACCAACCGAAAATATTATTAAGATACACAAACATTTCCGTCTTCTATATCATATGCTCCCAGGTGTAGTATGCAGTCTGAGAAGATTTGGATGGAGGTTTTGTCCTCCTGCTGGTTGAATCTGTACTCTGCTCTTTCTACTAATTCCAATTTCTTCAGGTGTCCTTTCAGTCGGCAGTGACCTGTTAGGATTCCTGTCAGTACTCGGAGTTTGTTTTTGCTTGAATTGATCAATTTGGTAGATCTCTCTGGTTGTGAGTTCACAGAAGTATATTTGCTTATTATTCTACAATGATAACAACTGTAGTAATTTGAAAGATGAATAAAAAATATGTCAGCAGTAGCAATTGTTCCTTCAACAAATGCTGTTTAATTGAATAAAATGAATACCCCATACCATAAGACGGAAATAATAGTCAGTGACTCATCTTATCTCGATCGTTCAGTGTTGCAACCTCCGCGCCGCCGTCGATAAATATCAGTACAATCGCTAACCTTCGTTAAAACTTTCGTTAAAATAGAGGCGGCTTCAAATGCTCCGTAGGATCTTTTGCACGGGTCGAAATGAATTTGGCACCGGTGCGCTGTGTCCGCATTTAGAACAAGCGGCATATCGAGGTTATAGATTCGGGATACAATAGATTGTTAAATATTATATTATTTTGCCTCTCTTATTGTGCTGTCTCTGAACTAGTGACTGACGTCACTGACTATTATTTCCGACCCATGGTATAGATAAAATGAGCGCTGTATATCATTCCAAACGCTGTCTCCATTGTTGTTTTTTACCGTCTGTATAAATATATATATATATATATATATAAATATATAGGTATATATATATTTATATATATGAAAGGAAATAATATCGAGGGGACTGTTAAAAACAGAATGGAAAAATTTAATGGACAAAAAAAAAAGTGTTAACCGTAGACACGTGTTTCGGGCTCTCGGCCCTCATCAGTACCGTGAAGAAGTGCAAGGATGGACAACAATTCAACGGAGTCAACAAACAGAAGCCAGCCGCACATTTGTGGTTTCGGTTAGCAGACCCTGTATTCCAGGGCAACAACCAACGTCACCACGGAGGCAGCTATAGCTACCTGCGTGTATATATAAATATAAATATATATATATATATATATATATATATATATATATATATATATATATATATATATATATATATATTTATATATATATATATATATATATATATATATATATATATATATATATATATATATATATATATATATATATATATATATATATATATATATATATATATATATATATATATATGTATATATATTTATATATGAATATGGCTGCAAATGTATATCATTCTTCCGTTCCATTTCTTTCCAGTTTATAGCTATAATATTTTTTTTGTAAATGTGTGATCCATCCTCACACGGGAATAAGAACCAGGAAGTAAAACTCTTTTTTTGTCGGTGTAGTTTTGTTATGGTTTATTCCTTCCCCAAATTCCTAGAAAACTTTTTTCCTGTATATTGATTTAATTCCAGAAGGTCGTTGAACAAATCGACATAGTCCAAGCTGCTGTCCATTTATTATACATATGTAATTACATGTCCTGACTGACTGACATATGATCAACGCCCAGTAGTCTAGTCAAGAAGTGAGTTTCCTGCGAAAAATCGTTCCAAATCCACTAAATTTTTTATCGATAATTCATTTATTCGGTATGTCATTCTGAGAAACATGTATTTTTCGATTTTTTCGGCCGACGAAAATGTGCTATTTTTCTATAAAAAAAAAAAAGCGGCCTTAGTTTTTTGGCAATAGCTCAAAAACTATTCCTGATAGAGAAAATGAAATAACAGGCTCTTGAAGAGGAGAACATTTTTCATAAAAAAGTACCCACTCCCGGAAGTCTATCTCAATTATTTATACTTTTAATTCAACGTTGAAAATAGGGATCCGAGTGGGCGTTACGGCAGGAGTACAGTACCTCTCCAGAGAGCAGTGCACATTAAATATTTTTTATACTATTAAATGTGAATTTAAAAATTAAAAAAAATCATAATAATAATAATAATTCATTGGCCCAAGTAATGTCAGTTACATTTGATGTTGTCAAATAATACGAAAAACAGAAAATATGAACGAAACTGATTACAGGTATATACAAGAAACGTCGACAATTATAGTAAAATTTTGAATATAAAACTATATGTATACTTATGTTAAGTTCAGTCACCTGAAATACATAAAATTCAAGAAAAATATATATAAGATTTAAAATTAGTCAATATTACATCACAACATAAGACACATAGATGAAAAAATGCCTGCTTACATCTCAATCAATTGTTTCGTCAAAATTAAATTCGAAATATTCTTCTAGAGAATAGAATGTATTTTTTAATAATATATTGATGATTGCTGCCTTCAACTGTTAGGTATGGGCATTTTTCAGTGCATCCGGTAATTTGTTAAAAATTATGATGGATGTGTGATTAATTGGCTGTTGAGATTTTTTCAGGCGGTGATAGGGAATGCTCAACGAATTTCTATTCCATGTGTTATGAGAATGGTAGGAAGAATTTGAAAATAGAGACTTTTCGTTTTCTTTCACAAACATCACACATTGTAGAATGAATACTGAAGGTGAAGTTAAGTATTATCTGAATACCTGATATAATATAATTTCGTTAGAAAAAAAAATTGATTTAATTTTGATAATGTGAGGCTTTTGTTAATTAAGTAGTTTTATGGAACCGCCGATTCTATTGAAAACCGGATAATTGTTCACAGAATGATTCCATAAACTTTTTTGATTCCTGGAGCTCATTTACGCTATAAAATTGTTTTAAAGTTGATTATTTTGTTAATTATTAATTTCTAATATTGAAAAAATATGAGAAATCAAGTAAATATTCACAAAATTGCATAATTAACCCCTTCATTACATTTATTCACTTCTATATGCGCATTTCGATAACTAACATATCATCATCAGTAGGTGAATAGTAAATATAGTATAATATAGTATAGAATATACAGTAAAAAAAAATTATATTCCACATCATCATCAGTTTCATGTCTGATAAAGGCATTTCACAATGTTCAAAAAAATACGCCATTTGTTTATACAATATTTATAAACAAATGGATGAGTTGAATATTTTTCAAAAATGGTTTTTCTGCATCAGCTTGCTAGAAATTCATTATGATTTGAAAAAAACTGTTTTTTTTTTCAAATTGTTCATAATAGTTCTTTTAATATTTTTATTATGTAAATATATTAAGAAATTTGTTTCCTTTTAAATCAACAATTGCTTATCCTCTGCCTAATTTTATTTATTAATAATGTAATTGCTTATTCAGTTAACAATTATTTATAAACAAACTCTGATTGGCATTATATATATATATATATATATATTAATTTTCATTAATAACTAAACAATTACATTATTGATAAAAAAAAATTATTAGGTAGAGAATTACCAATTATTAATTCAAAAGGAAAAAAATCTTAATATATTATTTAAATACTGAAAAAATAAAAAACTATCATAAACAATAAAAAAAAACATAAAAAGCTCTTAGCAACCTAATAACAATTTTTGAAAAATATTCAACTTATCCATTTGTTTATGAATATTTTATAAACGAATAGCGTTTTTTTTTAAACGTTGTCAAATGCATTTGTCAGGCATGATACTGATTATAATGTAAAATATAAATAAAAAAAAATAACAATATTCACTCGATTTCTCATATTTTGTTAACTTTGGAAATTTATAATTAACAAAATAATCAACTTACGAAAAATTTCGTAGCGCGATATTATTGAGTAAACATGTAAGCCAAAAAAATATGGATTCATTCTGTAAAAAATTATTCGGTTTTTTATAAAATCGGTGGTTTCAAAAGAACTACTTAATCAACAAAAGCCTCACATTATCATAATTCAATGAAAAAAAATCCAACGAAATCAAATTCTTGTTCAGTGTTCAGCTGATACTATAATTTTTTTTAATTTTTAAAATCATATTCAATAGTATACAAAAATATGGGCATTGCTCTCTTGGGAGGTGCTGCACTCCTGCCGAAATGCCCGAACGTTAAATTAAAATCATAAATAACTGAGATAGAGTTCCGGGAATACGGAAAGGTTTTACTTCCTGGTCCCTATTTCTGTTAGTTGTAGCCATATATTTTTGTGTGATTATATTCAAAAATGAGTTTTTTTTGAATTACTATGTACAATACAAACATGGCTTAGATAACCGAAATCTGTCAAATATATTTTCTGAGGACCATAATAATGGATGAAACACACTGTCAATACTTTCAATATGTAAACTCAATTAATTGAGCCGAATTGAAAAAAAATATTTTTATTTTTATTTTCTCATAGCTAGTTCTTTATTTTATTGAAAAATTATTCTTTGTTTCATTTTCAAATGTACTATCTCTGTTTTATCAACAATTCATTCATTTCAAATGTCAATCTTAGATACGCCAATGTGAATTATGTCAAGATTGCGTTATGAATCGTGAATTCGTGCAATGACAGGGTGTCCCATTAGGATGAGGAAATACGCTGTTTATGCAACCGAATGCATAATTGATAGAGAGAACAATTGGATGATCGTCAATATAATCGATAATTGGAGTTGTTCCAATGACGAAGGATTTGTTAGGGTTTTTTGTCGTAGGAATATTTCAAAAAATGCTGCTATATTTGGTTTTGTTCCCGTAAATTATTCTTGAGTGTTATACTTGTGAATTCAACAACTCCCCGAAATCTGCAGAATTTTTTGTCCCAACATGAGAAAAATATATATCCCAATGCAAAACTACACAAAGTTCTGAAATGATTTCAATTTCATCCTCTTGAGGACTTCACCACTTCACAATTTTCATGAAATGTTGGTATATCTTCGCCGATCATTGTCCCCAGAACTCAAAAATACCATTAGTTCAGAAGTATACAGGGTGAGTCAGAATAAGACCGACAAACTCCGACTACAGATTCCTCACCTCATTTCGAGGTGAAAAGTTGCTATCAAGGTATGTTCTAAAATGCATCCCCTATGAGATACAGGGTGTCGAAAGTACGAAAAAAAATAAGATTTAGGATGTTTTCTCCAAAAATCCGGAAGAAACAAATTTGAAACTTGGCACACTAATCGAGGTTTATCAACGTGCTAATTTGAAGTTATAATCCATTACTTTCGTAAACCAGTGGCGTAGTTACGATGGTATGTGGTCATATATTCCTCCATATTTTTTTTGGACAAGTGAGTGGACAGATGAGCGTTCGGCTCATCGATACGCAACCTAAAAGTCATTTCCATGTGCCTTAAAGTGGAGGTTTCTGAGATAGTTGAGAAAAACTGAAGATATATCCTTAGTAGAGACATTATTTCCTATGTGCAATAATCGCATAATGCTAATTTCTTACAATATATCGGAATATATGTCAACCTCCTGAACATTTTTCAATATTGGGAGATTCGGAAACATAGAACGGGTGAGTCAGAATGAGACCGATAACTCCATTTTTTCATTCATCATATTATTTGATCGAATCGATGTCGTGGATTCAATGATATGTTACCATACTTTCTTGCATATCATTGTTTTGACAGATCAACTGGCAAACAAACCCAACCCCGAATTCATAATACTCCAGAGTTGAGGTCTGATTTTTGTGAAACACTGAAGATAAGTAGTCTTAATTTATTGAAGTTTATGTTGGAGTATCATTATCAAAGCCATTACTGATTGAATTATCTAGGAAAATATTCAATCAACATGTTTTTGATGAAGAAAAACAATTATTGTGTATTAATATCTACTTAAATGATCTCTTTCGTTTCGTGATAACTAGTTGCAAAGTCGAGCTTTTCATGCTAATTTGTGGTGGGCTGTTCAGTACAACACTGATCAACGAGTTAAACATACACGAAATTTGGAACTAAAAAGAAACGTACCCTTTTTTCATTGTTCCCGGTAGAAACACACTGATATATCGATACTTACATTGGACATAATTGACAGTAACCCAAAACAGTTTGTATGATTGTCAAGTCATCTGTCATTATTTGAGCCAGTAAACATCGTTTCAATTTGAAGAATATACAGATATGCATTTCGTTTATGGTGAAACAGGGGGAAATGCCAGAGCCGCTGCTGAATTATATCAACAAAGATATCCAAACAAATATCGTCCACATTCCACTACTTTTATAGCTGTGAATCGACGATTGAAGGAAACGGGGTGCTTTAAATTCAGTAAACACCATTGTGGTGCGAATAGAACAAGAAGAGATAATGTTACGGAAGAACAAATTCTAGAACGATCTACAGCAGATCCTTCTACCAGCACTCGGACTATTTCGTATAGGTTTCATGGCTTGTTTGTTTCTATGTAGTGTACCCACTAAACAGTTTCTAACATTCAAGTAGATATTAATACACAATAATTGTTTTTCTTCATCATAAACATGTTGATTGGATAATATTTTCCTAGATAATTCAATCAGAAATGGCGTTGATAATGATACTCCAACATAAACTTCAACAAATTAAGAGTACTTATCATCAGTTTTTCGCCAAAATTATTCCAGACCTTAACTCTTATCCTAGTGGAGTATTATGAATTTGGGGTTGGGTTTGTTTGCCAGTTGATCTGTCAAAAAAATAATATGCAAGAAAGTATGGTAACATATCAGTGAATCCGCGACATCGATTCGATCAAATAATATGATGAGTGAAAAAATAGAGTTATCGGTCTCATTCTGACTCACCCGTACTATGTATTCGAATCTCCCAACATTAAAAAATGTTCAGGAGGTTGACACATATGCCGATATGTTGTAAGAAATTAGCATTATGAGGTATTACACATGGGAAATTATGTGTCTACTAAGGACATATGTTCAGTTTTTCTCAATTATCTCAGAAACCTCCACTTTTAGGCACATGGAATGTTCTGACTTTTAGGTTAAGTATCGATGAGTCGAACTGATGTCGAACGCTCATTTGTCCATTCACTTGTCCCAAGAAAATATGAAGGAACATATGACCACTTACCATCGTAACTACGCCACTGGTTTACGAAAATAAAAAATTATAACTTCAAATCAGCACGTCGATAAACCTTGATTAGTGTACCAAGTTTCAAATTTTTTCTTTCAGGAATTTTGGTGAAAACAAATTAAATCTTAATTTTTTTCGTACTTTCGACACCCTGTTTCTCAGAGGGGGTGCATTTTAGGACATACCTTGATAGCAACTTTCCACTTCGAAATGAGGTGAGGAATCTGTAGTCGGAGTTTGTCGGTCTTATTCTGACTCACCATGTATATACATCATCATCATCATCATCATCATCAAGGCTTCACAAAATAACCAGTAATTTTTATTCCAAAAACAATCAGTGGAACCTTTTTATTTATTGAAAATGGTACGGAATGGTATACATCCTTTCTCAGTCTTCTTGCTCATATTGTTTACTGAAAATGGTACTATATTTGGTTTTGTTTTCGAATGTTGTTCGTGAGTGTCTCAAGTAATACGTATTTCTTATAAATTCGACTATTTCCTGCCATCTGCAATTTTTTTTGACCTCATTCAATTAACAAAACTCATCATGAAAAAAAAAGAATTCTATATTACATATAGTTCTACAATTATTTAAATATCTTCGGCCACAGTAATTACAGTTTTTCCTGTTGATATAGCTGAGATAAAGGGAACATAATCACAACACTATTTTTTTGGATGATCTATTCAATGCTCCATACAAAGTTAAGTGATTAAATAAAAAAAACATTTTTTTTGTGGAAAATAAGGTAGCAGGGTGGGTCTTGATAATGCCTCTGGCCAATATTGTGACTTGACGGTTCTAATATTGTAATTAAGACTAAAAGGGTTCATTTTATTTTCTACTTTTCAGTTTATTTTTTGGTCAGTTTAATTTTTTGTTAAAAAGTATTCATTCAAAAGTCTTTTTTGAAAGAAAAAGGATTTGTTTACTGTAAAAATGATTCACAGAAACATTACTTTTTAAAGAATTTATTTTCACCAAAGTTAATCAATTATTATATTTTTAGTATAGAAGTGGACAAATGCTTCTTCTAACTTATGGGAAATTGGCAGATTGTTAAATCGGCAGATAATAAAACGGTGATTATATTCATTACCTGTTTGATCTTCCATAAAACAAATTCAACAAGGGAGATTTAATTAAATTGATCTGATCATTAGATAAATATTTCAAGTTTACAACTCTCCTTTTATACAGGTAATATTTCAAAAACAGTTAACAAAACAATGTTTTTCGGTCACGAGGTGAGTAGCAAAAGTTGAATTTGTGTTACTATTGATGAAATATTTCCTATGTTCGGATATTCGCCTTTTGAAAGTTCTGCCTGTTTGAACTCTGTAAAAACATGTATAATTACCACAAGTTGATTCGCATACTCCGGATTTCCCGGTTTTCCATATAGTTCCAAATAAATTTATCCATATTATCATCAGTTTTATATGCAATGCGAAAAGGGGAAATAGCGTCTGTGAATATATATGAGTAGAATGGAAAATTGCGGCATTTCAGACGAATTTTCAAATTATATAAAAAACTATCTTCGAGCAGGATTCGAACCTGCGTCCTTCAGATCTTCAGTCATACGCTCTACCAACTGAGCTATCGAAGATCGCTTTTTCCTAACAAACTAACATTAAATTATAGGAAAAAGCGATGTTCGAGGCGCAGACGGGACCTTGTGACGTCGATAGCTCAGTTGGTACAGCGTATAACTATAGGACGCAGATTCGAATCCTGCTCGAAGATAGTTTTTTTTCTATAATTTGGAAATTCGTCTGAAATGCCACAATTTTCCATTTTACTCATATACAGTACTCGTCTAAAGTCCGTTCCTCCCCTACTAATTTTTGAACCGACTGGTATATCGCAACGAAATTTGGAGGGCTTGAATGGGAGAACAAAAACCTACTTTTTCATGAAAAAATCACAGCTAAAAGTTTCAAAATGGCGGCTGAGCGCCATCTTCAATACATTTAAAAAAAGAATATTATTCCATTTTCGAAATCTGCTCATAATTCTCAACAGTTTTCTCCAATACACTTTACTCCCAATTTCAACGGCTTTCGAAATATTAACTTTTGAAAAGTGACATTTTGATAATTTCAAATCCAACCAAAAACACTAATGTTGCTTTCAATCAAATTTGCATTGGAAAAAATCGTTGTCGTGGTAACATCTTGTTTACTGTCAAACTGAACTGCTAACTGTCAAATAGTCCGTTGAGCGCCTAAATCCTTTTATGAAAAGTGTGATCATGGCTCATAGTTCAGACGATAAATTTGAAGCAGTTTTGATATTTGGAGAAGCTGGAAGAAATTATCATCTAGCAGTCCGTATGTTCAATGATAGATTTCCCGAGAATCCTATTTCGAGGTCATATTTGCGCAAACTTTTAACTAAGCTCCAAGCAACTGGTACGCTGAAAGTTGCTCCAAGATCAGAAAGACCGACTCTTTAAGAAAAAAAAATCAGTCGACGTCTGCAGTTGCTGAATCCTGTGGAGTAGGTTCAAAAAGTGTCCAAAGAGTCCTAAAAAAAAAAAGTTTCATCCCTATAAAATGAAAATCCTGTATGCTCCCACGGAGGATGATCCAGACCGGAGGGTTGAATTTTGTTAGTGGTTAACAAGAACAATTGAAGGAGAACGGGGCTTCCTAAAACGTGTATGATTCGCAGACGAATGCACGTTTTTTCTTAATGGAAAAGTCAACAAACAGAATGTACGATACTGGAGCGATACTAATCCGCATATTTTTAGAGAGGGACATACCCAGTTTCCTAAAAAGGTGAATGTTTGGGCGGGGATCTTGGACCGATTCTCATCAGAGGCAATCTTACAGGAGTTCTTTACAGAAATCTTTCAGAAACTGACATTGAACTTCGAATGAGACGAATTGTATTAAACAATCAGGAAAAGTTTGAAAATCGTGAAATCATATTTCAGCAGGATGAGGCACCTCCCCATTTTGATCGCATGGCTAGAGAGTTCCTCGATACAAACTTTCCTGGGCGATGCATAGGTCGCAGGGGAAGTACAGAATGGCCACCTAGATCTTCGGATCTTACACCTCTAGATTTTTTTCTTTGAAGGTATCTGAAGTCGAAAATCTACGCCACTGAATGCCAAACAATAGAAGAGTTGGAACGCAGAATAATAGATACATGTGAAGAAATAGATGAACAGACTTGCACCAATGTGAGAGAAGCTATTTATAATAGGGCACTTTATTGTCAAGAATTAGGAGGGGGCCACACTGAACACTTGATGAAATAATTGTTGGAGTTGAATAAAAGTGTTATTCAAAAATAAATTATAATTTTTTAGCTAACTTAGTTGTTTTGATTGTGAATTTACAGAACATATTCGTAGGCTTCGAGATTTTCCGGTAAGCGGTACTGTTTATTCTTAATAAACTCTCTTCATGCCTCTCATTAGTCGAGTTCATTAAGAGATTTAACTACAAATTAATAACAACGTTTAGTTAGCAGAATGTTTTACCGAAAGTAACCAAAATCCATATTTCATTTTAAACTGGAAAGTCACTTTTCAAAATTTAATATTTCGAAAACAATTGAATTTAGGAGTAAAGTGTAATACAGAAAACTGTTGAGAATTATGAGCAGATTTTGAAAATGGAATAATATACGTTGTGTTCTATTAAAAAAAATCATTGAAGATGGCGCTCAGCCGCCATTTTGAAACTTTTGGCTGTGATTTTTTCATGGAAAAGTAGGTTTTTATCTCCTATTAAAGCCCTCAAAATTTCGTAGCGATATACCAGATGGTTCAAAAATTAGTAGGGGGGGAACGGAGTTTAGACGAGCACTGTATATGCAATATTGATTATTTCGACGTAGAAAGTATCAAGTATCAGTCGCGTCAATTATTAATTTCAAATTTTTCTGACTAGCCCCCGAGAGGTTTTAGCTTGTCAAAATAAAGACCAAATTGTCTACTGAAAAAAATCTTCAAGAATTTTCCATGTGATGCAAGACATTCCTGTATGATATTTCTGAACGGATGATAACGGCCCCGTCCTCGACAAACCTAACATAAAATGTGCATCCCGGAAATGTTATATACATATTGAAACTCAACGGCAAACGTTACACATTCCCACTCATAGATATATGAATTGAACATGGAAGTCGGAGAAATATCGTGAAACAGGAACTGAGTACCGTTGTTGGAATCAACAATAACTTGATTCAATTTGCTGGTACCTTGGTGATTAAACTAAATATATGTTTTTTCCAAACATTTTAAGGCGTGTTATCGATAATCTAAATATTTTTTCCCCTTATTACGTAAGAAATGTGTCAATTTTGATGACTTTTAAATGTCAATAGTACGCTATTTTTCAACAGTGTGCAAAAATAAAATCTGTACGGCGTGCAAAAAAGTACAGGCTTACGGTGTTCAAATACAGGTAATACACAATACACATCGGTCTCATTTCAATCGCTTTTCATTAGACATATTACAATCATATTCCATCCATACAAATTTTTTACAAGTTTTATATCAATAGTACAATCGCTGTTATTCGGTATGTTAATTCCAAACGATGATTTTGCTAATATTAAATAGTATAGTATAGTTTTATTTAGTTCAGAAATATTTACAATATGTTGAAACACGTCACAGTAAAATTGGGACAACAGTCCAAATAGGAATAAAAATATTTGTAGATCAAAATATAAAATATTATATTATATACATAAGTTAAAATTGTATCTTTAGGTTGTTGTGAAGATGTCTCTGTCTTTGGTTAGCTTGAAATATTCATCAAATGAGTACTTATATACAGTTTTCAGCCACGATTTTTCTAAATTTTATTGAAAATTTGGAAAGTGGCAGATCACGTAAATTGTTTGGTAATGAATTGAACCATTCAATATCTTTGTTTGTGTGTCTGCGTAATCTAGTTTGTGGTTGCAATAGCATAGATTTGCTTCTTGTATCGTGTCTGTGAAGATCGGATTGTGCTTGATAATATTCATGTTTTTTTTTATGAACAGTAGGTTTTGGTACATAATATGGACATAATTTTCAGTTGTTCAAATATTGGTCTGCAGCTGGCATCCCAATTTACTTTTTTCATACTGCGTAAGGCAGCTTTTTGAATGATTGAGATTCTTTGTAGATAACAGTTTGATGCATTTCCTCATATTTGGGCTCCATATGTGAAAGAGTGAAACAGTGCAAAATAGGTTGTGTATGCAGCTGATTATCCAAGTAAGTAAATAATTTTTCTGATAGCGAACACTGTTTTTAAGAGTTTTCCACATAACACATTTATATGTTCTGTCCATTGCAACTCAGTATCTAATATGACCCCAAAGAAATTTACATGGTCATTTGCATTTTCAGAAGTGAAGTTTATAAAAGTTTGGCTTTTACTTTTACTATCGTTTGAAAGCATATTATTGGGTTCAAACCAGGTCCTAGCCTTCTCCAAGATAAGTGAAAGGACGAGTTCAGTATCCTCAATATTATGGTTGATACGTTAATGGAATTCATAGTGAAGGGTAGGTCATTTATGTATATCAAGAACAGAAGGGGGCCCAAGACTGATCCTTGTGGTACTCCTCTCTCAACAATAGCTGTATCACTGCGTTCTTCGCCAATAATTACAATTTGCTTTCTTTCGTATAAGTATGACTTTATGATATCTAATGCGCTGCCACGTATTCCGTAGAAATTTAGTTTTTCCAATAATATATTGTGATTTACACAGTCAACTGCAGATGTCAGATCAGTTACTACAGTCAAATATTTCTTATTGTCATTGAAAGCTCTTTTGATTACATTTGAGCACCGCATTAGCGGTGGACAGCCCCTTTCTGAATCCATATTGATGTGGTGATATAACTTTATGAGTATCCAAAAAAGACACACAGATTTGAGTGTATTGGCATTTCTCATATATTGGAGAAGGCTGGGAGAATCGATATCTGACGAAAAATTTTTGGTAGTGTCGGGTTACCTTTTTTGTAGGTAGGAATTACTTTACCCATTTTTAATTTTTCGGGAATAACTCCTTCCTTGAAGCAGGCATTCATAATTTCAGTGAGAGGTTCCAATAAATACATTTCAGATTTTTTTATTATAAATGTAACAAAACCGTATATGTCTTCGGTTTTTTTGGATTTAATTTTGTTAATGAGTGTTCTAATATCATCTGTGACCAAAGGTTTCAGAAAATTTTTATTTACTGAGTTTTGGTTTTTGTCCAGTATATTAAAGCATTTTTGGCAGTCCGATAAGAGTTGAGTGTAAGAGGTTTTGAATTATTCACGTAGTAATCATTTATTTCATTTGCTAATACATTTTGAGTTTTTGCTTTTTGTAGTTGTTCGTATTTAATAACTTTTTTTTGTATTGGTGTTTTCTAGTATTTTCTGAGATATATTTTTACATTCATTGTGTATTTTTTTATTTCCATCAGTTGGATTTTTTATATAGAAATCGTGAACGACATCTACCCTGTTTTTTGCTTCGGTTGTTTCCGGTGTGATAATATGATGATCTTTGTGTTTGCCAATATATTTTTTGTTATTTTCAAGGTATGGAAAACATATTTCATAATAATACGTGAAGATTTCACCGAATATATTATATTTCTGTTCTGCAGATGGGGCATTGGAGACCTCATCTCATGTGTCTTGTGATAAATAATAACGAAATGATAATCAAATGGCTATTCTTGTATAATGTTACATGTATTATTGCTCTCGATTTCGACATTTCCTCTTTCCTTGATATCACCACTAAAAATACCGTTTCCAATTTTCACATTTTTTTCCACGGACTGTTTCACACAGCCTTCTGCAATGGTCGACGATCGCCAACCATCATCATGTTTAAGTCTCAAAATATTAGCCCCTGAGTATATATTGTGTTTTACATAATACAGTGCTTTCGTAAGGTACTGAATGAATTCATTTTTAGCCAAACTAACCATTTCTGAGGGATCTCCTGAAACATATTGATTTTTAATCTCAATTTGCCACATTTATGAGGAAAAATTAAATTTACAGGGTGATCCACGTTTGACTAATGACGTCCGCGATAATTTTTTCAAATGGAATACCCTATATATTATTCAATTTTTGGAATCTCAATGGAAAGCTGATTTAAAAAATATATCACACATGGGGTTTGTATACAGTGCGTCCGTTAAATTCAGCTTATCTGATAAAATGTTCCTTTGATGATAAATTAACAAAATTTGTTTCATATAGAGGTGCTGATGCGGCGAAGGTTTTCACAATGCGAATAGAAGAAGATTTAAGAAATATATATAATAATCATTTGAGGTATGTCAAACCAATGACTAAACAAACCCCAGAAGAGGAAAGCGAGTTTCATAATGCCACCACTTGTGGTATATGTGAAAAACCTTTCACAGAAGGGGATGTTAGAGTCAGAGACCACTGCCATCTCACGGGGAGAAAAAGATATCCAGCAGCGCACTCTGCCTGTAATTTGAATTTCAAAATACCAAATTTCACCCCCATTATATGCCATAATATGAGTGGTTATGATTGCCATATGTTCATTAAAGAATTGTATGAGGAAATGGATAAGGTTGATGTTATTCCCCAAACTAAGAAAAAACACATTTCGTTTACAAAACATCTCTACACACATAGCTATCAAAGTAAAGAAGGAAAAATCAAGAAAATTTTTTTGGAAATGAGATTTATAGATAGCTTCAAGTTCATGTCAGGTTCATTGGAAAAGTTGGGTGCAAATTTGAGTGATAAGCAATGTGTAGAGATGTTAAAATGTTTTCCCGATAAAGAAAAATTCAATTTAATGAGGCAGAAAGGTGTTTTCCCATATAGTTTTGTGGACAACATCAATAAATTGGATCATCCTAATTTACCGACGAAAAATCAGTTTTATAACAATTTAAAGGAGGAACATGTATCAGAGAAATATTATATGAGAGCCGAACGTGTTTGGGAACTATTTGAATGTAAGAGTCTTGGAGAATATTCGGATTTATATTTAAAATCTGATGTCCTACTACTATGTGATATTTTCGAGAATTTTAGACGGATTTGTTAGGATACATATAAATTGGATCCAGCTCAATATTATACTGCACCTGGATTATCTTGGGATGCAATGTTGAAATATACAAATATTGAACTTGAACTGCTAACTGACATTGATATGATAAATTTTTTCAAAAAAGGCATCCGTGGAGGTATTAGTCAATGTAGCGATAGGAAGCATATAGCAAATAATAGGTTTCTGCCTGATTTCGATCCCAATGAGCAATCATCATTCATTTCATATTTGGATGCTACAAATTTATATGGACATAGTATGTCACAACCATTACCTACATCTGATTTCACTTGGCTAACTCGAGAAGAAATCACAAATTTAGACATTATGGCTGTGGCAGACAATGATCCATATGGATATGTCCTTGAAGTTGACATACATTATCCTCAAGAATTGCACGATAAACATTCAGACCTTCCTTTCTTGGTAGAAAGTATAGCGCCACCAAATTCCAAAAGCAAGATTCCAAAATTGATTCCAAATTTGAATGATAAGCGAAAGTATGTGGTTCATTATAAAAACTTGAAACAGGCCGTCAATAATGGTTTGATTGTTATGCATACTCATAGAATCCTAAGATTCAAGCAGTCATGTTGGATGAAGCCTTACTTCGATCCCAACACTCAAATGCGTAATAGATCTAATAATAAGTCTGAGAAAGATTTCTATAAGTTGATGAACAATGCAGTTTATGGCAAAACGATGGAAAACGTTGACAAAAATGTATAAATTCGTAAAAAATTAGAGGAATTCTTTCAAATTAAATTAATACATACAGAATGATTCGTGTAGGAGAAATGACGTTATCGGTATCTTATTAATGGCAACTCCATTTTTCATTACGGAATGTGGAAAGGTGATTATGAGTATGAGTGAAATGAAAATAAAATAAAAAGAACTACTTGAAATATTGTCAAGTATGGAAAATATCACCCGATATAAATATAGCAATCATTTCTTTTTCAAAATTCAGAATTAAATTTTAACATAATCAAGCCCAGAGTGGAAAATTCCATAGTTCATTCATTTATTAGTAACTCATCATTCAGTATCACATTTATTGAAATACAGTATTTCCTGCATATTCAGAGTTCATCGCCGTTCATTAACAGGTGTCGGATTACAATTCAATTCCTGAATACTGAATGGCAAGGACCCTGATTCTGCAATAGGAAGCGCAATAAATCATGACTCAACGATATTTTTAATATAAATTGAAATGATTGTTTTTGGCTCGGGTCTTTTTATTGTGCCTGTTTATGCTGCCAGTCCATGATGACATATCTCCTTCTCTGGGTTGTTATTATAATGTAAGTGTTACTTTTATTGATTTGTTTTCAGCCCCATTGTTCACTTCACTATTTTTGTATTCACAATTGTGTTATTTTTTGCCCTTTCAGAATTTTCAATAAACCATAATAGTTTTCACTTCACTCTTTTTATTTCACTATACCAGGGTAGTCACAAGTCACAATCACAGAATTGAAATGTTTTAACCTCTCGCAAGCCAAGCAAGTTAACTAGTGGGCACCCTAAACAGTTAGGGGGCCAGGGTTTCACAGGGTTTCCCAGAGTAGGGCGTGACAATATGAAAACACTAAATTCAATTGCAATGATAGCTTCAAACAACGATCAAGTTAACTGTTCAAATTGTGCACCGTTTGCTATCTGTCTATTTCCATTACTTGACAATAGCCATAGCGACCAAAATTTTGTTTTCATTGCTGAATAGTTTTTGTGGAGTTATTTCTTTAATGAATAACTTTGTCATTTCATAGAAAATGACTAAATTAAATGAACGAGAAAGAATTGAAATTCTCTGCATGATAGGATTTGGAGACAGAATGCGCATTTTGATCGGCAACTTATTAACCAAAGCATGGTGAGCAAGTTGAGTCAAAATACCGTGAATTTGGGCATGTCCGTGATCTTCCTAGATCTGGTCGACCCTCACCACCAGAACACGATCAGCTTAATATTGTGTTGGCAGTGCATGAAAATCATCACACAACACTCAAGCAATTGGCTTCTGATTTCAATATGGCAGCGTCTACAGTCCACAAAATTCTGAGAAAAGCCAAGCACCATCCTTATAAGGTACGCCACATCCATGAGCTACATGAAGACGTCTTTGATCGGCGGAATCAATTCTGCCAACAATTACAACAACTATGCGATAATGATAATAATTTTGTTAAAATATAATTTTTTCTTGGGAGGTTACGTTTGTTTTGAACGGCCACGTCAATAGGCAAAATTGCCGTTATTGGGCTACAGAAAGTGAATGTATGGTGCGGCAAAGTCGACGGAAGAATTGTGGGTCCCTATTTCTTCGACGTGAAACTGACTGGTGCAGTATATTTGGATTTTCTTCGATTCGACCTTATTCCTGCACTAATAAACCTGATCTTCCGAGAACTGATGTATTCTCCAACAAGATGGTGCATCTCTCCATTATGCAGCAGCTATCCGCGACTATTTAGATGTGGTGTTTCCGATTCGATGGATAGGGAGAAGGGGACCGATTGAGTAGCCAGCCAGTTCTCCAGATTTGACACCTCCTGATTACTTCTCATGGATATACTTAAAGAGTAAAGTGTATGTTAATAGGCCGGAGAATTTAGAAGATTGAAAAGCAAGAATTAGTCACGAGATACAATATATACCTCCTGACGTTATTGACAATGTTCAAAAATAATTTATTCATCGTCTTGGCTACTGCCAGATAGCAAACGGTGCACAATTTGAATATTCAATTTGATCGTTGTTTGAAGCTATCATTGCCATTCAATTTAGTATTTTCATATTTCAAAATAATTTTCCTTAATTTATTTTCATTTCACCCATACTCATAATCACCCTTTCACATTCCGTAATGAAAAATGGAGTTGCCATTAGAAAAATGCCGATGACGTCATTTCTCCTACACGAATCATTCTGTATGTATTAATTAAATTCGGAAGAATGGCCAAATGAAAATTCGACGGCTTCGAGCGTTCTTTCCAAAAATTATTCCTTTAATTTTTTACGACTTTATCCACTACTTCACGAGAGCACTGAATTTAAGGGACACACTGTATACACACCCTATGTGTGAAATATTTTTGAAATCAGCGTCTTATGGAGATTCCAAAAGTCGAATAATATATAGGGTGTTCTATTTGAAAAAATTGTCGCGGACGTCATTAGTCAAACGTGCACCACCCTGTGTATTCAATTTTCACTTATAAATGTGGCAAATTGAGATTACAAATCGTCCTGTTTCAGGAGATTCCTAGAAATTGATGGTTTGGCTAAAAATTAATTTATTCAGTACTTCACGAAAGCACTGTATAGTAAACATTTTTATTAAAAAATGCCAGGGGAAAAGTATGCAAGTCCATGGGTGAGAGTATATCTAAAATAAATCTTTATGATCGTTATCATTACCTGCTGCTTCTTTTTTCAATGATCACAAATATATCGCGCTTATCCAAAATTCACAGATATCCTCCATCAGTAATTCTAATTTTACTGAGTTTTTTTCTTATTTTATCAGTAGTTCTGCAATATCATCCTTATTACAAAAGTTACTGAAAACCCCTGAGTTAAAAAATTCTAATAACAAAAAATCGAAATATATTTTCCTTTTTCGAGAGGAAAGCGGTATATCTGATTTACAAAAACTCTTTCCTATTTATTTCCGAGAAACCTTCAGCAGCAATGTTGGACGTATTCATAACTGAAAATGCATTGCAGGATTTTCAAAAATGATGTATGTGTTACGAATAATCTTACTTTTTTACGGACGTCCCTCATAGTCAGTTTTCTGTGTTACCATGTATTTTCTTTATATTCTTCTGTTTGAAGGAGAATCAATAATTCAGAATTGTAACCGTGTGTGGCTGAAGGACTACCGTCCTTGGCCATTGAGGAGGAGAAAAAAAAATTGTATCCATTTCGGAATCTAGAGGAAGATTATCATCAATAGTGATTATTCAACCTTTTTTTAGGATAGAACACCTTCAGTAGTACGTCTGCTTAATTTTTAAAAGAATTCAGAATGGTCCCTGTTTTGTTTGAATTGGTTCTTATGAAAAACCATTTATATCTTTCGACAGCATGCCACTATTGATAATAAATTTAGAAATGAGCATTTCCCAAAAATATACGGCAACTAATCTACACAGGAAGTTACCACAACGCTAACCTGTTTATACATAACTATAAACCTAATATTTCCACAATGTTTATGTTTTAAAATGTGTTAAACAAATGATGATGTAACTCTTCGTGATATTTTCGTTTCTCAATGAACAATGAAACAATGTTCGTTAAGTAATTGATCTAAAATAAAGTATGTATGTAACAAACAGATTGTGACTAATTTCGTTAGACAATAGCGATACGTCGATGTATTTGAAGGTTATTGATGGAAATACACTGGCTGTAAAAAGATGGTTTTTCGTTTAATGGGTTTCGTATTTCAAACGGAGATATGTTATCCGTATTGATATATTTAGAAATATGAAGAATAAAACTATAAGAATTATTTAAATCAAAATCTCGTTGATATACCACGTTTTCAAAATGAACAAAAAGTATAAAATTATTTCTCTGAGCCCCATACAGATTTATAACCCCTTACAGATTCCAAACCACATGCAGAGTGTCCTAAAAATTTCTATTTTGTATTTGTGAAATTTTAATAGCTATGAAAATACTTCTAAACTAAAAAGTTGGGGAGCATGCAATACATAATTGATGCTTGAATAGTTTACATAGTACTAACAATTTTATTGCACTGCAAATAATATGAGCTGTTGTTTGAGTTTTGTCAACGGCAGCTGCTCCCTACACTCCTAACTATTATCTATTGCATGTGCCCCAAGTTTTTCGTTTTAAATCTTACTACAAGTATTTTCATAGCTTCTATCCACATTCACGAATTTTTAGGATACTCTGTATGGGGTTAGGAATCTGTATGGGGTTATTAATCTGTATGGGGTTAGCAGAAACTATTTTTAACCGACGAAAAAAAAGGAGGAGGTTCTCTAGTCGACGCGTATATTTTTTATGTATGACCATGCATAACTTTTCACACAGTAGTCCGATTTTGATGATTAATTTTTCAATGAATTTTCCACTCTTAAGGGTAGGAAAATCGGGGATGATTGTTGGTTCACCCACTGAATTTTCACTTCTATACCGATTCTGCCACGCGTAACTTCGTACTGGCTTATCCAATTTGGATGATTCTTTTTTTATTGTATAGGGTATGCTGGTAAGTTGGTCCCATTTTAATTTGAAAAAATTGATACCCCTAAGGGTAGACAAATAGGAGATGATTTATTGATTTGACACCTGTGACTCGATTCTGTTGAAACTTAGCAAACATATGTAGTTCTGATGACACTCCAACATAATGGAGGCCTGGAATTATGATGGTGACGGAAGACAGTCGGGGGATCTCCTCAACGGTTCACAGCAGCTCCCTTGTGTTTGGGGTAATATGTACACTTTTTAACAAAAAAATTAATCGACGAAAAAATCAACTGAAAAGCAAAAGCAAAAATAATTGAGCTCCTAATCTAATGTGAGTAACTAATTTTGAGTCGGCGCCAAACTTGAAGAAGTAATCAAAACGTCGCTGTGCATCTCGCTGCCATCATTTTACGCTTTACCCAATTCAATTACTAGTTTGTTTGGTGCCGACTCAAAATTAGTTACTCACATTAGTTTAGGAGCTCAATTATCATTTAGACTAAGAAGGAAGGAGGAAGGAAACTATAGAACTCTTGCTCCATACACACTTCCCAGGATCCACTGTCACCACAAATCAAAACCCCAGATATGAAATCCCTGCAAACCTTCATTTGAGGGCAAAAAGGGCAGACTGGGAAGTGGCTAAACGAACAGTAACTCATTCAAAAGTAGTGTGGGCAATAAACTCCTTCAAGCCTTACAAGTCTCCGGGCCCAGATGGAGTATTTTCCATACTACTTCAGAGCGGAGTTGAATATCTAGCACCAGAACTGTGCAGACTGTACAGGCTGAGCCTAGCATTGGGATGGCTACCTCAAACCTGGAAAACTGTAAACGTGGTCTTTATTCCAAAACCTGGACGGGACTCAAACGACCAGGCAAAGGCATACAGACCAATAAGCCTACCGTCATTTCTTCTGAAAGGCTTAGAAAAACTGATAGATAGAGACATAAGGGAAACCGCTCTTATAGAACGGCCTTTACATCAAAACCAACATGCCTATCTAACAGGAAAATCATACGAGACAGCACTTCATCAGCTTGTTTCAAGGCTTGAAGAGTCTCTAGCAAACAAAGAAATTGCACTATGCACTTTTCTAGACATCGAAGGAGCCTTCGACAACACCTCCTTTGAAAGTATGGTTTCTGCGGCCACTCGAAGAGGCATTGACGAAACCACCTGCAGGTGGATACACTCAATGCTTCACAATAGGCTGGTCCAAGCCAACATGTTCGAGGAAACAGAGCAGGTTGAAATTTCCAGAGGTACCCCACAGGGGGGCATAGTCTCCCTCCTTATGTGGGACATAGTTGTAGATGAACTGCTAATTTCTCTGAATAACCAAGGGTATTACTCTCAAGGGTATGCAGATGACTTGGTCATCTTCATCAGGGGAAAGAATACTCGAACAACCTCAGAGCTAAAGCAAAATGCACTGAGGACAGTAGAGGAATGGTGTAACAGAGAGAGCCTAAGGGCAAATCCGAACAAAACAACACTAATTCCCTTCACCCGGAGAAGAAATATGGGAGATCTCATATCTCCCAGACTATTCGGTGAAACATTACAAGTACTAGAGCAGGTGAAATATCTAGGGCTGATTCTTGACAAGAAACTAACCAGGAACCCGCAAAACCTTAGTGCAGGGGTTTTGAAAAACCTGGGGGCTCAAACCGAAAGCCATGCACTGGCTTTACACAGCGGTAATTAGACCAAGAATAACTCATGGCTCACTCTTATGGTGGCCAAAAACAAATCAAAGACAGGCAAAAACCAACCTTGGGAAAATCCAGAGGCTTGCCTGTCTCTGTATCACGGGTGCAATGAATAGCACTCCAACAGCTGCAATGGAAATCATCCTAAACCTCGAACCCCTTTACTTACATGTCATTGGAGAGGCCAGGATGAGTACATACAGACTGGAACAAACAAAAAACTGGAGAATCCGAACAACTGGACATACCAGAATCACTCATGTAATCAACATCGAAGAAATCGAAATGATTTCAGACTACATGCAACCCCTATACTCATTCGGAAAACCATTCGAAACACGAATTGATGGATCTGGATGGGCCCCGAGTATAGAATCACAATCAGCTGCGGAGATAGTCTGGTATACAGACGGTTCAAAGACAGTTGAAGGAACGGGAGCAGGAATACATGGCGTAAGGGCAAGAAGGAATTACATAATACCACTTGGCAAATGCTCCACGATATTCCAAGTTGAAACACATGCTATCATGGTATGCATTCAGAAGAATCTAGAAAGTGGTTATAGGAAAACACACATCTACATCCTATCTGACTGTCAAAGTGCTATCAAAGCACTCAACTCTATACAGATAAAGTCCAAACTGGTCTGGGACTGCCTCCAGAACCTCATCGAGCTGGCAAAACACAACAAGGTACCTTGATGTGGGTGCCAGGTCATAGAGGCATTGAAAGCAACGTCAAAGCGGACCAGCTAGCTAGACAAGCATCTGAAACGCTATTCACAGGGCCAGAACCTGCACATGGGATTAGCAAAAACCGATGCAGGACCAACAATATTGGGATCAAACTGTCGGGCAAATACACAGCAAAGTCATGGTAGGGCATCCAAACCGGACCCTGACGGCTGACCTTCTGAACCTGAACAGAACGAAGGCTCGTATAATAATAGGTCTGTTGACTGGACACTGCGGCCTAAGAAAACACCTTAACACCATGGGAGTACGCAGGGAAACCGTGGAGTGTAGGCTATGTGATGAAGAGGAGGAAACAGCCTCTCATATTATCTTCGACTGTGACGCCCTAAGTAGTGGGCGACACAGAACCTTTGGAGAGATCAGCCCGGAAACAGGCATGAATCCGAAGAACCTTATCAACAGGCTTCTAAACCTAATTAAAGGCACAAACCTGTTTGAATGAGGAACCACTGACGACAGAGTGATACAATAGACCCCAGCTGGTCGCAGTGTCAAGGGAAGCTAAGTGCCAACCTTGTCTCTGGCTCGTCAGCTTTCAACCAACCAGCCAACCAACCAAGAAGGTTTATTTTATTTTTTGCTTTCCAGTTCATTTTTTTGTTAAAAAGTTTTTATTTTTCAATTTTTTGTGGCTGAAATCTACTAATTACTACCTACTTAATTTTTGGTTACTTCCAAAATACTTACTTACCTAGCTTACTCCAACTATTAACTGTTAAATAATATGATTATGTACTTCAATTATTTAATGTTATATAATATAAATTATTTTTGGAAGATCCGATTAGTTGATTCCATCACTTTGTATATAATTCCATCCTTTCATAGAATGTAATTGTTGTGACGGATGTAGGAGGATCTGTCAATGTCAACTACATATGTTTCACAAGTGAAAAATCAATCATTCCCTATTTTTCTACCCATAGGGGTGGAATATTCCATTCCAAATTGAAACATGATCAACTATGAGGTATACCCTATCTAATAAAAAAAATCATCCACATCGGAAAACCCACTACAAAGTTACGCCTGATAGAATCGGTTAACGGACCAAAATTCAGAGGGTGGACGATCAATATCCTCCATTTTGCTACCCTTAGGGATGGATTTTTTGTTCAAATTCAAATTGGACCAACTTCGAAGTATACCCTATCCAATGGAAAAAAAATCATCGGAATCGAACTGCTGTGTGAAAATTTATGAGTGATCATACATAAAATAAAAATATACGCGTCGACTAGAGAACCTCCTCCTTTTTGATTTCGTCGGTTAAAAATTACATGTCATTATATGTATACGATCAATGCCCAGATCAAACCGCTGGATCTAAGAGCTAAAATTTATTCGAAAGCACATTTTTTGATATTCCATCCCTAAAGGGGTGAAAATGAAGGTGAGGAGGGGGGTGAAAGTGGAGTTATTTTTGAAGTTAAGGTCATGGAAACTGGTCTTGGTCTTGGAGGTCTTTGTTGCAAATAAAAAATACGTGTTTCGGTTTTTTGGAAATACAACCCCTAAAGGGGTGAAATGGGGGTTGAAGTTGCGATTGGAAGTTTGTATAGGAATTCCGTTAGTTTTTGAGTTGGGGTAATAAAAATAGATATTTGAAGACTTTTTTGCAAATAGAAAAAATATGTATTTCATTGTTTCAATCACGAGAGGGGTAAAATGGGGGGTTTCGTTAGTTTTGAAGTTAGGGTCAAGAAAATTGGTATTTGAGGATTTTGAAAGGGATAAAGAAATACATGTTCCAGTGTTTTAATTAATGAAAACCCTAGGGGGGTGGAAGTTTGTGTGAGTATTCCGTCAGTTCCATTGGTATTTGGGGACTTTGTTACAACTTTGTTATAAATAAAAAAAATATGTCCTCAAAGGGGTGAGTGAATTTATAGTACAAAGTACAACGCGTACGGAGGCGCTGGTACCAGATAGTAATAGTATTGTTACGGAAATCACGGAAATACCCTGGGTACGCCCTTGTGATGGTTGCCGATGACATCCTGCTCCACAAATTCGATAACCGCCATTGGAAAATTCGAGAAATGGCCGTTACCGGTGATGTCATGTTCCACATGTTCGATAACCACCATTCGAAGTCTCGAGAAGAAATCTGACCGTTAGCGATGACGTTATGGAACATTCCCAATGTTCAGGAAATTTTGGCCGTCCTATATATAGCGGGTCGTATGCGATAGGCCAGTCAGTCAGAAGTCGGCAGTCAGTCAGAAGATAGTCCTGTGAATATTGTTGAGCATTGTAATTGTGAACAAGTATTGTATTTTTCATTTATTTATTTATACTGGTTACAAACAGACATAATCTAATTACATGTAGCAGTGTGAAAGATATAACTTAAAAACTAAATATTTTAAAAATGTATAAAAGGTACCTATGAGAGATAACAATATAAAATCACAACACAACATAAACAGGGACAACTAATCTAATATAAAGTTACAATAGAAAATTAAAGATCATGAACAATACAAGTTAAAATAAGTACGAACAAATACAGTTGTGAATATTTAACATTCAGTGTCATAGTTTAGACATCAATAAGTTTCTTGAGATATTTAGTAGGCCTATTTCAGAGACTTTCAGGAAATCGTTAACAGTAACTAAACAGTTATCAATAGGGGAATTCTTGCTAACAGTTTTGAACATTACATTTCCAGTTCTCAGTCTTATGTGAGGTACATTAAACTTAAAGAATGATAATATATCAAGTACATCAATAAGGCTATGTAACACATCAAAAATGAACAAAATTTGATTTTTTTCACGACGTTTGTTCAACAATGTGACGTTGAAGTCGGTTCTTTGGCTTTCATAAGATATTAGCATGTTCCATACCTTTTAAAGTGCAATGATCTCAAAAACTTTTTCTGAATTTTTTCCAGCATTTGAGAATATATTTCAGTTTTAGGGTTCCAAATAATGCAGCAGTACTCTAATTTGGATCTAATGTATGAGTTGAAAAGCATTATACATGTTGTATACCCAAAATCATTGCAAGATCTCAATATGAAACCAAGTTTCCTATATGATTCTGAACTAAGCCTGGTGATATGTTCATTGAATGAGAAATTTTTTGTGAAAATCACACCCAAGTCTTTGATTTCATCAATAGTTTCTAGTTTGGTACCATTGATGGTGTAATTACCATGTAAGTTTTCTTTTTTCCTAGTATAGGACACTATTTTGCATTTGGATTCATTGAGCGAGAGATCATTATCCTCACAGAAATTAAGAATGAAATTAATAACTGACTGAAGTTTTTTTATATCATCCAACGATTCTATTTTGAGATATGCTTTTAAGTCATCTGCATAAAGCAGGAATTTTGTACATTTGATGTAATAATTTATGTCATTAATGAACAGAGTGAAAAGCAATGGTCCTAGGATCGAGCCTTGGGGTACTCCGGAAGTACTGACAAAGCAGTTTGATTTGCTGTTGTTGAATTTCACAGTATTTGGACGATTCGTAAGATATGATTCTAAATATTGTTAGAGTATACTATTGAGTAGTGTTTCAAAGTGTAATAAGTCGGATTAAAATTATTGGAACATTTTTGAACCTCAGTTCCGTAACAGTATATAACAGTTAATAGTTGAAGTTATGTGGGTGAGTAAGTATTTTGAAAGTAATCCAAATTAAATTAGTAGTAATTAGTAAATTTTAGCCACAAAAAATTTAAACTTTTTAACAAAAAATTAAACCGACGAAAAAGGAAACTGAAAAGCAAAAATAAAAACAAAAATTTTAGTCTTACAATATATAATAACTAAGCTCCTAAACCACTGTAAGTAACTAATTTTGAGTCTGCGCCAAACAAATAATCAACGAAGATCATTAAATTACTTTAAACAAATGATCAAAATAACATAAAAATGCAACGTGACAGCTCCAGCGATAAACAATAACATTCAATAAATGCGCTCTCTCACCAGTTTCAGGAGGTCTGAGTAAAAGAAAGCCAGTAGCGTCTCTGGTCTGGGATCGAAATAGGTTTCAAAATATTTTATAGTTTTGTTGTGTTTTGTTATGTTTTCGACCATAGGAAAATGGAATTATGATGATCCGATTGCCTATTGATACATACTTCCTCGCTTATGGCATATTTTTATATTTCAACGTATTTTTAAAATATATCTAATAAAATTAGTTATCTCCGCCTCTGCTGCTCAAAGGATTCCGCCTCAAGACTGGGAAACTTGTTTTTCATGCTTCTGCAATTGGAAATAGTTTCATTTTACTTACATTAGTTTTGGAGCTTAGTTATTATGACTAAAATGGTTCATTTTATTCTTTGCCTTTCAGTTTCTGTTTTCGTCGGTTCAATTTTTTGTGATACCCCAGAGGCGATGTCCGGTGAGCAATCCCGTTACCAGTTCCAAGTCTTTTTTGTCCAACCCGAGAAGCTGTATAGCTTCCTTTGGCGATGGTCTCAAAATCATGTCGCTTATTTCAGTAGGTTTTAATTTGGTCTGCTTCCCAGCGCTCAAACTCTTCCTTGATGAGGGCTTCGGAAAGGCCACAGAAGGGTTCTAGGCCAGAAAATTGGTTGTTTGACCCTTCCTTGGCAAAGCCGTCTGCTTCCTCATCGCCTATGATTCCCTGATTGGCCTGATTGTTCGTAGCCAGTTGTTTTAGAGAGTTTGCAGTTCCAGGTCCGTCTAGACTCACAAGTGTGTGACTTTAGAGCTTTCAGTGCAGCTTGGCTGTCTGATAGGATATAGATCTTTGCCTCCCCGGAGCGTCTTTCAAGGCATTCTTGGGCGCAAATTTCTTCTTGAAAAATTGTTGGGGCTTGTCGAAGACAACATCAGAAGGTGGATTAGGGATGTGACCAGAAGGAGTTGTAATTTATTTGGTAATCAGGCATTAATGAGTTATAACGCAATTGGGACATAAAGGATATAAAAAACCATTATTTATACATATATGTATTTGAAAACGTTTCAACCTGGATAACTTTGTATATCATGTAATAACCCCTCATTTGAATTCGAATCATCATCATTTACATCAAACAAAGAGCTGAAATGTAAAATAGCGATAAAAATCGAAATCATTCACAGTATACAGGTTCCGACTTCTACTCCAAAAATTTATTCAAATTCATACATACATGAAACAATGAAATTTAATAACATAAAATACATGCTAAATGCGAAGCATAAATATTTCTGGTTTCAAAGCCGTCGAATTTATTCAACGGATCTATTTCAAATACCTATAAAGCGTGCATTTTATAATTCTGAGTGGCATTTATAGCTTTATGAATCGATATTCGTTGAAAGGTATAATTAATATTTCGAAATATTTCACTGACACATGATTACTACTGTGCAGATGCAGGGATGTGGTTGGGATCGATGAACTTTCGCATTAAAGAAATTTAGAGCTTACCAGAAAATTGCCTTAGGAAATTCACAATAAAAAGTCATTTTCCGCAAGCCGGTGAGGTGGGTTTTAAGGAACAATAATGCAATCTTGAAGCGAATGTTATAACTGCTAGTGGGAGACAGAAATCAGCTATTCAGAAATGCAGGATGGACTACCAAAGTTCTATAAGGTAACCCTTCACATTATTTGTTGGATAAACTGCATCCAAATGACTACAAGCGGTTCTTCAGCTCTATTGTAAATATATATTGTTGATGTTGGATATTGATGTAATGCAGAATTAAGAATTGAAACATAAAAAAATAATGAGTCTAGTTATGTAGATATACCATAGCCAAAGAGTCCCACATACGATTATCATGATCTGAATGCCCTAGAACATATACATATAGGACAAACTAACAGGCCGGTGAGAAGCAGCACTTCCCAAACTCTGCGAAGAAACAGGCCACATAATGGATCAGATCTGAGGAAACCCTGCAAGTGGAAGTCATTCGGAAAGTGCTTTAAATCGATAAGCTTACTGATTGCCTCAATAAATGCGATGATGCGTGGAGACAAGCCAATATATAGGAAATCCCCACTAACGCACCCGCAAAACCAAGCCTCGCCCACTGTTCCGCACCGACTTCACCCAGGATGAATAATGCACAACCCCCCTCAGATCCCTAGTTATTCAGAGGGAATAGGAAGATTCAGACTTCAAAGAGGCCCCGACGTGAAGCACAAAATTTCAAACCCTATCTAAATGACTACACCTGAGGAGTAGGAGGCACGTTGAGATCTTTCTTCTCTTATTCTAACCATTTTTTTTTCAATGACTTCATGATGGAAGCAAAAATATCGAAATCCTCAAACTTCTAGGCCCTCTTCAACAAGAAATTTCGATATTTGAAATGATAAGCGTGAACCCTATAAGATTATCCACAGTCAGTGACCACAGCAATGGCAACCTTTTTCCGCTGTCATTCTGGCCGTTTTCTCCCCAAGTGAAGCCATAATGATTCCGTTTCTTAGCATTGCATGCATCGATTTGATCAGTGAGGTGTTTATATTCCTTTCCTCTAGTGATCTAATGATGGAGTCATGCGAGGTGTTATCGAAGGCACCCTCTATATCTATGAATGCACATTGTTAATTTCAGTATTGACTTCTGAATGTCTTCCAGAGAGTCTTTGGGGCTGGTTCAGTTTCTTTTATGGAGAAAATTCGCTAACTAAAAATGGGTGACGTTTTTTGAACTATTCTTTATTCAATGTCTACTTGACAATCCTTCCATATATACAAGGTGAATGTAAAATGAATGCATTAGACGAAATATTAACAATATAACATTCTCCGCCTCGATGAAGAATATTATTTTTCATCCTCATTCGATTTCCTCACATCCAAAACGCATAACTTCGACACAGGCCTTCGGAACACACCATTTTTTGTTTTGATGTCAGCAACACGTATTCGGCCGTCTCTTCCTGGAAAAATTAGCCAAACGTTCCTAGGTACTTGTTCATCTACGATGATTACTACATCATCCATTCTCAATGGCTTATTCTCAATGTGCCATTTTGATCTCGTATGTAATAATGGTAAATATTCCCTTATCCACCTTCTCCAACATTTATTGCTGAAATCCTGAGTAATTCTCCAAAGTTTCCTCGAATGCTCAGAATCAGATGTGAAACTTTGCAAAAAAGTCTGTTCCCTGTTAGGCTGGAGACCCAATAAAAAATGATTCGGAGTTAAAGCCTCCTCGTCTTCGAAATCTAAAGAAACATCGGTTAAAGGTCTACAATTGACCATGTATTCAACTTCTAAGAATAATGTGTATAAAACTTCTTCTGCTGGTGCTTGTTCTTTCAAAACCGCTTTAAGAGTCACTTTCACAGATCTAATTAACCTTTCCCAGATGCCGCCCATGTGTGATGCTCCTGGAGGATTCCATTTCCAAGTAATTCCTTTGAGAGACAATTTCCTTACGAATTCATCCTGGTTGAACTCGACTAAACCTTCTTTCAATTCTCGATCTGCTCCTCTCAAATTGGATCCGTTATCGCTGAAAATTTCACTTGGGCAACCTCTTCTGGCACTCATTCTCTGAATTGCCATTATGGCAGAGTCTGTCGTTAGGAATTGGGATTTCTAAATGTATTGCACGAACTGTCAGGCATGTGAAAATCACCCCGTAACGTTTTTCTCTTCTTCTTCCTATTTTGACTTGATAAGGTCCAAAATAATCACTTCCACAGAAAGTAAATGGTCGGAAATATGGCATAGTTCTGGCATTAGGTAAATTTCCCATCACAGGTACTTTGGGAGAAGATCTTGCATTTTTACAACTTTGACAATCACGCCAAACTATTTTCACTAGCTTTCTTAGCCCAACAATCCAATAGAATTGTCGCAATTCATTGATGACAGTCAAAATTCCTTGATGATTGAATTTCAAGTGATATTGTTGGGCGAGAAGATATGTATACCTGTGTTTGCCATCTAAAATGATAGGATTATTCTGGAAATTAGGAATGTCTACACTTATTCTGCTTCTCACTCTCAATATATCTTCTCCATCTAAATATGTGCTTACATTTTTAGTTTATTTCCTTTGAAATCATCATTTTGTCCTATTCTATTGAGTTCTTCTGGAAAACAATGGTTTTGGACTTCTTTCCACCACAATTTCTCAGCTTCTCTCAGTTCATCTGCAGAAACCTCAATACAAACATCTCTCTTCTGACATCTCCTGATGAATTTCAAAACTTTTGCTGTACACCTAACGAGTTTACACCAAGAAGAAAATCTCATGATATCAGGCAATGGCAAATTGTTTTTGACTGATATCAGACTAATGAATTCTTTCTTCATTTCTCGGGTGTCTGCGTCATAAACTCCATCATCTTGTGGCCAAGATTCTGGGGGCTGTTTCAGAAAATCTGGACCCTCAAACCAGTCCTTTTCATATTTGGATACAGTCTCCCTTGTGGCTCTGTCGGCTGAATTAAGCTTAGAAGGAATCCATCTCCAGTCATGACTGTTTGAATGTTCCAAAATTTTTTGTATTCTGTTGGAAACAAATTGCTTGAGTTTATTCGTATCTGTCTTCACCCATGAAAGTACTATCTTTGAATCTGACCAGAAAGTTGTTTTTTCGATTGAAATTTCCAGGAATTTCTTGATAGAGTGTGCTAATTCACTTCCCATGAGAGCAGCTTCCAACTCAAGTCTTGGGATAGTCATCAATGGTTTCAGTGGCGCCACCTTACATTTGGAAGAGACGAAAGAAATGTGAACTTCGTTGTCAAGCTCAATTCTCAAATATACCACAGTTGCATAAGCTTTTGTGCTCGCGTCAGAGAAAACGTGTAATTGAATCGATTTGGCATCCGGAATATTTGCAGAATAACATCTTGGTATCCTTATCTCTGGAATAGACTTTACTTCTCGTAACCAAATTTTCCATTTTAAAAATGTAATTTCGGGAATTTTTTGATCCCATCCAATTTTTTGCAACCATAAGTCTTGTAATATCATTCGTCCCTTGAGATGATTGATAAAAACCCAGCGGATCGAATATGGTCATAATCAATCGAAGCACTTGTCTTTTCGTAGGAATTTCAACAGAATCCAAAATTCCATATGATCCATTGTTGACGTTCAACTTGAATGTGAATTCATCGCTTTCTGCATCCCATTGAACACTCAGTATACGTTCAATTGGTAACTGTGTGTCACTATTGAAATTCTTGAGTTTTTGGAGTCGTAAGTGTTCGGGTAATGTCTGCATTATTTTTTTTGAATTTGAGAGCCAATTACATATTTCAAATCCTCCCATTTTGTGTACTTGTATCACATCATTTATCAGTTCTAAAGCTTCCTCTTCGTTATCGCAGCTATCCAGATAGTCATCTACATAATGTTTGGAGATAATAGCACTGCATGCTTTTGGATATTGTTCCATGTGATCTCTCGCATTTTTGTTCTTTACGTACTGTGCCAAACAGGGGGAACATGTTGCACCAAATATCATTACATTCATTTCGAATGTATCGGGTTCGCAATCTCTATCGAATCCTCTCCATAAGATGCGTTGAGCTGATCGATCTTCTTTTCTGATAACGACTTGGTGAAACATTTCACGAATATCTCCACAAAAGGCTATCTTTCTCTGTCGAAATGTCCATAATATTCCCAAAATTGAAGAAAGAAGATCTGGTCCTGGATACAACATGTCATTCAAACTGAATCCGTGTGACTTTGCGGCAGCATCCAGAACTAGACGTATTTTGTCTGGTTTATTAACATTTCTCACTGCGAAGTGCGGCAGATACCAAACTGTCTTTGTTTCAAGAGTGATCTCTTCTTTGGATAGTTTCCTCAGGTACCCTTTTGTTAGGTATTCTTCAATTTTCTGACAATATATTTGTCCAAATTCCATGTCTTTATCCATTTTTCTTTCCTGGCATCGCAAACGGTTGTATGCTATCTCCTTGCTATCCGGAAACGACAACTCCTCATTTTTCCATAAAAGCCCCGTCTCGAAGCGATCTCCGATTCGTCGTGTCATTTTCTCCATCCGATCAAAACATATTTGGTCACAAATAGAAATGTTGATATCTGTCGAAGTCAGTCCACTCTCATCTAGTTTAAATGATTCTTCAACAATGTCATGTAGTAGATCGTTTTCTGTATCATTTTCACAAATATGAAAATTATATGATGGTTGGATTCTTCCTCCAATTATTTGTCCATTAATCACCCAACCATGTGGCTCTGGGTCCATATCTTTTAGGTTCTATATATTTCCTTGGCATTATCAAGTCGTAATTGTCTGAACCTATCAGTAATTTTGGTTGTATATCTTTGAAGGACTTCACAGGAATATTCTGAAGATTGGGGCAAATTTGAATGATATTCTCCATCTTAAGAGATTGTCTCGGTAGATTAAGATTTTCAACAGTGCGTACACCATCTACTGAGAATATTCTTGAATCACTGAAATCTTCTCTGATTGTCAGATCAATAAGTCGTGAATACTTGTCTTTGTGAATCTGATTGTTTGTCCACTGCATTGTCAGAGGAGTGATTTCACCTTCTGCTCCAATTTCATCAGCAACCTTTCCATCAAGCAGTGTGACCGTCGAACCCTCGTCTAATGAGGCATAAATTGAAGCTTTTCCTTTCGGACCTTCTATGATAACAGGTACAGTTCGCAATACAATATCATCAGAACTGATTCTGTGAATGTGAACAGATTCTTGTTGAGTATATTCAGTCACTATTCGTTGTACCGGAAGAGTATAATCTCTAGTTCTGGAATTGGTATTGTGAAGTAAATTATGGTGTTTCAACATGCAACCATTCACTGAGCATATTTTCTTCATGAAACAATCATTCATGCGGTGCTTTGGTTTGAGACATGATATACACAATTTGTTTTGAGTGACGATTTTCCATCTGTCATCCACTGTCATGTTTGCGAAGGAGGGACAATCTCCCAAATGATGTTTCGTTTCGGAACACATCACACATTTCCAGGATTTTGACAATCCTCTTTTGTCATCAGATGTCAAAACTGTTTCAGATTTTCTTGACTGAAATCGGTCCGGTTTCACTGTTGGATTATAAAGAAGACTAGCTGCTCTTCCGATATCTTTCAACCAGTGTGAAAACTCCAAAAGGGTCACTTGAGGAAGTTTAATAGCATGCATTGACCATTGCTGTTTCAAATTCACCGTTAGATTAGATACAAACTCTTCCAGGAGAATTGGGTTTTTGATGTAGACATCGTTATCAAGGTGTTTAACAGCAGCAACTAAGTTATTCAGAGATGTGGAGTATTTCACAATGTCTCAGGTTTATTGTCTCTAGGAGGGGGTGTAGATCGAACCTGATCGATAAGATATTTGATAATGAACTCAGGTCTCCCGTATAGATGCGCGAGTGTCTCCAAAATTTCTGCAACATTTTTGTGCGATATCAATAACATTTTCACCGATTCTCTTGCCTCACCTTTCAAGCATTTTCTTAGTCTGAGAAGATTTTCACTATCCGAATAACCACACATTTGTGTCGTTTCCTGAAATTCGTTGATGAATACAAGCCATTCGGAAGGATTTCCATCAAAGGAAGGTAAATTTCTATCGAGAGTTTGTCGTCTGATCAGTGATGTATAGCCACAATTATCTACATTTTTCGGTGCTTTTCTTATATTTTGTTCAAGTCCATCTTCAGAAATTTTTCTGGATTTTTCAAATTCCAATGGAAAATCTGTTAGCCAGTCCTTTATCATCGCATTTTTATCGGATTCTTTTATAGAACTATCACCAAATGAAGAAGTTCTCTCAGATTTGTATTCAAAATAATCAGTTTCTTCCATAATTTTCATTTTATCTTGCTCTAGTTTTTTCTTTATCAAATTTTCTTTGATTTTTGCTATTTGTCTTTCAGCCTCGAACTCTATCTCTAGCTTCTTTCTTTCGGCAATACTTTTCTTACTAGAACTCGATAGTCTTGATCCGCGTTGTTTTTCAGAATGTTTTATTATATTTGAAATAGTATCTTCAATATCTCCTTTTCAGACCTCTTCGGTTTTCTGGGCATTAGCGGTAGTTTCATTGTTGCCCGAATGTTCGGCACTCTCCATGTTGTTTTTTTCTGGGCGTTGTCTTGACGAATCACATGTTCGAATTCTGCTGCTTCGACGTGGGACGTTTTCTTTTGGTATACTTTCCGACATCTTTTCGATGTCACTCATTTTTGTTGACTCAAATTTTCACACTTTTCTTTATTCAGGATCGAAGGACCAATGTTAATTTCAATATTGACTTCTGAATGTCTTCCAGAGAGTCTTTGGAGCTGGTTCAGTTTCTTTCAAGGAGAAAATTCGTTAACTAAAAATAGGTGACGTTTTTCGAACTATTCTTGATTCAATGTCTACTTGACAATCCTTTCATAATATACAAGGTGAATGTAAAATGAATGCATTAGACGAAATATTAACAATATAACACACATAGAGCCATTTCTTTGGCCAGGTATGTCTTTTCAATGCTTTCAACTAAGCATTGTATAGCATTAATCGTGTTGATCTGCCTGCTTCATAGGCGAACTGTTTTTTCGCGAAGCGGTCTGGTCACACACCACACCATGCCCCCCTCAAGGTTGAGCGCCCATGGATAGTAAATCCCCTTCATGTTATGTGTGAACGAGATTTACTGTCCACTTCCATTTTCCCCCGCTCCTCCTTGGAGCGGTCCTCAACTCGCAAATGGCACGTTTGCGAAATTGAAATCGTACCTCCTGTGGTATTATTGTAAATATTGTAAAATGGCCAAACATATATTGTCAGAATGCTAGGCACTAGACCACAAAAAAAACAATATTCGGCTAAAACCCGGAGAAAACAGTAGCCAACAGGTGAAGAACCTGTACATACTGGTACAGGGGAGTAGAGTTACGGAGTGGGTGCTGTGAAACAAAAACAAGGAAGCTGAGGTGCAGCTGGCAACGAGATCAGCATCCGAGGAAAAAGAAGTAAATATTTAAAATCAACCAAATTTTGGTGATTGACAGAACAAAGTCAAGAGAGGACTGCCTTGACGGTAAACACGCCAAAACTTTGTAATTACTGATATTTTTCTATATTTTTTAACAAACCAAGGTTTTCTGGAAAACTTCCTGACCCGTGTCTGAAGTCGAAAAAGGTGGTGAGGGCCCTCGTAGGACAGTGTGTACCGTTGTATTGGAAAAAAAAATTTTGGGAGCTGTCGCTCGTGATCCTTCCTGACCATTATAAATCTGTCAAAACAGTTCCATACATCCAAATCCAGTATTCATTAGAGAACAATTGCGCCACCCATATCACAACTGCTCCACCCATATCACATCCAGGAGGTTCATGGCATGACACCTCAAGAACATTTAGGTGGGTTATGCCTTAAAATCCCCACCCCATCCTTGTATTACAGCGAGACGTCGGCAGCTGTTCGTCAGTGTGGTTGTTACCAGTATATGTGAAAATTTCTAATAAATTTATATATATATGAATTTAGAAATAACGACTGTTTATATATATATATATATATATATATATATAAATCGATTAGTCTCTGTGGCCAAGGATAAAACTCCGTTACTTTCACAAACAAAATTGGTTTATTGCATTCCTTGAGCAAATTGTAATCATGAATATATAGGTCAAACAGCCAGGATACTAAAAGACCGTATAAGTTCCCACAAAAGTGATTGTAGACATCACCCTGAAAGATGTGCTCTCAGTGAACACGTTGATGAAGAGGCATTACATGGATTACAATTCCACAAACATTTTAGTGAAACAAAATAATGATTTGTTGAAAATATAAACAGGATGTTCATAAAATCAGATGTGGAATCATCTGCGACTGAAAGATAAACTTAGTCACTATCTTCCATCGTCAAGATAACCTCTTGTGGGGTATTCATGTTGAAAAGGGAAACATTCTCAATTGAATATTGATAGAAAGATTTTTCTGTGAATCGAAAAATCCACGATTAAAATGAAGTTACTTTTTGTGAATGTCTAACAGAAAACAACTACTTTCCCGGCTAAAGACACGCTGGACATTGAACTACATCTGATAGATGTAGTTCAATGTCCAGCGTGGCTTTAGCCGGGGAAGTAGTTGTTTTCTGTTAGACATTCACAAAAAATAACTTCATTTTAGTCGTGGATTTTTCAATTCACTGAAAAATCTTTCTATCAATATTCAATTGAGAATGTTTCCCTTTTCAACAAAATAATGCTTCGAAACGAATATTTTTGGAAAACAACAGATCTCAATCATTTAAGTGAGATCTATTCTCATTTATTAATTTCAGACAAGAACGCGAATGCTCTCAATAATAATTCTTTTCAATATCAACCAACATTCAACTCACTACAAATAAAATAAGAACAAAATAAAATTTATTTGTCCATAATTTTTTACCATAAATAAAATCTCATCTGTTATAGTAATTACAAATGGTGTTTTAATATCACTTGAGCAGCAAGAACAAATGTCTGTTCTCCTCCTCAATAATTTTTACAAATTGACTTTGACATTCTAGGTTGTTATTTCCAACCTCTATGTCTTAGTTTTTCCACACCTTTCACATTCATAACCAAAAAATGTTGCCACAATTATTCTCGGCTTTGTAGTAAATTTACCAGTAATTTTTGTTACAAATACTGTTCCATATAACTTTATTTATTGCTCCATGTTTTTACATGTTTTTTTAGTTTTGTCTTGTACATCGTTCTGTATATCACCGAAAAACGACCATTCCCACTAACATTGTAAGTAAGGTTACATTTGTATATTTATCAATTATATTATAGTATTTTCACCTTTGTAGCTCCCTGATGATGACAATATTCATTGTCGAAATATTGGAAATTTAATGTTATAAGAGTACACTTGCGTTTGCTGCTGTCCCAAAGAATTTCTCAGACTTTTTCCCAAGTAGTCAGCAAAAGACTACCTCTCCTCTTTATATTTATATTTAAAAGTAGCAATGCTTCAATGATGTACCCGCGCTATAACTTCAGGTACGTCTACCAAAGCCTTAGCCACCTTGTACTGAAAGTAGACGACGCTTATTCAACAATAAGTTAAATGAACTGCTTGTAGAAAAAAAGGAGTTTTATAGATTTTCCATTCAAAATTTACTTAACATTATAGGGCTGGAGGTGGATTGTTATCTACAGTTTCCCTTTTGAACCTTAGAGTTGCCAATCGAAACCAGGTAGCAGTGTGTTTTTCGAATTTCGTGTCAGACATACTAAGAAATCGCTTTCGCGCAGCATCTGAAAAAATATTTGAAGTCAATACAATTTCGAATTGATCAAACTAAATATTGTTTTTGCAAAAAAGCTATATCTCTTGACATTGAAAAAAGGCAAAATTAAAATGAATACTTCTATCTGATTATTCGGAAGCCTCCATATTTTGTATTAATTGAAGAACCATGCACCTCACTATCAAATTATTAAGGGGACAGTTAGTTTTTCATACCACGAACACTTTCTGGGAGTTTGTTGGAAAACACTCTCATTAGTCCTCTTCTGATTAGGTCATACAGTATACTAGTACTACTACTAACTTTCTAATCGACACAAACCCATATGCATGAAAAGTGAACTAAAAAGTTGGAAACAAGCAAGACTACTATATTCGTTTCGGAGATCCATCGTCTTAATGGGTTCAAAGGTTTTTCACGAAGTTTCGATAAAGCAAGAAGCGCCAACATATACATGGAGTGGTTCGATGGTTTGGCTATACGGAAAGCAGAATACAAACGAAAACAGTACTTAAGCTACATGGGTGATAGATACCTTTATCATATGGAACTGTAAAGATAAACACCGTTATGTGGACGACTGTTTTGCAGTTATAAATCTGTTTTTCAGAACATCCTGAAGAAGTCAAGATAAGGAAGCAATTAACGGAGTTACATGACTCCATCGAACAAAACCATTCAGAGAACGATGAGGTTAAAATTGAAAATAAAAAATATTAATATGAACAACTTCTCATAACATTAAAAAGAGAACAAATGACAGAGGAAATACTCCCATCAAGTAACAAACAAAAAACCATCTGGAAACATATAAACAACAGTAAGGAAAACAAACAAACACACTCAAGTAATAAAATCACAAGTAATGAATATAATGAGTATTTTGCAACTATAGCTAGTGAAATAATATAAAAAATTCCTGAATCTAGCCGATCTTTCAAGAACCCGTGAAAATAAACTTTTTTTTATATCCAACCACAAAGACTGAAGTAAAAAAATATTATTACACCTTTAAAAATTCTAATGCAAATGACATCTTCGACCACTCTACGGTAGTGTTCAAACAGAATATGTCACCAATAACTCACATAGTAAATTTAATTCTTTTGCATGGCGAATTTCCCAGTAAACTGAAAATAGCTAAAATTATACAGATCAGGAGACTCAGAAACAATCTCTAATTATCGCCCATTTGCCCTAATTCGTATCTTAGCAAAAATCATAAAAAAAATTATTGCCATCAGAATAGCAAATTTTCTAGAATCACAACTATTTAGAGAAGCACAATTTGGATTTAGAAAAAACAAAAGCACTTCGGAAGCATTGCTTAAACTAGTCCATCCAAGAGGGTTTTGAAAACAATCAGTCCACAATAGGAATCTTTTTAGATTTCAGTAAAGCCTTCGAATGTTTCCAAGAATATTCTATTGAATAAATTGGAACATTATGGACTAAGAGACAAAACACAAACACTACTATCATATCTATTGTACAGAATACAGAGTGTATTCTCCAGAGACAGTCTGAGCAAGACGCTTCCAGTTACCAATGTTGTACCACAAGGAAGTGTCTTAGGTCCCCTACTATCTTATATATATATATATATATATATATATATATATATATATATATATATATGAAAGAGAGTATTATCGAGGGGACTGTTAAAAACAAAATGGAAAGAATTTAGTGGACATAGCCCTAAGAAAAAAGTGTTAACCGTAGACACGTGTTTCGGGCTCTCGGCCCTCATCAGTACGGTGGAGAAGTGCGAGGATGAACAACACTTGGTAGAAAACGACAAATCAACGGAGTCAACAAACAAAAGCCAACCGCTCATTTGTGGTTTCGGTCAGCAGACCCTGACTTCCAGGGCAACAACCAACGTCACCACGGAGGCAGCTATAGCTACCTGCGTGACATCCGAGTCCAGGAATATGAATATGAAAGAGAGTATTATCGAGGGGACTGTTAAAAACAAAATGGAAAGAATATATATATATATATATATATATATATATATAATATATATATATATATATATATATATAATATATATATAATAGAAGAAATTTATTGAGCATAGCCCTCAAAGATAAGTATTAACCGTAGACACGTGTTTCGGGCTCTCGGCCCTCATCAGTACGGTGAAGAAATGCAAGGATGAACAACACTTGGTAGAAAACGACAAATCATTGGAGTCAACAAACAGAAACCAACCGCACATTTGTGGTTTCGGTTAGCAGACCCTGCATTCCAGGGCAACAACCAACGTCACCACGGAGGCAGCCAATAGCTACCTGCGTGACATCCGAGTCCAGGATTGAAGAAATGAATGGAAAGGATATCGAGGGGACTGGTAAACAAAACGGAAGAGAAGTATTAACAAATGTGCGGCTGGCTTCTGTTTGTTGACTCCGTTGATTTGTCGTTTTCTACCAAGTGTTGTTCATCCTTGCAATTCTTCACCGAACTGATGAGGGCCGAGAGCCCGAAACACGTGTCTACGGTAGATACAATTTTTTTTAAGCTAGTTCCTTTTTTTGAAAATTTATTTAATATGTATTGATGAATAAATTCCCATATAAATATTTAATATCTCCGGCTATGCACTTCACCTCCTTTCCATTTACGTTTTTTTCTTGTTTCCTTCACCTCAGCTAACTCAACCGGTACGCCTATGGATTCTCAGAAGTCGGTTCTACTGTGGAGCCCTCTAGTATACAGAAAATACAGTCTTATGCTTTTGTTCAAAGTTCTCTTTGTTTTGAAAATTATTTCGCTATCCATATTTATTGTAATAATAACCAGTACATACATGAAGCTGAAAAGCAATATTTTAATTAATACATAAAAAATATTCGAAATGACAGCGTTGCAGTTCTTCTGAATCGTCTGTTTTCAATGAATTCAGTATTTTCTATGAAACAATGTTGAAAACAATTAGCAAGTGCATGTAGGCAGCATGCACCAAATCAACAATTCACCAATGTAAATGATTATTTCATGAATTCAGGATTAAATCGCTGGACAAGATCTGTTTTCGAAAGTTATTATGTTTGAACCAGACAAATGAGAAAAACTCTCGAAGAAAGTACCAAAATAGTAAACGCCATAACTTAACCTCCAAAATGAATTGCCTAAAATAACAGTTTTACTACGTACCTGATATTGGCGATTCATTGTAATTTTAATTATTACACATTTAACTCTCCCTCTCCCAATGGCAAAGAAATATTTGAAGATGGTCCACAGCATAACAACAAATACCAAATACCACTGTGCTGTGATCTGTGATCATCATTATGGATAGTCGCCCGTATAATGAGTAAATTCTTCATTCATAACTTGAAGGTTATGTTGGTAGGTTTTATCTGTACATTTGAAACATTTCATTCTGTACATTGGAAACATTTTAGACACATTTACTTGTCAATGAAATGTTAGATGTTTATGATATATTTCTGAAACGTGCGTTCAGTATGTTTCAAATGATTCGATATTCAGGGTTCCGTTGAAACGTTTCATACATTTGAAACATTTCATCTGTACATTGGAAACATTTTAGACACATTCTTGTGAATTGAAATGTTGATGTTTATGATATATTTCTGAAACGTGCGTTCAGAATGTTTCAAATGATACGATTTAGGGTTCCGTTGAAAGTTTCATACTTTACATTTGTTTACTGGAATTTTAATTTGTAGGTGATATACAAAAATAAAGGATTGCCATTTAAAAAAAAAGAATTCAGTTTTTTATCTTATTTTGGGACATCATGTATTTGAATAGATAAAATTTTAGAATGTGTATCATGGTCGGACCTATCGTTTTGAAAAAAATTAAGTCGATAGTTCGGATAGAAAAAAAATTATGGAGCTTGCACTTTTTTTGTTGAAAATGATCTTAAAAACCATCCCATAAATTTTGGCACGGCATGAAAATACTCGTAGCATATTATTTTTTTTTAATTTCCGTAACCTCTAGCCCCACCGCTACTGGAGTAGCTGACGCTTATATTTCTTATGTCTAAAGGGAAAACTATGATTATTATTGGAACGTAGTTCCTTATCGCGCGTTGCGAAAGAGGGCTAGACGGACTAAATTAAGACCAAAAGTTGTAACGAGACTTTCGCTATGGTTATAAGCCGTGCGGCGTGCGCGTGTTTCTCTGTCTGTCTCTCTCTCTCTCATAGAAAGCAAGCCAGTTATTTTCTTTTCGTCTTTCTATTTCACATTGAACAGTGTGGTGTCGCGACGATTATTTTTGTTGATTTGATACAGGTTTTTTTGTACATAATAAATAATAAAAAATAATAGCAATAATGAATCCTGGCAGTGTTTCTGCACAAGTTCCGGATATTGCTGATGGAGTTAGGTAAGTAGAGATTTTATACAGACAATAATAAATGCTTATGTATTTTTAGCAAGTACGCATTATAACCTCTCTTTACTATTGTGCTAACCAAGTCATACGCGTTATAATCTCTCCATTATTGTGTGTTTAGCAAGTATACGCGTCATAACTTTAATAAATTTAAAAGCAAATTATATTTTAATATTACAATATCAATGCGTATGTATTTAGCAAGTCGTGCGTGTTCTAACCTATACGCTGTTGTGTTTACGAAGTCGAGAGAGTATATATATATATATATATATATATATATATATATATATATATATGGGCTTGGTATCTTATTCACAATATATCGTTTTGGGCTTCTTATTGACGGATAACATGTGTATATATATATATATATACACATGTTATCCGTCAATAAGAAGCCCAAATATATATATATATATATAGATATACACATGTTATCCGTCAATAAGAAGCCCAAAACGATATATATATATATATATATATATATTTATATATATATATATATATATATATATATATACACACTCTGTTGTGTTTACAAAGTCCCGCGCATCTATGACGTTTACGAAAGAATAGACAGACAGAGTGCATATATATATATATATATATATATATATATAAAATATTATTATAACTTAAAAAAAAAAATTATTACAATTCCTTCACTAATTAATCGAAAGGAACTACGTTCCATCCGGGTGTCCCTTGACACATCTCAAGTTTTTCTTTTTAGTTGGTATGAAATGACTGCTCCAAATCAACGCTACCTCCCCTACTATTCAAAATCAGTACATACAAAATACTTCTACCCTCTTGAGTTGATTGTTCTATAATTTCTGCAGTGATTTCTCGAGATTTGCCGCTCTACGTCGATCAAAAAACCAAGAGAACCTGGATGTCCCATTCGTCATCGCAGAATCCGAATGCCATTAGAGCTTCTCGTTAGAGAAACAAGGGAAAGGAGAAGCGCAGGTTCGTATATGCGTTCTGTTGTGGCCTCTGGTCCGGTCAAGTCAGCGACCTCTGTGAGAACTCGATATCGGTGTTGAAGCGAGACGGCAACAATGGCTCGAAAAGCGCGAGAAAAGGACTGGCAACGATTAAAGCTTTCAGGAGTGACGAGGAAGTATAAGAACAAAAGCATCAGACACGAGACACTGTAAAAGCTGAGCAAAACGGTCGAATCCGGCGAGAGCCGATGGAGATGAAAGAATCACCGACAGGATACGGGGGTAGTTGAAAAATTTAATGTCTACCCGAATGATTAGGTCTCGGAATTGCGAAAGGAGTGGGGCGCCAGAAACGGGAGTAGACGTCGGGATTACTGACGAATGAATGAGATAATGACCTTGAGATTATCCCAACAATGGTCCACGTTTAAGAAGAGGTGTTGAAGTTATGAAAGGGAGTTATGATCGATTAATTTCCAATGTAATGAATAATAATCATCGAATTCGTTATGATGACATTAGGCCAGTATTCCCTGAAAAATGTGGTGCAAAAGAAAAAAATTAATTTTTTTGTGTCCCCATAGAAATTAGGCGACTATGAGGTCATTCGATGGGGTCCCTCCATCCAATACAATGATTAGAAAACTTTCCGTCTTGGAATGATCCCACTGTCAATTAAAACTGATCTCTATTGTCGATTCCTATTATTTTTGTCTGACTTCAGATTTCCAGGTATAAAAAGGTCCGATAATCCAATCAACACAAGAACTAGGAAGAAACAGAAATAACTTAAAAAAATCAATTTCCTTGAACTATTTGCTGAATACTTTTCAAATGCAGCAGAAGTTTCCGTGTCAAATCACTTCGGGCAAAACTTGTCTTTACCCTGTACTGCTACTGAAAATGTAACTATAATTCAACCCTTTCAATCCCATCCAATTACTGAATTTGAGATAATAAAAGCCCTATCTGAAATGAAGAATAAAAAAATCGGTAGGTTTCGATGAACTCTCAATCGTCACAATTAAGAATATATTACCAGCCATTATTAATGATAATAATAATAAATGCTTTTATTGCAGGTACAGCAGTTAGCTTATATCCTAACAAAAGGCAGGATTCAATGCCTGCACATGATTGCTCATGGCAGGAATTGCTCTTCCATCCAACCAGTGGAGTAACTTATCATAATAAATTTATAATCAATAATATTATAAGGTACATACAATAGAATATGGTAGACTATTCAAACTGCTCCGAGAAAAATTAAAGTCTAATCATAAGAATATAACAAAAGAAAATACTATTCCTAAAAAATTCCTAAAAAAAAAATATCAAAATACAGTGATCAGTACATATAAGCGGAGAAAAGGTGATGTGCCGATTCAAGTTTGCCATTATAATTATTATATTATACTAAGAAATTTGGAAAATTGTTATCAAATAAATATTGCTTCATTTTTTTTTGTACCATTAACCTACCTTATTCAAAGATACTTTCCAGACGTTCTGAAAAAAGCACTCGTTATACCTGTACATAAAAAAGGTAATTCCACCGAGACGGATAACTATAGGCAAATATCCTTGCTCTGCTCCTTATCCAAATTATTTGAAAAAGTTGTAGCCCTCAGAGTTATAGATCAATTGGAAACAAATAAGCTTCTATGCACGTCTCAGCATGGATTCAGGAAACAGCTCCCCATAACCTCCTGAATTATATATACACAGAAATTGATAGTAAAAAATATGTGATCTCACTATTTTTCGACTTATCAAAAGCATTTGATACAATGTGCTCTGAATTTCTCATCAGTAAACAATCCATGTTCGGGTTTCCACGAAATAAGAATTGGATAGAATCCTATATGACAAATAGATATATGGTCGTAATCTGCAATGGATTGTCATCTGAGCCGAAAACTGTTAAACTCGCTGTGCCACAGGGTTCTGTTCTAGGAACGTTACTGTTTCTCCTCTATGTCAACGATCTTCCTCAACACATAATGGAAGGCTATGTTACAATGTTTGCTGATGATACTACGATAACGCTGAGCAACTCATCAGCAAATCAGAACGCATTATTGACCAGTTCAGCACCTGGTGCCAAAGAAATAAGCTCATTCTAAATACTTAAAAATCGATCAGTATTAATTTTCACTTCATACGAAATATTCCAAATGATCTTTGCCCAAACTATGATATTCAAGCTTCTGAAGAAATATAATTTTTGGTCACCTACCTAGACAACAATTTTAATTGGAAAAAACAAGTGGATAATATTTGTGCCAACTTGAATAAAGCATACTAAGCCATAAAGCAGTTGAAATCCAGTTTGGATGAACCTGGCTTACTCAACATATATTATGCTATGGTCTATTCTCATCTAAGTTTGAATGTTATGGCCTGGGGCAGGGCAAGGGATTATTCCATGATTTTCTTAGCGCAGAAACGCGTCATAAGGCTAATCTTCAATATGGACTTCCGAAATAGCTGTCGGCCCGTGTTTATAGATAAAAAAATATTGACAGCCTCTTCTATCTTCATCCTCAAATGTATTATTTTTGTCAGGCAAAACCCCAAATTATATGAGAAGACTGCTACAGAACGCAGTCATAATACAAGAAATGGTGATCTTTTGAGAATCCCACAACATCAAATGTCAAATTATGAAAAGTCCCCTCATTATAATGCCATTACCTACCAAATGTGGTCAAAAGAATCAGAAGTGATAATATATTCCATGATTGTATTAAAGAATTTATTTGAGAGAAATGCTATTATAGTTACCAAGATTTCCTAACTGACAATCTCACAAATAATTTCAATCACAGTGTTCCCCCAATTTTAATAGGGTCAATTTTGTGAATGTTGTAAAATGCTCGCATACCTTTTATTTATGTGAGTATATATGTCTATTTGTATATATATATATATATATATATATATATATATATATATATATATATATATATATATATCAATATATACAAATACATACATTTCTCCTACCTCGATAGGATTCTAATGAAGGGAGATAAAATATGAAATGCAGTGCATAAAGTACACAAAGTCTACATATCTTTTGAATAACACTGGTTTGAATGTAGTGAGTTGATGACCTTTTCTTTTACATTCTCCTTTGCGAAATTTGCTATGGTTGCAGCAATTGGAGAACCCATTGCTATTCCAAATATTTGTGAATAATAATTGCTCTCTCGAAAGTATGTTAAAGTTAGACAAAGTTTTTTTTTCAGAAATTCTTTCAATGTTAATGTGATTTTTTATTTCGTGTCATTTTTCTTTTATAAGGTTTACTGCTAATTTTGTTTCACTGTTTGTTTATGAGGATACTATGTCTAGTGAGATAATCATATGTTTCTTTGGAGCTGTATTTTTTATGAAATCTACAAGGAGTATTTCACGTAGTAGATTAACATTTGTGAGAATTTCTGAGAGAAATTTTGATAAGATGAATGTTGCTGATTGGATATTGCTAACAATAGGGCGCATTTTTTTAAATCCTGTTCTGTGCAATTTGGGTAACCCATATTTTGTTGGCGGTTGTGCGTTGTGTATATTTAATTTATTCTTTGTTTCTTGATTTATCATTTTTGATGTGAACCTATTATTTACTAAGATATTCACTTTTGTTTGGAGTTTTTCTGTTGTGTTAAATCTCTCTTTTTGTACGTGGTTTCATCATTTATCATACTTTCCAGTTTTTGTTGGTATTCACATTCTTTTGTAATCACTGTTTTGTTAAATTCATCTGCTTTCAGAATTTTCCCTCAGAACTATTTTTGTTTTTTTAAGTTTGTTATGAATATTCTTTGATTTTTTGTTCGTTTTCAAATTGATTTTTGAAGTTTGTAATTATATTATTTATTTTGTGTTTTATTTTGCATTGATTTTCATTTGTTTGAAAGGAGGTTCCTGCTTCCAAATTGGCAATTATTGATTCTGTAGGAATGTCATTGGTATCATGTTTGAAATTTTGATCAAGACTCAAAGTATATAATATTACATCGGGAATATTTTTTTCTCCTAAATTTTCCATCCAATTTTTATATAAATTCAATTTTTTCGATTTGATCTATATTTTTGTGGAGGTTTTCAAACTTTTTTCTTTGACTTTCCATCAGTGATTGGAAATATCGTTGATTGTTAATATGTTGCTTATCTAAAAATTCATACACTATATCGGTACTTATGTTTTGTGATAGTTTATATTTCATATTTTCAATGCTATCATTTAAGGTACTTATAGCACTAATAAATACAGATTTGAATGAGTTTTATATAGAAAAAATAAGTACGTTGATATTTCCGTTGAAATTCTTCATGTTTGAACTGCTAAAACAAACTCGATACCAGCAATATCAGACATTCAACAACGTTCATTTCAATCGTGAAATGTGAACACGAAATAATGAAAGAATAACTGTTAAAGTATACTGTAAATTTTGAAAGTATCTTCGAATTTTAATCGAATTTGATGTTATGTAATGTATTATGTTTTTAAATTTACATTTCTACATACATTTACCTGAAGATGACAAAAACAATGTCGAAACGTAGAATCGAATAAAAAGTACTTATACCCTTATTCTGAGAAAATAAACAAAATAAACATATGTGGTCAAGAAATTGGGAATATCTATATATTGTTATGTTATGATAAATTGAATAATAATAGTTGTTGTTATATAATGAAGATTGCTAATAGTTTTTATGCTATTTTTTGTGAGCCAAATTGATATTATATAGATAGATATCTTCGCCCTGTATATGTATTGTATGCTGTAATAATAATTGCTAGCGAACGTCACTGTTCTCTCGTCACGCTGCTGACAATTGTTATCACTTTTCTCACCACGGCTAAGCAACAGTTGGTACGCCTCTTACCTCAGATAGCCGGTTCAGGCAATAGAGCCACTAGCCACTGCTGTCTAATTTCAGTTTATTCAATGGTCATTGTTATGATTGTTGATCATTGTAAGAAAATAAACAACAAAGTATCAAAAAGCAATTATTTCCTTTATTCAGGAAGACTTAATTTCACCTGGCCTACGAGAAATAACTTATACCAATGTGAATCTACAAATATTCACGGATAATCATTAAAATCAAATAATGGATAGATAGACAGAACCTCACTTTTTCCTTGAGAGTGAATTTTTCTTTTATGGTTCAAAATAAAGTGAAATAAAGTTCTTCAGATGTGAGATACGTTATTTGTGATATTGTTCATGTACCGGATGTGCACTATTAAAGTTTTTATACCTGCTGGAGATGTCAGTGTTCAAGATATGCCCTGAAACTGGATCCTTTCTCACTCCAAGCTCTATCAGGAACTCCAATACCATAAATCAGGAACTATACATATGCAGAATTCAGCTTTGGACACTTGGATATGTTGTATAATTAAGGTAATATTGGTTTTTCTCTTTTAATGTTGGAATTATTTCCTTTTTCTTTCTCCCAAAATGTTGCGTGGCATTCCCTTGTAAATTTATTTTCGATCTCCTGTGGCTTTGTTTGTTGCTCCCTTGGATACCAATTTTCCCTTTTCCATTTGAATGTTTGAATTCGCGCACCAAATTGTCACATTTCACTGTTTGGGTTCATCTTATATAATTTATATATACAACTATTTTCCCATTCTTATTACTATGTACATATTTCAATAATAATTGCTTATGACATCACCCCGTTGTTATTCTCTCACAATTTCCAATTTTCCATATGACCATCTATTCCCTGATTGGCTAATCTCATCAAGAAGTTTGCTGTTCTACCATTGGCTACTTTTAGTTAGCTACAATTTCATATACTGTATGTTTCAAGTTTATAAATGTGTTGATCACTTTTTATTCATGAAAATTTTGTAAAACTAGACTTTTTGTAGTCTTTTTACCAATTATGGGTTATAATCATTATGACAGTGTATGAAATTGATTGTGTTATAGTATTTTGACATTTTTATCTATCCATATTATACATAGGCTTACAAATAAATAGAACTTCCAAAATTATGTCAAAACAATCTCTTGAAACTAATAACTATTTAGTAATTATTCTTTTTTGTGAGTTTTTTCTTATAACTGGCATAACATAACATAACAATATATATATATATATATATATATATATATATATATATATCTATAAATATATACATATATATATATACATATATATATATATAATATATATATATATATAAATATAAATATATAAACTGATGTTATTTTTGGGTTCTATATACAATAATATTTCGAAAGTGGTGACATCCTCAAACCAACGACGGAACACAGACAGAGGAACAGACCTCGAAGATATGACATATGAGTTGTCTTGCACGTTCTTGGAATAATTAGAATCCATAATTGGTAATATTGGTATTATAACATCTACTTCCGTAATTTTGCCAGGGTTCTCTAAACTGCTGCTAATGTCTTCGTATGTAGTAACATTTCAAAATAAATATACTCCGTATGTAAGTTTTCCAGATCAACCAGAGATAAACAGAGCTAGTAGACATGGTCCCAAAAACGATATTACCGAAAATATTCATTCATATCGAGGCCGCATATTAAATTTCACTCCGATACATAACAATAGCGCATAAACCATCACTTCTTGGACTCAGGTCACCACACATCTGAACGGAGTTCATTTCTCTGACAAGTAACGGACATGAGCCAGTCTTCACTCACGAATTCCATTGTATCTCCATGTGAAATCTCTATTTGTTTGCTTTTCTAAGCATTCCAGCTATAAATACCATTTAAAATACGTATGTTAACAACATGTTTTGGACTTAATTACTTGACCACCGCTTGTGTTGCGAAAATTACCGATATACTATAGTATTATGTGAATCGAATTTCATTGATTTATTTCGACTGTTTCTCGCGAAATTTTTCAGGCAATTGAACGATTCGAAATGGTTAGAAAGGACCCCGCACTATCCTTATGGAAAATGGTGTTGGATTTGAAGGAAAATTTAGGATTTCCGTTTCGCCATTTGGATGAAAAATAAAATTTGGAATTCGAGGAAACTCTTCCAGATGTGGAATTCATTCCTCATTGTTTCCTAATGAAGCAAATGTCTTACATTGGGAAATTTCCACAATTCCAATGAAAATATCTTTCGAATTCAAAGCCATACCGCTGTTTCACATTCAGGAGTCAATCATGAAACAGTTGCTGATTGCTACAGAAGTAGCAGCGGACTTCTTAGTCGTGGAACCGATGTATGGCTTCATAGAAGATCTTTCCGTTGAGTAGAAACTCCTTTTCTATGAATTGTGTGAACTATGCAAAACATTTGCTTGAGTTGAAAAACAAAATGTGATCCTTTCGCAACCCAACGCATTTGTTATTTCCACATCTGAAAATCCTTTTTCTGAATTAAAATTTCATTTGTCACAGAAAATCGAACTATAGAAATATTTTTTCTCAAATCAATGAGAATTGATTGGACTACTTTTTCTTAGTTTCAAATATGATAATATCATATTTTTCTTTTCGCTCTAATTGTTATATGATGTTAGTAGATATAGCTATGGGGCTCCGGGCGCAATTTGGCACTTTTTCCCATGTAAATCCCCATAAGAAAATCTAAGGTCCAACGTGGTCATTTTGATGACATTTGACCTTGAGTAACCTTTATCAGACCATCATCAGGTTCTCAACGTTTCGAATCTTCATCGGGTTCTTGACGTTTCGATTCATCTTCAGTTCAACCTTTATCAGACCATCATCAGGTTCTCGGCGTTTCGAATCTTCATCGGGTTCTCGACGTTTCGATTCATCTTCAGTTCAACCTTTATTAGCTTTCTTT